>OZ038393.1:44692428-45247428 GCA_964036045.1 Eutreptiella sp. 'Long Island Sound 2002'
CTGTCGCCACGGGCTCAAAATGGGCTAAAAACACTTGTTTGAGCATCATAAATGGTCCAGGATCACTTTGGAAAAACGGGTTTTTGACCCATTTTTGACCCATTTATGGTCCCACAACGGCCCATTTTCAAGGTATTTTGGGATTTCCCATGGCCCAAAACGCGCCACCACGGGCTCAAAACGGCCTAAAAACACTTGTTTGAGCATCCCAAGTGGTCTAGGAACGACTTTGAAAAAAATGATTTTTTGTCGCCCTGGGGACCCTGGTGGACCCACCGTTGGCCCCCACTGTGCGTGGGCTGGCCGGCCCTCCGGCTGCACCAAGTGACCACTGGTATGGGGGGTCTACGTGTCTCGTTGGGCGATTCTGAGGCTTGGAAACCATAAAAAGTGGGGGGTTGCGGGTGGACTAGGTGCCCTCGGAATTCGGTTTTGAGCCACGTAGCCCAAGATACGGCCCGTTCTTGGTTTCGGGCCCACTGGTGCACATTGCGCAGTTTTTGGGGCTTTTTGGCGCCTTTTGGGGCCGTTTCTCGGACATATCGTGGAGTTAGAGGGCACCAAAGGTCCCTTGGTCACGAGCAAGTCAAGCCGCACGTGGAGTGTAGCATCCGTTTGCCTTCGTTTGGCTATTTTGAACCCTTACTAGGGGTGTTTTGGGCGAATAATGGCTGTTTTTGGCCCAAAACTGCGCAGATTTGAGAGGGCACCTCCCAACTTGGCGCCACCGCCCCGGGCCGCCACCGGTGAGTTTTTGGCTCAAAACTTGGATTTGGCAAGGGCACCACCTAGGCTCCAAGATGGCTACATGGGCAAATGATCCGAAGCGTTGGGACGGAGCAATGGCCGAAACGGCAAGGAGACGTGTTGTTGTTGCTTGTTGCTTGTTGTTAGCTAAATTTAAGGGGCATGGCTCCGAACTGCCAGTCCGCGGCCAGTCCCTTGCGTGCCAAAACAGCTGTGAACCTCCGCATGAGGGGAGTCATGAGCATTCGCATGTCTTGCTGCCCCAGCGCTATCGGCCTGTACTCATCCAGGTTGCCCGTGGCTGTGCCCTTGGGCATTAGCCAGATAATGGCCTCGTGCCAGGACTCCGGGACGTCCGCATATATATATATATATATATATATATATATATATATATATATATATATATATATATATATATATATATATATATATATATATATATATATATATGCGGACGTCCCGGAGTCCTGGCACGAGGCCATTATCTGGCTAATGCCCAAGGGCACAGCCACGGGCAACCTGGATGAGTACAGGCCGATAGCGCTGGGGCAGCAAGACATGCGAATGCTCATGACTCCCCTCATGCGGAGGTTCACAGCTGTTCTGGCACGCAAGGGACTGGCCGCGGACTGGCAGTTCGGAGCCATGCCGGGCTCCGAGGCGGCTGCCCCGGTGTTCCTGGCCCAGCGCAGGCTGCAGCGTGGGCTGGAGGAAAACCCACGTACTGGCCTTCGATGTGTCGAAAGCTTTGGACACAGCGCCGTACGGAGCGCTGGCGCTCCTCCTGCGCCACATGGGTGTCCCGGAGGAGCTCATCAGGCTCTTCCACACCCTCAGCTGCGGGTCTCTGGTGCGCATCGTCACCGCACACCGCCCGACGCCGAGCATACGACTCCACAGGGGCCTGCGGCAGGGCAGTGCGGAGAGCGCTGTGCTCTACCTCCTCCTCTTGGAGCCTCTCCTGCGGAGCCTCGCCTGCAAGGCGCGGGGAGATGCTCGCCATGCGGTGCCACCCCTGGTGCAGGCGTACTGTGATGACCTCCTGTTGATAGCGCACTCCCTGCCGCAATACCTGGAGTATGCGGCGGCGATAGCGCAGTATCTCACGGACATGGGCATGTCCCTCAACGTCGGCAAATGCGCCTATGCCAATACTGCTCGCATCCATTCGATTATGGTATACCTGAACCCAGGGAACACGGCGGCCCCATGGGTATGCTTACGTGCCAAGGGCACGGTACCATACTTGGGCCTGCGCCTCGATCCCGGGGGGATGGCGACCATGAAGGAGAAACATGTACTCCGGTGTGAAGCTCTGCTGGGTTGGTGCAAGAACACGTTAGGGCCGGCGTCGGTGCCTCATGAGGTGATGGCGGCTGTGGTTGGAGGCATCGTGCGGTACGCGGCGCCCTACCTGTCCGACACGGCGGAGGCGGTGGTCAAACTGAATACTGCCATCAAGGCTGCAGCCCTGCAATTCGAGAAGCTGCCCAAGGACCTTTCCAACGTGGCAGTGCGGTCGGGTCATGGGTTACGGTTGGCGGATGTCCAGGTTATCTGCCGCGACTCCGTCGTGGCGACCATGGCTCAGCTCACCCACCACAGGTCGACGACAGTCCGGGATGAGCTGCGGGCCATGCTCCGGGACATGCACGTGCAGTACGGAGTGTGGGGGCAGTTCATGGTGCCCTTTGCGTCATTCGCCACGCACGCTGGCAATACGTGGGTGGACAGGGTACTCCGGGCGATGGGGACGTTGCGCGTAGGACTTCTCATGCCATCGTCGGTGTACTCGTGTGTACACGCCCATCTGCCGCAAGTGCAGTGGGCGGGGCGGAAGTGGGTGTCCCAATCCTATTCCTTCAAGGGTAGGGACATCTGCGTTCTCTCGGGGCCCCGCACAGATGCGACGGTACAGTCCCTGACTGATCCCGCAAATGACCTCCTGCATGCGCGGCTCCCCTGTCCTGCGCCTGGGCACTAGGCTGTCCAGCTTCAGGAGTGCCATGAGGACCACCTGCACCTTCCGCACGCGGGAGTAGGGCCCCATCAGCTGGACCACGTGTGGTTCACGGGGCTTCGCGACGTCTTCCGGCCGCAGCTGCCTGGTCCGTTGACTCACCGGCTAATACACCCGGTGCGCCGAAAGAAGGCCAGCAAACGCAATAGACAGTCCACAGCGGGGGACGTGTATGTGGTGGGCGGATACAGGGAGGAAGGATGGGACCCAGCCAACCCGGGGCTGTCCATGCCGTTCGTCCCGCTAGCCGCCCTCCTGTTTCTATTGGGGGACGTCTTTGAGGGCTACCAACAGCAAGACGATCCGGCGTCCGTCCCCCTACTCACTCCTCACGCCGGGGGCGGCATAAGCCCGCCACCACTGTGGGTTGTGCACGGGCGGCCAGCGTTTTCCAGGGCATGCGCGGCGGTGCACGGGTGTAGCGAGTGGGCAATTGTCCTTCTGCTGCCAGCGGGCCCTATCCCGGATCCGGATGAGTACTCGGTCCCGGAAGTGGTCCGGATGTCCAACGTGCCGCACGATCCGCACGTCGCCGTCACGTCGTTGCGTGATGGCGGCGCAGTGGAGCAGGGGTCTGTGGTGGTATACCAGCCTTCCTGCTCCGCAACAGTTTGGGGGGCGGAGTATACCACCGCCCTGGACGCCATAAAGTCAGTCTGCGGATGTGACCTGGCCTGGAGACCACATGCGGTATATCGACCGAGGGTGGTCCTGTCCCCGGAGCTCACGGCCTCCAGTGCGGCGTCCCTAGGAAAGGTGGTGCAGAGCCCCCACTCCGACGTGGCGTGGCTGGAACCCCACCGGTACTGCTGGGTGCCGGTGGCGACTAAAGTCACATCGTCTGACGCGTCGCCCCAGGGAGACGACGCCACAAACGTGGCGGTGGCCAGCCACGGAATACCCACGTGGACGGGTGCCATCTACGGCGCGGTCCCGGAGGCAGAGATCATCGGCGCGGCGGCGTACTTGTTGCACACGCCCCCGTCAGCGTGCACGGTACACGTGGTGGATGCGTCCGTCATAGGAGCGCATCTCCGCAGGGCGCAGGAGGCCCTGTATCGTGGCATCAAGGGGCCGACATCACATCTGGTCAATCAGCACGCACTGAGCTGGATAGTGGAGGGGCTGCGGCGGCTGCCGCGCCGAGTTGGGGGGCCGCACCACTGGGTGGTGAGGCAGAGCTCGCACTTGGCGGCGGTCCCGCTCGAGGCGCCGGACTCTGCTGCGGCCCGTGCAATGGCCCCGCCTGTCCATCTCGTCCTGCCAAAGGAGCACGCCATCCTCTTGGTGCCGGGGGATAATGGTGAGCTCGAGCCGCGTGTGCCATCCATGCAAGCCCTTCAGCAAGTCCGGGAGATGGAGTGGCGTTCGCTAGCGGCACGCACCAGGGCGCACACGCCACTGGCTGGCGCCTGCGAGGCGATGCCCCTGGAAGCTGTGCACCACGGCCCAACGCACAGAAATATGCTGCGGGCACGTGACGGTCGCTTGTCCACAATGCAGGTCATGCGACGGTGGAGACAGAAGCTCACGCGTATGGCAATACCGGCCCACCCCTGTATCTTCTGTGGGGGGCCGGAGGAGGACATTGGCCACATGCGCCTACTGTGTGCGCGGGACGAGGAGGTGGCTGGGCTCCTGTGCAGGCGTGTGGAGGAGTTCACGCCGGAGCTACCCCTGACAGACAGGGCGGTGGAGTTCGTGGCGTGGAGGGAACACGGCTGCAGGTGGACTGAATCCCTGATGGCGGGTGTCGTCCGCGGGGACCTGAAGCGGCTGTTCGCTGCGGTGCGAGCGGCGTCGTCCCGGGGCCCTGCCAAGGCCAGGCTCTTTGTAGAGGACATGGTCCAAATTGGAGAAGATGTGTATGCCCGCAGGAACCATCGGCTCACCCAGATCATGCAGCTGCCGATGCAAGATCGAAGGAGGGCGGTATACGCGTTCCTGCGAGGTGACACACCCTTCTGCCCGCCGGCAGGGAGGATCCAGCAGCGTCCGCCGTGGAACCCGTTTGCCGGCCTCCCCGGAGACCTGCGGGCAACCTTTCAGAGGGCACCGCTGCACGCACTGCTGGTGTCACTGTCGTGCATCGCGCATGAAGAGGCCATGTCCTTGTTCCCTCATTGGATGGCGGCGGTGGCGCAGGCCTTCGACCTGTGGATCGGTTCCTGGGTGGCGCGGGACATCACGACATTCAGGGAGTGGTCCCGCGTGGTGTCGGCGCAATCGTGGGCCCAGGTGCGTGGTACCAAGGTGAGAAGCCCTGACGGCCAGAGTGATCCCTGGCTCCAGGTGTACGCCAACCATCTAGCTGTGGGCAACGTCATGGGCTGGCCTCGCGAGGTGCTGCCGGTCCTTCAGCAACCTCTGTGCAGTCTCCCAATCCTGGCGGTGGCTGTGGTACTTGACGTGGGTACGTTGTGGCTGTATGACCGGCAGCTGCGACGAGCCATACCAGCGGTCACGGAGCAGCGGTCCATGGCAGTGTTAGTGGGCTCCAAGCAGCTGGCACGGCCACAGGGCGACGACGCGCAGGGCCACGTCACGGAGGCCATGTTCTCTCTGCCAGAGGGGGACGACCACGTGGCTGCCGATGCCCGTCACACCCTTGACACCCTGGGCCTCAAGGCGGTCATTGAGGCTCGGGCGGGAGGACAACGCTTGGTTCTGGCTTCCGCCAGGGGCCCGGAGCAGGACGGGGTTGATGCCATCGGGGAGGTCTTACGGGACTACGGTTGGGAGCTCCTGGCGCATGGCACACACAGCCCCAAAGTGGCGCGGTGGCCCCGGCTGCTTGAGAGCCTGCCGGTGATGCCCGACGGGCGACCGATACTCCGCCCGGTGTCCACGTGGGAGGAAGCGAGGCGCAGCCTCCTCAGTAGTGCCACAGCACGCACACTGGCGGGTGCCTTGCTCGGACTCCAGGACGCGTGCTGCGATGTATGGCAGGACCTGTGGTCGCAGTGTTGTGATGGTAGCTGCGTTCCGTCGCGGTCTGTGCTTCCGCAGCGATGCCACGGGTGCAGGGAAACGGCGTCAGTTTGGGTTCATCAGTGTGCCTCCGTCCCACTATGCGGGACATGTAAGGAGCGTGCCGATAGGGGGTGGCCTAAGGCGAGGTGGGCACTGCGGCACTCTGGACAGATGTCCTCAAGTGCCTGGAAGACTATCCACGGTGGCCTGAAGAGCGTCCGAGTGGAAGGGGTACGGTGCCCTGGAGCGCCGTCTGCGGCCCTGCCCCTGATGCTGTGGTGGGCGGCTCTGGAGGGCGACTCACGGATACTCTGGTTGTGGCATCACGGAGGAAATGGTGACGGCGTGGTGGGGGCCGGGGGTGCAGATTGATGGGGTTAGGAATTGTGGGTGCACCTGCTACCGTCCCTACGCTGGACGCAGCGGAGGGGGTAGCGCCTGAGAAGCAGTGCCTTCACGGCCTGATTGTGCGGTACTGGCAGGCGGCGTATGACGGCCAACGCGATGTGACAGGTCGTGCCGGCCTGATGGTGAGCCGTACTGCCCCCGTGCATGAGGGTCAGACAGGGATGCTTCACCCGCCTGCCCCGGGTCGCCGCATACAACAGTGAGGTGTCATGGGTCGTCCCGACCAGGGTAATAAGGCCCAAACCCCAGTAGGGTATTCCCATGGCACCGGGGTCTCTACTGGCGGCCCGGCTACGGCAGTATTGGGAGTGGTTGCTCGGGATACACCGGGGGTGCACAGAGCTGTCTGGGGTTACGGAGTTACGGCGCCCCCTGAGAGTGTTACACGGGGTTGCGGGGACAGCCTGCAGGCCCCAGGGGCGGCGACGAGGCGAAGATGTGTGCGTAGAAGGATATGACAGCGAGGTCGTCAGGGGGACAGTATGGCGGGCGTCCTGGAGACGGCGTGGCAGCCTGGGAGGAGCACTCACGGGGGGCACGTGGAGTTCAGGGTGATGGTGTACTGGCGTCTTGGGGGTATACGCGGCGTTACTGGGGTCCGTACGGTGGGGGTACGCGGCGGTACTGGGGAACTGTACAGTGGGGGAGCAGCGGGGATGCATGGCGGTACTAGGGTGTCCCCCTGACCCCTCTAACAACTCAGGGGGAGCGTGGGGGCATCCCCTGGCCCCGTTAACAAACTAGAGGGACCGTGCCTGCGGGCATGTACATAGTCTAACCTCTGACCATGGCCTTGTGGTTGCGGTGGTGCGTGTCGTGGCGGCTCGCGGTTGGCATCGGCGTGGCGACAGCGGTATTGCGTGGCGTCGTAGCGAAGAGTATGCGGTCGCCTCACCACTGTAACGGCTTACCCTTGCGGGGCGCCAGTCCGGTCGGCTAGAGGCGAGGAAGGAGGGAGAGCGGCATGCTGAGTGGTCCGGGGGGTGACGCGCGGGCCAATGCTATAAGTAGGCTCGCCACGTCGTCGGTGGGGGCCGAACATGCGGCCTGGCCGCTGCTCTGGCGGAAGAGGCGCAACAACGGGAGCGGGCCAATCAGTGCAGGTAAGGGTCAAGGGTAGGCGCCAGGGCCAAGTATGTGGGCCAGATGAGGTGCACCTGGTTGCCACCGCCCGGGGCGAGCCTCTGGTGGGTACCCCTACAGGGGGTCGATAACCAAGCTACGGCACCCACCAGCCCGAATCCCAGCCAGCGATATTCACGGGTTGCGCCACTCCCGTCGCGTAGCGGCCGGCGTCCCCCCCTGTAGACCCTCAAGTTATATTATACGTGGGCAAGTGGATGCCTCGAAGCTGATTGGGTGCTGGCCCCTGACATGGAGTACCGGCATGGCATATATCTGGGGTGTGGGAGCAGCTCAGGGCCACGGGGACGTGGAATTGATACCGTGTTTCTGTACTATACTAGGGGGCTGGTGCGGTGGGTCGTCGGCGTACATTGTGGGGACATGGGGGCGATGAAAGCTGAGGGCCAGGCTAGGCTGGAGCCTCCCAGAAATCCTGGCTATGCACATACGGGCTATTGCGTGCTGGCAGAGGGATACGTGGAGTCAGGGGTGGTGGGCAATTACGAGTACGCAGACGGCAATGGATTCCGTGGGGTCACGGGTGATGGACGTCTCCACGGTGGCGGGACTACGCAAACGACGGAGGGTCAGCTCTCGCCTGCCGCATGCGTGCTGCTTTGTGCCTTGGTTGCCGCTTTGCGACGGACAGAGAAGCCCTTGCTTTCTACTTGTTGCGATGCTGCTGCATTGCTTTGCATTGCCCCCTTACCCCCGGCGAACAAACGGGCCAGCGCCCGTCGCCGTTGCTAATGCTAACGCTATGCAGTTGCCATTGCCCCCAAAGCCTGGTTGACCGGTATCCCTGGTCCTCTGGGTCCTCCGTCATGCTGTGGGCCACCTCAGGCAGCCCTGGGACCCACGGGATCGAGCGAGGCAGGAACCACCTGTCGGCGCGAGATGCCCGGTAACTCCAGTAGACGGCATGATAAGTGGTTATGACTATGACTATGACTATATATATATATATATATATATATATATATATATATATATATATATATATATGTATATATATAGAGCCGGCTAGCCCACACACAGTGGGGGCCAACGGTGGGTCCACCAGGGGCCCCAGGGGCGAAAAAAAAATTTTTTTTCAAAGTTGTTCGTAGACCACTTGGGATGCTCAAACTAGCGTTTTTAGGCCGTTTTGAGCCCGTGGTGGCGCGCTTTGGGCCATGGAAAATTTCAAAATGCCTTGAAAATGGGCCGTTTGGGGACCAACAATGGGTCAAAAATGGGTCAAAAACGCGGTTTTCCAAAAATGATCCTGAACCATTTATGATGCTCAAGCAAGTGGTTTTAGCCCATTTTGAGACCATTTGACCGAGTTTAGCCCCTTCCACCACATGTATGCACCACTTTGTGCCCTTCGCACGTACCTTAGAGCCGTGTGGTGAAGCCACCTAGAGTTGGGAGAGGGGTGTAGATTGGAGGATATATATATATATATATATATATATATATATATATATATATATATATATCTATATATATATATATATATATATATATATGTATATATATATATATCTATATATATATATATATATTACTACACCCCTCTCCGCTTAAATTTAGCTAACAACAAGCAACAACAACAAGCAACAACAACACGTCTCCGTGCCGTTTTGGCCATTGCTCCGTCCCAACGCTTCGGATCTTTTCCCCATGTAGCCATCTTGGAGCCTAGGTGGTGGCCTTGCCCAATCCAAGTTTTGAGCCGAAAACTCACCGGTGGCGGCCCGGGGCGGTGGCGCCAAGTTGGGAGGTTGCCTCCAAAATATCTGCGCAGTTTTGGGCCAAAAACAGCCATTTTTCGCCCAAAACAGCCCTAGTAAGGGTTCAAAACAGCCAAACGAAGGCAAACGGCTGCTACACTCCACGTGCGGCTTGACTTTCTCGTCACCAAGGGACCTTTGGTGCCCTCTAACTCCACGATATGTCTGAGAAACGGCCCAAAAAGGCACCAAAAAGCCCCAAAAACTGCGCAATGTGCACCAGCACCCCGAAACCAAGAACGGGCCGTATCTTGGGCTACGTGGCTCAAAAACGAATTCCGAGGGCACCTAGTCCACCCGCAACCCCCAACTTTTTATGGTTTCCAAGCCTCAGAATCGCTGAACGAGACACGTAGACCCCCGTACCAGTGGTCACTTGGTGCAGCCGGAGGGCCGGCTAGCCCACGCACAGTGGGGGCCAACGGTGGGTCCACCAGGGTCCCCGGGGCGAAAAAATTGATTTTTTCCAAAGTTGTTCCTAGACCACTTGGGATGCTCAAACAAGTGTTTTTGGGCCATTTTGAGCCCGTGGTGGCGCGTTTTGGGCCATGGAAAATCCCAAAATGCCTTGAAAATGGGCCGTTTTTGGGACCAACAATGGGTCAAAAATGGGTCAAAAACGCGTTTTTCCAAAAATGATCCTGGACCATTTGGAATGCTCAAACAAGTGTTTTTAGCCCATTTTGAGCCCGTGGCGACGGATTTTGGCTCCTGGAAACTCCCAAAATGCTTTGAAAATGGGCCATTTTGGGACTAAAAATGGGTCAAAAATGGGTCAAAAACGCGTTTTTCTTAAAGTGATCCTGGACCATTTGGGATGCTCAAACAAGTGATTCTAGCCCGTTTTGAGCCCGTTTTGACCGAGTTTAGCCCCTTCCACCACATGTATGCACCACTTTGTGCCTTTCACACGTACCTTAGAGGCGTGTGGTGGAGCCACCTAGAGTTGGGAGAGGGGTGTAGATTAGAGGATATATATATATATATATATATATATATATATATATATATATATATATATATATATATATATATATATATATATATATATATATATATATATATATATATATATATATATATATATATATATATATATATATATATATATATATATATATATATATATATATATATATATATATATATATATATATATATATATATATATATATATATATATATATATATATATATATATATATATATATATAGTCATAGTCATAGTCATAGTCATAACCACTTATCATGCCGTCTACCGGATATACCGGGCATCTCGCGCCCACAGGTGGTTCCTGCCTCGCTCGATCCCGTGGGTCCCAGGGCTGCCTGAGGTGGCACACACCTTGACGGAGGACCCAGAGGACCGGGGATACCGGTCAACCAGGCTTTGGGGGCAAAGGCGACTGCAAAGCGTTAGCATTAGCAACGGCGACGGACGCCGGCCCGTTTGTTCGCCGGGGGTAAGGGGGCAAGGCACAGCAATGCAGCAGCATCGCAACAAGCACAAAACAAAGGCTTCATCGTCCGGCGCAAAGCGGCAACCAAGGCACAAAGCAGCACGCATGCGGCGAAGCAAGAGCGGACTCTCCGTTGTTCGTGTACCCCCGCCACCGTGGAGACGTCCAGTACCCGTGACCCCACGTAATCCACAGTCAGCTGCGTACTCGTAAATACCCACCACCCCTGACTCCTCATATCCCACTGCCAGCACGTAATAAGCCTTTTATGCACAGCCAGGATTTCTGGGAGGCTCCAGCCTAGCCGGGCCCTCAGCCTTCATCGCCCCCGTGTCCCCACAATGTACGCCGCCGACCCACCGCATCAATCCCCTAGTATAGTACAGAAACACGGTATCAACTCCACGTCCCCGTGGCCATGAGCAGCACCCACACCCTAGATATATATACCGTGCCGGCACTCCTTGTCAGGGGCCAGAACCCAATCAGCTTCGAGGCATCCCCTTGCCCACGTATAATATAACCTGAGGGTCTACAGGGGGGGACGCTGGCCGCTACACGACGGGAGTGGCGCAACCCGTGAATATCGCTGGCTGGGATTCGGGCTGGTGGGTGCCGTAGCTTGATTATCGACCCCCTGTAGGGGTACCCACCAGAGGCTCGCCCCGGGCTGTGGTAACCAGGTGCACCTCATCTGGCCCACATACTTTGCCCTGGCGCCTACCCTTGACCCTTACCTGCACTGATTGGCCAGCTCCCGTGGTTGCGCCTCTTACGCCACAGCACAGCCAGGCCGCGGGTTCGGCCCCCACCGACGACGTGGCGAGCCTACTTATAGCATTGGCCCGCGCGTCACCCCCCGGACCACTTAGCATGCTGCTCCTCCTCTCTCCCCGCCTCTAGCCGACCGGACTGGCGCCCCCCAGGGGTAAGTCGTTACAATGGTGAGGCGACCGCATACTCTTCGCTACGACACCGCGCAGTACCGCTGTTGCCACGCCGATGCCACCTGCGAGCCGCCACCATACGCACCACCGCAACCGCAAGGCCATGGTCAGAGGTTAGACTATGTACATGCCCGCAGGCATGGTCCCTCTAGTTTGTTAACGGGGCCAGGGGATGCCCCCACGCTCCCCCTGAGTTGTTAGAGGGGTCAGGGGGACACCCCAATACCGCCATGCATCCCCGCAGCTCCCCGACTGTACGGTTCCCCAGTACCGCCGCGTACCCCCACCGTACGGACCCCAGTACCGCCGCGTATACCCCCAAGACGCCAGTACACCGCCACCTTGAACTCCGCGTGCCCCCCGTGTGTGCTCCTCCCAGGCTGCCACGCCGTCTCCAGGACGCCCGCCATACTGTCCACTTGACGACCTCGCCGTCACATCCCTCTACGTACACATCACCACTTCGTCGCCGCTCCCGGGGCCTGCAGGCTGTCCCCGCAACCCCGTGTAACACTCCCAATGGGCGCCGTAACGCCGTAACCCCCAGACAATTCCGTGCACCCCCGGTGTATCCCGAGCAACCACTCCCAATACTGCCGTAGCCAGGCCGCCAGTAGAGACACCGGTGCCATGGGAATACCCTACAGGGGTTTGGGCCTTATTACCCTGGTCGGGACAACCCATGACACCTCACTGTTGTATGCGGCGACCCGGGGCAGGCGGGTGAAGCATCCCTGTCCGACCCTCATGCACGGGGGCAGTACGGCTCACCATCAGGCCGGCACGACCTGTCACATCGCGTTGGCCGTCATACCCCGCCTGCCAGTACCGCACAATCAAGCCATGAGGGCACTGCTTCTCAGGTGCTACCCCCTCCGCTGCGTGCAGCGTAGGGACGGTAGCTGGTGCACCCACAATTCCTAACCGGATCGGTCTGCAACAGCCCCGGCCCCCACCACGCCGTCACCATTTCCTCCGTGATGCCACAACCAGAGTATCCGTGAGTCGCCCTCCAGAGCCGCCCACCACAGCAGCAGGGGCAGGGCTGCCGACGGCGCACCAAAGCACCGTACCCCTTCCGATCGGACGCTCTTCAGGCCACCCTGGATTGTCTTCCAGGTAATTGAGGACATCTGTCCAGAGTGCCGCAGTGCCCACCTCGCCTTAGGCCACCCCCTATCGGCACGCTCCTTACATGTCGCGGATAGCGGGACGGAGGTACACTCATGAACCCAAACTGAAGCTGTATATATATATATATATATATATATATATATATATATATATATATATATATATATATATATATATATATGTATATATATATATATATAATACAAGGGCAGGACGTCTGGCCCGTAGCCCTGAGCAACGTGTGGCAGGCTGAGCATGCAGCTGGCATGTGCAGGGCGCTGCAGGGTCACGCGGCGGCCCTCCCCAGGGCCCCGGCGGCGCAGTCCTCCAGCAACAGGCCGGCAGCCTCGCTGGCACTGCTGCATAGCGCGTCGCGGGCGTGGTATTGGGTTGTGGCGGCGTTGGAGCCCCACTCCTCGGCGCTACGCCTGTACGATCGCGGAGAGGGCACGGTGCTCACGGTCCGCCCCGCCGACCTTGAGGCCCTGCACCTTAGTGCACTGAGTGGCGACGGGGGCGACGCGCTGTACCTCCAAGGGACCGTGACAGGCGCGGCCGCGACACGCTTCCGCCGGCAGAGCGGAGGAGATGCCCTCCGCCTGGTCATGGCGGAGAACATGGGGCCGTGGCTCCGGGCGTTCTCCACGTCCGGGTGGAAGGTCGAGGGCGACCGGGAGAAGTTCGACGACGCGTGGCGCCGCTGGGTGGAGGAGCAGTTTCCCGTGGGGGGATTGCTGCACCTGCCGCAACCACCGAGCGTGCCACCAGTACGGCCTGCGGCACCCCCGGCCGCGGCGGCGAGGCAGGCCCCGAAAGCGGCGCCCAAGCCGCCGCCCAAGAGGGGCCAGCCGCCTCAGTATGGCGGCTATGCCAACATTCGGTACGTGCTGCAGCACTTCGGTGGTGACTTGGCCACGGATCAGCGTGGGACAAAGACGATCAATGCCTGCCCCTGGTCTCGGCTGGATGGGGCTGGTCACTGCACTTGGAAAGCTGGCACGCACTGCCGGCCTACCCACCTCCACCCCAAGGACCTGCTGGACCACATCCAGCGGGACCATGCGACTGATCCGGCACAACGGGACCAGGCGCTGGCCATGCTGGCTGGCGTTATGCCGGGGGGCCAAGCGGGGCCTTTCGCGTCAGCCCAGGCGGGGTCCAGAGCGCTCACGCTGCCCACGGGTGCCCGCCCTGCGGCGGAGCGCGGGGCATCGTCGTCGGCGGCACGATCTGGGGCGATTGGGTCTGCAGCACGGAGTGGGGCAGTGACTTCAACGGGGAGTACGGCGGCAAGTACATCCGGCGGACAGGCAGAGGGGGAGCCCGCCGCATCTGCCGGGTCTCAGCAGGCGACGACCGCCTCGGGCGGAGGCCCACGGGGTGGGGGGGCACCTCGTCGGCCGCCCGCGCCGGGTGCGGGTGGTCCCCCTGAACCTGCTGGTGGCCCCTCTCCGTCTAGTGATCGCGATCCGGCGGGGGGCCCCGATCCTCACGTGCAGCCATGAAGGGGCCCAGCCTCCGACACCCGAGCGGCAGTGTCCTGGAACGTCCAGGGCTCGATGCGGGGGGACGGCGTACCAGTGGCCCCGGGTATGCTCGACGGTGAAGCGGTGGCACGGGCATCATGAAGGCCGAGGGTGCCATCCTGGGCCTATTCCAGGAGACCGGCTTGCAGGACCCACAAGGTGTGGTGCACTCCGAGAACCAGTGGCGTCACCACGGGTATCATGCGTACCCAGGGGTGGATGCCCAGGCGGCGTCGGCGGCGGCGGTGCGCGGCGGGCTCTTGATTGCCCTTCGGGCGGACGTGTTCGCCGCGGAGGAAGTTCGAGATATCGTGGACATCGTGCCAGGCAAGGCCATGGCCCTCGATGTGGTGACCGCAGGTGGCACCCTCACGGTCATCAACGTCCACGGCCTGGGTAGCGGCGGCGACTCCTGGGCGTCTAAGGCGTCCTTCTGGGCTGACGTGGCCATGTACGCGGCGGCCAAGAGCGCGGGAGGCACCAGGGCCGTGCTCCTCGGAGGGGACTTCAACGTGTGGCTGGAGTCCCCGTGGCACCCTACCACGAGGAGGTTCCAAGCCCTGTGGGAAAAGTGTGGTTTCCACAGGGCAGGCCCGGAACGGGAGGAGGACAGGAGGCCCACGAGGGCAGGGCACCGACTGGACTCCTTCCTTCTAAACTCGCCTCTGGTCCCATGGGCGGCGCGTGAGCGCCCTCACTTGGCGCCGGGGCGGTCTCCTGCGTCACTGGGGTCGGATCATGGCCCTGTGGTCCTGGACATCCCACTGGCGGTGGCCGGCAAGGAGAGGGTCACCAGGATGGCCTACTCGCACGCCCAGGGCAAGCTGCATGCCATACGCCCGGACTCTCCGGGGGTTCGTGAGGCGGCAGCGGCAGTACTGCAAAAGGCCTGCGGGGATCGGCGGCTACAGGCGTGGCTCTCGTCGGACCAGGACAGTGCCACCATGGGCACGTCGGAGGTGCAAGCGGTCTTTGACCTGCTCTACGCTTTCCGTGATGCCGTGTCCAAGGTCACGGGAGTGCGCATGCCTTCAGGCGTGGACCCGCAGTACCCGTACGGGCAGGCGGAAACGGAGGCGTCGTTGGACCAGGTCCTCTCGAATCAGCAGGCCCCGGCCTAGCGCGCCCATCAGCTGTGGCAACGGGACGCGGCGGCGGCCGGACTCCACTCCCAGGAAGCGACTGCCCTGCTACACCACCTCCGGCGAGTGGACCCCGACCTGTCCCCCGCCTCGGTAGAGGACCTGCGTGCCGCGTTGGACCATCAGCTCCACCAGTTGCAGACACGCGTGGAGGAGCTGCGGGATGTCCTCAGGAGCAACAGGCGCCGGTCCATCAAGGACTACTTGCGGGGCAGGGTACCGGATCTGCAGCTCCGATGGACGGCGATACGGGGGGCCATCAACGTGGTGAACTATGCCCCGTCAGGCCTATGGTCCGTACGCGTCCGCGAGTCGGAGAAGGTGCTCTTGGAGGCCTCGGACGTCATCGGTGAGGTCCGGAGATATTGGGAGGCGCTGTACGCCAAGCGGCCAGTGAACCTGCCGGCCTTCGAGCGGCTGGTCCGGGCCCACATTCCCAAAGGGGTGCCAGAGGAATGGAGGTCGGTACAGGACTACACCATGCAGGACCTTAAAGACGCCGTGAGGCAGGCCGTGGCGGACAACAAAGCTCCGGGGTCCAACCGGGTCACGGCTGCCCTCATAGCAGAGCTGCCTGAACCAGTGCAGGGGCTCCTGGTGCACGCGTACCGGGCTATCCTACGGGGTGCGGACGTCCCGGAGTCTTGGCACGAGGCCATTATCTGGCTGATGCCCAAGGGCACAGCCACGGGCAACCTGGACGAGTACAGGCCGATAGCGCTGGGGCAGCAAGACATGCGAATGCTCATGACTACCGTCATGCGGAGGTTCACAGCTGTTCTGGCACGCAAGGGACTGGCCGCGGACTGGCAGTTCGGAGCCATGCCGGGCTCCACGACGGCTGCCCCGGTGTTCCTGGCCCAACGTAGGCTGCAGCGTGGGCTGGAGGAAAACCACGTACTGGCCTTCGATGTGTCAAAAGCTTTTGACACAGCGCCGTACGGAGCGCTGGCGCTCCTCCTGCGCCACATGGGTGTCCCGGAGGAGCTCATCAGGCTCTTCCACACCCTCAGCTGCGGGTCTCTGGTGCGCATCGTCACCGCACACGGCCCGACGCCGAGCATACGACTCCACAGGGGCCTGCGGCAGGGCAGTGCGGAGAGCGCTGTGCTCTACCTCCTCCTTTTGGAGCCTCTCCTGCGGAGCCTCGCCTGCAAGGCGCGGGGAGATGCTCGCCATGCGGTGCCACCCCTGGTGCAGGCGTACTGTGATGACCTCCTGATGATAGCGCACTGCCTGCCGCAATTCCTGGAGTATGCGGCGGCGATAGCGCGGTATCTCACTGACATGGGCATGTCCCTCAACGTGGGCAAATGCGCCTATGCCAATACTGCTCGCATCCATTCGATTATGGTATACCTGAACCCAGGGGACACGGCGGCCCCATGGGTATGCTTACGTGCCAAGGGCACGGTACCATACTTGGGCCTACGCCTCGATCCCAGGGGGATGGCGACCATGAAGGAGAAACATGTACTCCGGTGTGAAGCTCTGCTGGGCTGGTGCAAGAACACGTTAGGGCCGGCGTCGGTGCCTCATGAGGTGATGGCGGCTGTGGTTGGAGGCATCGTGCGGTACGCGGCGCCCTACCTGTCCGACACGGCGGAGGCGGTGATCAAGCTGAATACTGCCATCAAGGCTGCGGCCCTGCAGTTCGAGAAGCTGCCCAAGGACCTGTCCAACGTGGCGGTGCGGTCAGGTCATGGGCTACGGTTGGCGGATGTCCAGGTTATCTGCCGCGACTCCGTCGTGGCGGCCATGGCTCAGCTCACCCACCACATGTCGACGACAGTCCGGGATGAGCTGCGGGCCATGCTCCGAGACATGCACGTGCAGTACGGAGTGTGCGGGCAGTTCATGGTGCCCTCTGCGTCATTCGCCCCACACGCTGGCAATACGTGGGTGGACAGGGTACTCAGAGCGATGGGGACGTTGCGCGTAGGGCTTCTCATGCCATCGTCGGTGTACTCGTGTGTACAGGCCCATCTGCCGCAAGTGCAGTGGGCGGGGCGGAAGTGGCTGTCCCAATCCTATACCTTCAAGGGTAGGGACATCTGCATTCTCTCTGGGCCCCGCACAGATGCGACAGTACAGTCCCTGACAGATCCCGCAAATGACCTCCTGCATGCGCGGCTCCCCTGCCCTGCGCCCGGGCACTGGGCGGTCGAGCTTCAGGAGTGCCATGAGGACCACCTGCACCTTCCGCACGCGGGAGTAGGGCCCCACCAGCTGGACCACGTGTGGCTCACGGGGCTTCGCGACGTCTTCCGGCCGCAGCTGCCCGGTCCGTTGACTCACCGGCTAATACACCCGGTGCGCCGAAAGAAGGCCAGCAAACGCAATAGGCAGTCCGCTGCGGGGGACGTGTATGTGGTGGGCGGATACAGGGAGGAAGGATGGGACCCGGCCAACCCGGGGCTGTCCATGCCGTTCGTCCCGCTAGCCGCCCTCCTGTTTCTGTTGGGGGACGTCTTTGAGGGCTACCAACAGCAAGACGATCCGGCGTCCATCCCCCTGCTCACTCCTCACGCCGGGGGCGGCATAAGCCCACCACCACTGTGGGTTGTGCACGGGCGGCCAGCGTTTTCCAGGGCGTGCGCGGCGGTGCACAAGTGCAGCGAGTGGGCAATTGTCCTTCTGCTGCCGGCAGGCCCAATCCCGGATCCGGATGAGTACTCGGTTCCGGAAGTGGTCCGGATGTCCAACGTGCCGCACGATCCGCACGTCGCCGTCACGTCGTTGCGTGACGGCGGCGCAGTGGAGCAGGGGTCTGTGGTGGTATACCAGCCTTCCTGCTCCGCAACAGTTTGGGGAGCGGAGTATACCACCGCCCTGGACGCCATAAAATCAGTCTGCGGATGTGACCTGGCCTGAAGACTGCATGCGGTGTATCGACCGAGGGTGGTCCTGTCCCCGGAGCTCACGGCCTCCAGTGCGGCGTCCCTGGGAAAGGTGGTGCAGAGCCCCCACTCCGACGTGGCGTGGCTGGAGCCCCACCGGTACTGCTGGGTGCCGGTGGCGACTAAAGTCACATCGTCTGACGCGTCGCCCCAGGGAGACGACGCCACAAACGTGGCGGTGGCCAGCCACGGAATACCCACGTGGACGGGTGCCATCTACGGCGCGGTCCCGGAGGCAGAGATCATTGGCGCGGCGGCGTACTTGTTGCACACGCCCCCGTCAGCGTGCACGGTACACGTGGTGGATGCGTCCGTCATAGGAGCGCATCTCCGCAGGGCGCAGGAGGCCCTGTATCGTGGCATCAAGGGGCCGACATCACATCTGGTCAATCAGCACGCACTGAGCTGGATAGTGGAGGGGCTGCGGCGGCTGCCGCGCCGAGTTGGGGGGCCGCACCACTGGGTGGTGAGGCAGAGCTCGCACTTGGCGGCGGTCCCGCTCGAGGCACCGGACTCTGCCGCGGCCCGTGCAATGGCCCCGCCTGTCCATCTTGTCCTGCCAAAGGAGCACGCCATCCTCTTGGTGCCGGGGGATAATGGTGAGCTCGAGCCGCGTGTGCCGTCCATGCAAGCCCTTCAGCAAGTCCGGGAGATGGAGTGGCGTTCGCTAGCGGCTCGCACCAGGGCGCACACGCCACTGGCTGGCGCCTGCGAGGCGATGCCCCTGGGAGCTGTACACCACGGCCCAACGCACAGGAATATGCTGCGGGCACGTGACGGTCGCTTGTCCACCATGCAGGGCATGCGACGGTGGAGACAGAAGCTCACGCGTATGGCAATACCAGCCCACCCGTGTATCTTTTGTGGGGGGCCGGAGGAGGACATTGGCCACATGCGCCTACTGTGTGCGCGAGACGAGGAGGTGGCTGGGCTCCTGTGCAGGCGTGTGGAGGAGTTCACGGCGGAGCTACCCCTGATGGACAGGGCGGTGGAGTTCGTGGCGTGGAGGGAGCACGGCTGCAGGTGGACTGAATCCCTGATGGCGGGTGTCGTCCCCGGGGACCTGAAGCGGCTGTTCGCTGCGGTGCGAGCGGCGTCGTCCCGGGGCCCTGCCAAGGCCAGGCTCTTTGTGGAGGACATGGTCCAAATTGGGGAAGATGTGTATGCCCGCAGGAACCATCGGCTCACCCAGATCATGCAGCTGCCAATGCAAGATCGAAGGAGAGCGGTATACGCGTTCGTGCGCGGTGACACACCCTTCTGCCCGCCGGCAGGGAGGATCCTGCAGCGTGGAACCCGTGGAACCCGTTTGCCGGCCTCCCCGGCGACCTGCGGGCAACCTTTCAGAGGGCACCGCTACACGCACTGCTGGTGTCGCGGTCGTGCGTCGAGCATGAAGAGGCCATGTCCTTGTTCCCTCACTGGATGGCGGCGGTGGCGCAGGCCTTCGACCAGTGGATCGGTTCCTGGGTGGCGCGGGACATCACGACATTCAGGGAGTGGTCCCGCGTGGTGTCGGCGCAGTCGTGGGCCCAGGTGCGTGGTACCAAGGTGAGAAGCCCTGACTGCCAGAGTGATCCCTGGCTTCAGGTGTACGCCAACCATCTTGCTGTGGGGAACGTCATGGGCTGGCCTCGCGAGGTGCTGCCGGTCCTTCAGCAACCTCTGTGCAGTCTCCCAATCCTGGCGGTGGCTGTCGTACTTGACGTGGGTACGTTGTGGCTGTATGACCGGCAGCTGCGACGAGCCGTACCAGCGGTCAGGGAGCAGCGGTCCATGGCAGTGTTAGTGGGCTCCAAGCAGCTGGCACGGGTACAGGGCAACGACGCGCAAGGCCACGTCACGGAGGCCATGTTCTCTCTGCCAGAAGGGGACGACCACGTGGCTGCCGATGCCCGTCACACCCTTGACACCCTGGGGACAACGCTTGGTTCTGGCTTCCGCCAGGGGCCCGGAGCAGGACGGGGTTGATGTCATCGGGGAGGTCTTACAGGACTACGGTTGGGAGCTCCTGGCGCATGGCACACACAGTCCCAAAGTGGCGCGGTGGCCCCGGCTGCTTGAGAGCCTGCCGGTGATGCCCGACGGGCGACCAATACTCCGCCCGGTGTCCACGTGGGAGGAAGCGAGGCGCAGCCTCCTCAGTAGTGCCACAGCACGCACACTGGCGGGTGCCTTGCTCGGACTCCAGGACGCGTGCTGCGATGTATGGCAGGACTTGTGGTCGCAGTGTTGTGATGGTAGCTGCGTTCCGTCGCGGTCTGTGCTTCCGCAGCGATGCCACGGGTGCAGGGAAACGGTGTCAGTTTGGGTTCACCAGTGTGCCTCCATCCCGCTGTGCGGGACCTGTAAGGAGCGTGCCGATAGGGGATGGCCTAAGGCGAGGTGGGCACTGCGGCACTCTGGACAGATGTCCTCTAGCGCCTGGAAGACTATCCAAGGTGGCCTGAAGAGCGTCCGAGTGGAAGGGGTACGGTGCTTTGGAGCGCCGTCTGCGGCCCTGCCCCTGATGCTGTGGTGGGCGGCTTTGGAGGGCGACTCACGGATACTGTGGTTGTGGCATCGCGGAGGAATTGGTGACGGCGTGGTGGGGGCCGGGGGTGCAGATTGATGGGGTTGGGAATTGTGGGTGCACCAGCTATCGTCCCTACGCTGGATGCAGCGGAGGGGGTAGCGCTTGAGAAGCAGTGCCTTCACGGCCTGATTGTGCGGTACTGGCAGGCGGCGTATGACGGCCAACGCGATGTGACAGGTCGTGCCGGCCTGATGGTGAGCCGTACTGCCCCCGTGCATGAGGGTCGGACAGGGATGCTTCACCCGCCTGCCCCGGGTCGCCGCATACAACAGTGAGGTGTCATGGGTCGTCCCGACCAGGGTAATAAGGCCCAAACCCCTGTAGGGTATTCCCATGGCACCGGGGTCTCTACTGGCGGCCCGGCTACGGCAGTATTGGGAGTGGTTGCTCGGGATACACCGGGGGTGCACGGAGTTGTCTGGGGGTTACGGCGTCGCAGCGCCCCCTGGGAGTGTTACACGGGGTTGCGGGGACGGCCTGCAGGCCCCGGGAGCGGCCACGAGGCGAAGATGTGTGCGTAGAAGGGTATGGCAGTGGGGTCGTCAGAGGGACAGTATGGCGGGCGTCGTGGAGACGGCGTGGCAGCCTGGGAGGAGCGCTCGCGGGGGGCACGTGGAGTTCCAGGTGACGGAGTACTGGAGTCTTGGGGGTAAACGCGGCCGTACTAGGATCCGTACAGTGGGGGTACGCGGCGGTACTGGGGAACCGTACAGTGGGGGAGCAGCGGGGAAGTTCCAGATGACGGTGTACTAGCGTCTTGGGGGTTTACGCGGCGGTACTGGGGACCGTATGGTGGGGGTGCGCAGCGGTACTGGAGGGCCGTACAGTGGGGGCGCTACGGGGTTGCATGGCGGTACTGGGGTGTCCCCCTGACCCCTCTAACAACTCAGGGGGAGCGCGGGGGCATCCCCTGGCCCCGTTAACAAACTAGAGGGACCGTGCCTGCGGGCATGTACATAATCTAACCTCTGACCATGGCCTTGTGGTTGCGGTGGTGCGTGTCGTGGCGGCTCGCGAGTGGCATCGGCGTGGCAACAGCGGTACTGCGTGGCGTCGTAGCGAAGAGTATGCGGTCGCCACACCACTGAAACGGCTTACCCCTGGGGGGGCGCCAGTCCGGTCGGCTAGAGGCGAGGGGGGAAGCGGGGCGGCATGCTGAGTGGTCCGGGGGGTGACGCGCGGGCCAATGCTATAAGTAGGCTCGCCACGTCGTCGGTGGGGGCCGAACCTGCGGCCTGGCCGCTGCTGTGGCGTAAGAGGCGCAACCACGGGAGCTGGCCAAATAGTGCAGGTAAGGGTCAAGGGTAGGCGCCAGGGCAAAGTATGTGGGCCAGATGAGGTGCACCTGGTTACCACAGCCCGGAGCGAGCCTCTGGTGGGTACCCCTACAGGGGGTCGATAACCAAGCTACGGCACCCACCAGCGCGAATCCCAGCCAGCGATATTCACGGGTTGCGCCACTCCCGTCACGTAGCAGCCGGCGTCCCCCCCCTGTAGACCCTCAAGTTATATTATACGTGGGCAAGTGGATGCCTCGAAGCTGATTGGGTGCTGGCCCCTGACATGGAGTGCCGGCATGGTATATATCAGGGGTGTGGGAGCAGCTCAGGATCACGGGGACGTGGAATTGGTACCGTGTTTCTGTACTATACTAGGGGGATGGTGCGGTGGATCGGTGGCGTACATTGTGGAGACATGGGGGCGATGAAAGCTGAGGGCCAGGCTAGGCTGGAGCCTCCCAAAAATCCTGGCAATGCACATACGGGCTATTGCGTGCTGGCAGTGGGGTACGTGGAGTCAGGGGTGGTGGGCAATTTCGAGAACGCAGACGGCAATGGATTCCATGGGGTCATGGGTGATGGATGTCTCCACGGTGGCGGGGGTACGCGAACGACGGAGGGTCAGCTCTCGCTTCGCCGCATGCGTGCTGCTTTGTTCCTTGGTTGCCGCTTTGCTACGGACAGAGAAGCCCTTGCTTTCTACTTGCTGCGATGCTGCTGCGTTGCTTTGCCTTGCCCCCATACCCCCGGCGAACAAACGGGCCAGCGCCCGTCGCCGTTGCTAATGCTAACGCCATGCAGTTGCCACTGCCCCCAAAGCCTGGTTGACCGGTATCCCCGGTCCTCTGGGTCCTCCGTCATGCTGTGGGCCACCTCAGGCAGCCAGGGAACCACGGGATCGAGCGAGGCAGGAACCACCTGTCGGCGCGAGATGCCCGGTAACTCCAGTAGACGGCATGATAAGTGGTTATGACTATGACTATGACTATATATATATATATATATATATATATATATATCTATATATATATATATATATATATATATATATGTATATATATATGTATATATGTATATATATATATATATATATATATATATATATGTATATATATATATGTATATATATATATATATCCTCCAATCTACACCCCTCTCCCAACTCTAGGTGGCTCCACCACACGGCTCTAAGGTACGTGCGAAGGGCACAAAGTGGTGCATACATGTGGTGGAAGGGGCTAAACTTGGTCAAAACGGGCTCAAAATGGGCTAAAAACACTTGTTTGAGTATCCCAAATGGTCCGGGATCACTTTTGGAAAAACGCGTTTTTGACCCATTTTGGACCCATATTTGGTCCCAAAATGGCCCATTTTCAAGGCATTTTGGGATTTTCCATGAGCCAAAACCCGTCGCCACAGGCTCAAAATGGGCTAAAACCACTTGTTTGAGCACCATAAATGGTCCAGGATCATTTTTGGAAAAACGCGTTTTGAACCCATTTTTGACCCATTGTTCGTCTCAAAACGGCCCATTTTCAAGGCATTTTGGGATTTTCCATGGCCCAAAACGCGCCACCACGGGCTCAAAACGGCCTAAAAACACTTGTTTGAGCATCCCAAGTGGTCTAGGAACGACTTCGAAAAAAATTATCTTTTTCGCCCCGGGGACCCTGGTGGACCCACCGTTGGCCCCCACTGTGCGTGGGCTGGCCGGCCCTCCGGCTGCACCAAGTGACCACTGGTACGGGGGTCTGCGTGTCTCGTTGGGCGATTCTGAGGCTTGGAAACCACAAAAAGTGGGGGGTTGCGGGTGGACTAGGTGCCCTCGGAATTCGTTTTTGAGCCACGTAGCCCAAGATACGGCCCGTTCTTGGTTTGGGCGTGCTGGTGCACATTGCGCAGTTTTTGGGGCTTTTTGGCGCCTTTTTGGGCCGTTTCTCGGACATATCGTGGAGTTAGAGGGCACCAAAGTTCCCTTGGTCGCGAGAAAGTCAAGCCGCACGTGGAGTGTAGCAGCCGTTTGCCTTCGTTTGGCTGTTTTGAACCCTTACTAGGGCTGTTTTGGGCGAAAAATGGCTGTTTTTGGCCCGAAACTGCGCAGATTTGGGAGGGCACCTCCCGACTTGGCGCCACCGCCCCGGGCCGCCACCGGTGAGTTTTTGGCTCAAAACTTGGATTTGGCAAGGCCACCAACTAGGCTGTAGGATGGCTAAAATAGAGTCAGGCCCGAGGCGATGGGAAGGTGCAATGGCCAAAGCGGCACGGAGACGTGTTGCTTGCTTGTTAGCTAAATTTAAGGGGAGAGGGGTGTAGTAATATATATGTCTATTTTTTTCGACTCTTGGAGGATATTGTGATGGATCCCCCCCGGCGACCAGGCGCCGCGGGGGGTACAGTGACACCCTGGCCGGGGGGCAGCCGGGGCCTGTCAGGGCCGCGCCCCCCGCGGCATTTGGAGTGGCAGCCCGCGACGGCGGCTCCTGCGGGGACTGTGGCAGTGGTGGGCACCCGCCGCGTTCTATCGCTCAGGCGACCCCGCATGTAGTCTGACGCCGACGGTAAAGGCCAAGTGCTTGCCTGCAACCTGCGTGCAAATTGCCACCACAGTGTCCTGCATAGTGTCGGGAGGGGAAAAGGGTAGAGGAGAGACGGGGGGGCAGGGCGGGCGAGGAGCGCCAGAGGGCCAAGGGGGCAGAGGAGCCCACGGGGACCGACGAAGAAGGTAAATGGCCACGGGCGGAGCAGTGTGACGTGCCCGCATCTTGCCTGCAACGTGTCCAGGGCAGGGGAAGGGTAGCACAGCCTAGGGACAGGAGAGAGCGGGGGGAACATGCTCTGCACCGTGCATGTACAGGGGGAGGGAGAAGGGGAAGAAACGAAACCTGCCCACGGGGGCGGGTGAGGGCAAGCAGGGACAAGGCGAGGGCAGCGGGTGCCCCGCACGTAGTTGTGTACGATGCGCAGGGAAGAGCGGGCACACGGAGAGGGGCCAAGGGGCACAGAGCACACGAAGGGCAAGCAACCAGAAAAGGGAGCGAGAGAGGGTACAAGGGCCAAAGAGGAGGATGCGCGCACCGTGTCGTGTATCATGCGCGCCTACCCTCTGACCTGAGCCGGCGGCGCGTGGTAGGAGAGGCCTGCAGACAAGTGGAGGGTGAACAGGCGCATCACGCACTTGTCCGCCCCGACCACGTGAAGCAGGAGGCAAGCAACGGTGTAACCGGATGGATGTGTACGAGGACACGTGAGTGTCGTGCATCATGCTCAGAGGGCGGAGGAGCACAGGGAGTGGGGGTAGAGCAAAAAGGGCAGTGCACGAGGGGAAAGGAAGGGACAAGGCGGGCCAAGGAGGGGGGAGAAGCAGAGGGGACGAGACAGGGGCATAGTGGGGGCCAGAAGGCAGAGGGTTGCCATGCACCGTGCGCGCAACGGCAAGAGGGACCAGGGCACGGGGAAGAGAGGCCCTGCACATTGTTGTGTAACGTGCGCGTGAGAGGGAGAGAGCAAAGAGAGGGGTCCACGGGTGAGCACAGGGCAGGCAAGGGAAGACAGAGAGAGAGAGGAGCAGGCAGAAGTGCGGCGTTGCATGTAACTTGCGCGCAGTGACTCTGTCCAGAACCGACGAATATTGGGGGAGCCCCAGGTGCAGGCTCATGCAAGTGGAGAGCCAGCGGCGGCTGGGGACAATCGGTGTCCCGCACGCGCGAGGCGGTCCCGCGGAAAGGAGAAAGAGCATGGTACAGTGTCGTGCAACGTGCCAGGGACGGAGGGAACAAAGAGGGACGACAGGAAGAACAGGCAGACAGGCGAGAGAGAGCACGGAGTACAGGGCGGAGACAGCCACAGAAGGGAGGGGACCAGCGAGGGCCAGCGGAGGGCGAGGAAGCAGACGGGAGGGGAAGCAGGGTAGAGAGAGGGGAAGTGGGCTTGCCGCGCATGGTGTCGTGCAACTTGCTCGTCATGCACATGCATACATGAATATGCGGACCTGCAGCGGACCTATGCAACAGAAGTGGCTGCCAGCACAGGCGCCATCCGTTGGGCCAGTGGGAAGACCTGTGCCCGGGCGCGCAGAGGGGGCGGGCGCCAGTGGCGCCATCCACTGGACCCCTTGCGGAAGTTGTGGCCACGACCGTCGGGAACAGCGCGCAGAGGGGATGGGCACCAACGGCGCCATCCGGTGGGCCCCTTGCGGCATCGACTATGCAGACTAACTAGGTGGCCGGGGGATGCCACAATAAATTCCCCGTCCGTCGCTCCGCGCCACTGCCATAGGACCTCAAGGGCGTCCATCGCGCTCGGGGGTTGCAGTGGCCCGGGGGGCGAGAGCGCACGGCCGTTTTGTAGCCGCCACTTCCCACAGAATGATACCACGGTAGCTGTATTAGGATGTGTGGAAGTGGACACACAGGTACCAGGGAAAGGATGGGTTGTCAGCCCCCCCCCGGGCTGTTTGGTGCCGAGACAGGGGCCCTCCCCTTGACAAGGGCGGCGGATGGCACAAGAAGCCTTCGAGGCGTACGGTAAGTCCTCCCCGCTGCCCGCACTTCGTCATCAACCGTCTCCACCCGGGTATGTACCTCCTCCAGTAAGTAAGGCACAGGAGGGAGTAGGCACGGGACACTACCGACGTGAGCGAGACCAGGTGACTAACGCCACATGGAAGGAGAGCAGTTCTAACAACCAGCGAACATGTGATTGTGCGTGCAATGTGCGTGCATGGTGCTTGCTAACGCGGTAGGGGCACGGGGCACGAGAGGCAACGGGAGGAGCCGAGAAGCGCACCCACCCCCCCTACAGGGCGAGCACGAGGGGAACCGCGGCAAGTGGGGCGGCCCGGAAGCGGGCGGAAAGGGAGCAGCCCCCCCCCCCCCCCCCCGCGGACAAGTGCCCCGCAACGTGCTCGCATCGTGCCCGCAACGTGCACGCCCAGGAGGGCGGGGTAACAAGCCAGACGACAGCAGCCGACAAACAAGGTGGTTACCGGGCGATGGGGGAAAGTGCTTGCAATGTGCGTGCAACATGCTTGTCACCAAAGGCGGGGACGCACGGCGCGAAGGGCACCGCAGGGAGCCACACGCCTGCCCCCCCCCCCCCCCAGAGCGAGAATGTGGGGAACCGAAGCGAGCGGGGAGGCCAAGAAAGGAAGAGCGAACACAAAGAGAGCGCCCCCCCCCCCCCCGCAGGCAAGTGCCGCGCCTCGTGCTTGCATCGTGCTCGCAACGTGCATGCTCCGGAGGAAAGGCAACCAGGGCGCCCCCCCCCTCACCCCCACCCCCTCATGAAGGTGACGAGGGCGGCGAGGGGACGGAAAGGGGAAATGGGGGGGCAACACAGGGGGTGACCACAAGGCCGGAGGGAGAGACGGGTGGCAAGCAGTGGGGGCACCGGGCAGCCTAAGCCCGGCCCAGAAACTGACAAGCAAAGTGCCAGAGCAAGGAAGGGCGGAGGGAGAAAGCAGGGGGCAAGCAAGGCACGGCGGGAGCCTGGGAGAACAGCAAGGGGCGCGGGAAGGGGGGAAACCCTAGGGTAGAAAGCGGGGGGACAAAGGCCAACACAGCGGACGGGGGGGGGGGCGGGGTGAAAGGGGCCCAAAGGAGACGCTGGCAAGGGACCCAAGCCCAGGAGTTTGGGGGCCCCCCCGGTGACCGTATCGGCCCCACCTGAGCTCACGCTATAAGTGGGATACGCCCGGGACCGTTGGTCAGCGGCCCGAGGTGGCACCGGCCTAGGGGGGTGGCCAATGGGCCTGAGCAGGAGCACTCCCCACGGCACGTACTGCGGTTCCTGTCCTGTGAGGGGCTGCGGGTAGGGCACACCGTCCATCAGGGTAGGCAAGAGACGCGCCTATCCCGCAAGGACTCCCCTGCGACCCACAGTGTACCCGACCCCAGTGTGGGGAACGGCCGGAGTACCTGGTTACGACGCAGGTCCATTTGTACGGAGCGGGTACAAATGGACGGCCCGTGCAACAGAGTTACACCCTGACGGGGAGTGCAAGCATCGGCCCCACCAAGGGGAAACTCCAAAGGAGGGGACCCGAGCCAGCGTCACGCAGCCCCCCCCCCCCAACCCCACCACACCACACACCCACCAAAACCCGGGTAGTCCCGAGGCGAGCACAAAGGGGGCAACACCAAAGGCAGCGGCGGAAGAAAGGGGGGAGCACGATAGGGAGCGAGGGAGAGCAACAGTGTCGTGCAATGTGTCGTGCATCGTGCAACCAGTGGCACGCGGGACGGGCCACCCCGGGTCCACCCGTTCACCCGTGTCCATAGCTCGCACAGTCTTCGATAGCTAAATGTCGCTACCTGTCCCCACCAATCCCGTGGAGTTGTCGGCCTTCAGGCGACGTGCCTGGCGTCCGGTAGACACGGTGTCTGATCTCGTCAGACACGGGCCGCACACATATGCGGCGTTCCAGGCGCGCGTGGACGTAGATCGTCCGGCCAGGGACAACGGATGGGACCATTTCGTCGACATCTGCTTGCGGCAGGTGTTGGCCCGCGATCCCCCCCCGTACAATGTGCCTGACATTCAGGCGCAGTTCGCAGCAGGCGTGGTGCCGTTCGGGGTACACTTGCTCAACCGGCTACTCCGACGTCTACAAAATGATCTCGGACAGCTCGAGGACGCGCAGCGCGGGCGGCCCCCGATGGGGCCAGTGGCGGGTTGGCCGGGGTCCGGGTGCGTTCCCAATGCCATCGCCCCCAGGCCTCGTGCCCCTGCCATTCTCGCCTTTTGGGGCCCACCACCACCACCAACTCCATCACCACCAACTCTTCCACCACCCCATCGGGTTCCCCATGATGCAGCATCACCTCCCACACCAACACGTGCACCCGGCAACTTTGCCACGGCTTCCCGTCCACGATCACCATCACCATCACCACCACCATTACCATCCACACTAGCATGTGGCGTACCCACATCCCTTGCAACAACCGCTGCATGCATTCGCTCAGCCGCCACAGCATGCGGCACCGGTTCCCCCCGCAGCGCCAGTGGGGGTTCAGACATTGGCTGCATCATCTGCATCATCTGCGACATCTGCGCCTCCGTCAGTACCTGCACCAGGACCGGGGGTCCAGCAGCCAGGGGAGTCGCAAGGTGAGGCGCACCGCGTGCCCCAAGGCGCGGCGGGGGGAACGGCTCCCGTTGGGGCGCCGGGGGCGCAGACGACTGCGCCACCCCTGGCGGTGCCCCTGGCGGAACCTACTACAACGGGACCTCCACCGCGGGCGGCCCCGGCACCGGGTCCGGCCGTGTCGCGAGAGGCTCCGCCCGTGGCGCAGGGAGGGCCCATGCCGGTACCGGGTGGTCCACCTACGACGCATGGGGCGCAGGACGCGCCCCCCATGAGGGGGCCTATGGCGGAGGTGCAGGCGGCGAGTGCGGCGCAGGAAGCAGCCGCGACCGGCCCGCGGGACATCAGCCAGCTCCTCGCGCAGGCTTTGGACACGTACCGGCAGGAAGCCGCAGGGGGCGAGGGGGCCGCGCAAGCGGCGCCGGGGAGTGAGGCTGACGTTGGCGAGTTGATCGCGCAAGCACTCGCAGCTGTCGCCCCGAGAACGGAGGAGGCCACAGAGGAGCCGTCGGAGGAGGCTGCCTAGGGGGGACAAGCTACAGGGCGGGGGGTTACAGGCGACGCAAGCACAGGCGATGGGCAGTGGGGTCATGGAGCCAAGCGGGGAGCGTGCCAGAGTTGAAGGAGTGGAGGACTGGATGTGGGAGTGGCGGGAATGGCGTCAGGTGGTACCCGGTGAGCCGTGTCCGGCGGGGCTGGTGTACAGCATGGACCTCCATGCGGCCACCAGTTGTGCCCGGCTACCCGACAACCTGCGGGCACGGCTGGACGCGGCGGCGTCGGCAAGGGGCGGAGGCGCTGACGAGCGTCCTCTGGCGCCCTTTCCCCCGCGACCGGATACACCGCCAGCGGCGATTGTGGCCGGAGACAAGGCGGAGGAAGAGCAAGAGACGGAGAACAAGGGGGACGAAGAGGCGTACGGGCCCGGCGAGTCAGCGTTGGCCCTCATGTACGAGGACGACGCCGGGCCCGACAACTACGCCGGCATGGACGTGGACCCGGCGAACGCGCCGCTGCTGCCCATGCCCACCGCGGTGCCGCCCCCTCCCCTGGGGAGCTGTGAGCAGCGGCACTGCAGTTTCCATGCGGCCGAAGGTGCCCACAGGCACCGCCTCGTGGGTACGGGGCGGGAGGCAGGGATACTGGCAAGCGCCCTAGAGCGCTACGAGTTCCAGCGCCCAGGGCAGGTCGCCAGGAAGATGGACCTGGTGGCCGGGTCCCCGGACGACAGCCAGGTCCGCTGCGTCCAGTTGGGGGATGCGGCGGTCCTGGGTCACCACCCCGGTGATGTCCAGGCGTCCGAGCCGCAGTAAGGCATCCCCTTGTCGGTGCGCCTGTCGGTGGGACGCCTGCTCGACGAGGCGGGGCTGGAGGACATGCGTCGGGACGACGGCCTGTACGTGGCCCTGTGGCGGGGTGGGGTTGACGCTTGGCGTCGCGAGCAGGCCGTGAGGCCCCTCACGCCCCAGGCGCTGGGGTCCCATGGGCTCCTGGTGGCGCTGCACCCCGAGGGCGCAGAGGTCGTGAGCGGCACGGACCGCCTGCCGCTCGCCGGTGATGGCGTGGTCCTCGTCCCCACCTCCAGCAGCTACCGCCTTGAGAGTCGCGGCGGCGACCTCAGGCTGCTGGTGGTGGTGGGCACGCGACTCGACACAGGCGCAGACCCCCAAGGGTCCGAGCATGCGGTCCCGGTGGGGGGTGATGAGGAGGCAGGCCATGACGGTGACGCGGTGGGGCAGGAGCAGCCCACGGAGGGGGAGCAGGAGCAGGACCAGCCGGAGGCAGCCGAGGAGGAGGTGGACGTGCAGGCCCTTGTGGCGGCGGCCCTGACGAGGATCACGGCTGCAGCAGGCCCGCCGCCGACGACAGAGGCGCTGGAGGAGGAGGACCAACGCGGGAGGAGTGACGAGGCACAGGACGCCATGGAGCAGGACGAGGAGCCGGAGGTCGTGGGGGCGAAGGAGGCACATGAGGTGGGACCACAGGAGCTGGGAGTGACGAACAAGGTTGGGCCGAAGACGGGTGAGGTGGAAACCTACAGGCACTGAGCCACCGGCTGGTGCATGCGGGCAGATGCCTGCCGATATGCCCACCCCCAACCGTCAGTGCCGCAGGCAGTACCCCAGGATTTGCTCCTGATCCTCCAGGCCATGGCTCGTGTGGGGGCCCTCAGCCTGGACCGGAGCCAGAGCCTCAGCCGGAGCCATGGAACGCTGCTGCGTGAAGTGGTGGCAAAGGCGCAAGGAGGAAGGCTCCCGGCGGTGGGATATGCGGTGGAGTGCGAGGGCCTGCCCGAGTGGGCGGTGGCGTTGCCATGTGGCATGGCGGCCCTGCTCACCCCGTTCCCGGCGGTCCCGTGGAGGGACATGGTCGCCGTCCAGGAGGCAGACCTGGGGTGGGTGTGCACGTGGCACACACATCTTGCCGGCATGGACCCACGCGAGTGGCAAGCAAAGGCGGTCATGACGTACCTGTCCTGGTCGTTGCCAACAGCGCCCGGTACGTGGGCGCAGTGGTGGGACAGGGCGCTCCACTAGGCGAGGGATGGCAGTGCTGTGGCGGCCTGCCCTGACCTACCGCGCGAGCCCATCTCCGTTCAGCCGTGGACTGTCTCCCTGCACCTCCCTCCTGCGGCCCGCCTTGCGGCCGCGGACCCGGAGGTCTTGCTGCTGGGGGATCGAGAGGGGCCAGGGCTACGCCTAGGGCGGGGACTGCAGGTTTGCACTGCCCGCCTCCACAGCCCTGTGGAAAGGGACATCCTGGAGGGACTCCCATTCACGCGGGCTGACGGAGCTGATATGTGGACCGCCGTCCATCGCCAGCTCCCACACGCATGGCCCCAAGCGTTCCGGCCCCCTGGCCACGAGCGTCTGGTAAGGGTTGAATGGCGCGTATGGGCCGCCAACAGCCCATGCCCGCCGGTGGTGGTCCTGCCCAGGAGGACAAGCCACCCCAGCTGGGAGACCGTGGCGGTCTTGTGGGGATGGGTGGCGGTCCGTGGGACCGGTGGCCACGTCTTCACTGCCCCGCGGGGCACGGTGATCCAGACAGACGGGGGGATGGCGTTGCAGCTCACGGCGGAGCCCCTGACCACGCATGTGGTGGTGGCTGTCCTCCAATGGGGAGCCGACAGGCCTCAACCATGGCGCGATCCGGTCGCTCGGGCCGTCTGGCGCGACCTGCCGATCCTTAGGGCCGCCGTCTGGTCAGGAGGAGCAGGGCGGCATCTCCCAGGCGCACTCCCGTGGCTGCGGGAATGCGGAGACGCCTCTCCCCCACCAGCTGAGTTGCGTGGCGCCCGGGAACGCTTGTACTCCGGGCATAGGCACCACTTCTTGGTGGCCGCGGACCATGGGGTGGAGCTCAGCGACGACGTGGTCGCGCTGGCAGCCGACGTGGTGCAATGCCTGGCCCCCCACGCCGTGATGCTCCCGAGGGAGGGGTGGGAGGGCCAGCGGCACGACCAAACCACGGCTGCCCTCCTCATTGCAAGGTACGTTGAGCTGGGCGGCTCGGAGGCGGTGTACCTCGACCGGTCGGAGACGCCGAACATGCGGCACTGGACGGCCCACCACCTTCTAGCCCCTGACATGCGGTTGACCGTGGACCCGCTAGGCCGGCCTATGGTGTCGGGGGCCCCGCCCCAGTGGCCGCACACATGGGACATGGCGGTCCGGACGATGCGCATGGCATCCAGGGGCCAGAGGGCGGGGTGGCCGGGTGCAGAGCATCTGCTGGCGACGGCCCGGGCAGCACAGGTGCAGCAGCCAGCCGGTAACGACAAGGACTGTGGCGTGTGCGCCCTCATCAGCTCATGTCCGCCAGCGGTACCCTTCTCAGGATGCCGAGGCCGGGCAACCTCCTGTCCACGCTGGACGGGCGGTGGGTGGCAGCGGTGGTCCTCAACAGGGACATGGGGCCCATCGCGCGTTTGCCGTCCCTGGGGGAGCTGCCCGCTGCGGTGCTGGATGCCCTGCCGGCGCCCCGCGCACCCTTGGACGTGGCGGACGTCCCGCACAACGTGGGGTTGCCCGGGGCGCGCATGCAGCATGCCCTGCTGCGTATGGCGGCGGCGGCGGACGGGGGGATGTCCATGTTGATGACAGTGTCCCTGCAGCATGTGCAGGACGCGATGCAGCAGCAGCGGATGCATGCCCCCCAGCCGTGGGAGGAGAGCGCCAAACGCTGGCTGCAGGTGGAAAGCGTGCCGCCCACCCATACGGTGGGCATGGCGGATGTGGGAAGGCTAGTGGTGTTGGAAGGGGCGGAGTATTGGGTCTGTGTTCGGGTGGAAGCAGGGGGACTGGAATGGGTCGTCGTCACCGCGTGCCGGCTCAGGAGGCAGCAGTCCAGGGGCCCGGCCTGGTACAGGGTGTTCCGGGAGTGCCTCAGGGAGCTGGGCCCGGTGCGCAGGGCACACAGGTGCACGGCCGGGGACATCCCGCAGGCGCCGGCGGTCTTCGTGGAGGTAACGCAACCGCCGACGGTCCAGGGGCAGGACGTCTGGCCTGTAGCCCCGAGCAACATGTGGCAAGCTGAGCATGTTGCTGTCATGTGCAGGGTGCTGCAGGGTCAGGCGGCGGCCCTCCCCAGGGTTCCGGCGGCGCAGTCCTCCATCAATACGCCTGCAGCCTCGCTGGCGCTGCTGCACAGTGTGTGTCGCAGGCGTGGTGCTGGGTCGTGGTGGCGCTGGAGCCCCACTCCTCGGCGCTGCGCCTGTACGATCGCGGGGAGGGCACGGTGCTCACGGTCCGCCCCGCCGACCTGGAGGCCGTGCACCTTGGTGCTCTGAGTGGCGACGGAGGCATGGCGCTGTACCTCCAAGGGACTGTGGCAGGCTCGGCCGCGATGCGCTTCCGCCGGCAAAGCGGAGGAGATGCCCTCCGCCTACTCATGGCGGAGAACATGGGGCCGTGGCTCCGGGCGTTCTCCACATCCAGGTGGAAGGTCGAGGGCGACCGGGAAAATTTCGCCGACGCTTGGCGCCGCTGGGTGGAGGAGCAGTTTCCCGTGGGGGGGATGCTGCACCTGCCGCAACCACCAAACGTGACGCCGGCCCGGCCTGCGGCACCTCCGGCCACTGCGGCGAGGCCGGCTCCAAAGGCAGCGCCCAAGCCGCCACCCAAGAGGAGCCCCCCACCTCAGTATGGCGGCTATGCCAACATTCGGTACGTGCTGCAGCACTTCGGCGGCGAACTGGCCACGGAGCAGCGTGGATCGAAGGTGATCAACGTCTGCCCCTGGTCTCGACTGGATGGAGCTGGTCACTGCTCGTGGAAAGCCGGCAAGCACTGCCCGCCCGCCCACCTCCACCCCAGGGACCTGCTGGACCACCTTCAGCGGGACCATGGGGCTGATCCAGCACAACGGGACCAGGCGATGGCCATGCTGGCCGGCATTATGCCAGGAGGCCAGGCGGGGCCTTTCGCATCGGCCCAAGCGAGGTCCAGAGCGCTCGCGATGCCCACGGGTGCCCGCCCTGCAGGGGGGCAAGGAGCGTCGCAGTCGGCGGCACAGCCTGGGGCAGTTGGGTCTGCGGAACAGCGTGGAGCGACGACTTGTACGGGGAGCGCAGGAGCAAGTACGTCAAGCGGAGGGGCCGCGGGGGCGCCCGCTGCATCTGCCGGGTCTAAGCCGGCGGCGGCCACCTCGAGCGGTGACCCACGGGGACAGGGGCCGTCTCGCCAGCCGCCCGCGCCGGGCGCTGGTGGTCCCCCTCCATCCAATGATCCACATCCGGCGAGGGGCCCTGATCCACAGGCGCAGCCGTGAAGGGGCCCCGCCTCCGACACACGGGCGACGGTGTCCTGGAACGTCCACGGCTCGATGCGGGGGGACAGCGTACCAGTGGCCCCAGGTATGCTCGACGGTGAGGCAGTGGCGGCGGGCATTATGAAGGCCGAGGGTGCCATCCTGGGCCTCTTCCAGGAGACCGGCTTGCAGGACCCCCAGGGTGTGGTGCACTCGGAGAATCAGTGGCGTCACCATGGGTATCATGCGTTCCCGGGGGTGGATGCCCAGGCAGCGTCGGCGGCAGCGGTGCGCGGCGGGCTCTTGATTGCCCTTCGGGCGGACGTGTTCGCCGCGGAGGAAGTTCGAGACGTCGTGGACAGTAGAGTAGAGTAGAGTAGAGTAGAGTAGAGTAGAGTAGAGTAGAGTAGAGTAGAGTAGAGTAGAGTAGAGTAGAGTAGAGTAGAGTAGAGTAGAGTAGAGTAGAGTAGAGTAGAGTAGAGTAGAGTAGAGTACAGACAGTAGAGTAGAGTAGAGTAGAGTAGAGTAGAGTAGAGTAGAGTACAGTAGAGTAGAGTAGAGTAGAGTAGAGTAGAGTAGAGTAGAGCAGAGTACAGAAGAGTAGAGTCCAGAAGAGTAGAGCAGAGCAGGGAAGAGTAGAGCCACACGCACCAGGAGGAAGGCAGGATATCCTTCTGTTGTGGGTGGAAGGTGTCAAAGCACATGATATTGGGGGCTTTGTTGGTGCAAAGAACTATGATTGACAACACGTAACCACAGAGATCCCACCACTGGTGTTTAGTTCGAGGCCTGCTGAATTGATGGGTCAGACATGCAACGTAAGGATGTTTGACATCAGCAAAGCACAGCAAGCATGTGGACCTGGAGATGCAGCTGGGTAGATCCCACCAAAGGTTCCGTCATTGCAAGGGCACGTCGCTGACCCTCGAGGGTCGAGAATTCCACCGTGACTTTGCTTACCTCAACAGCCTCAGACTGCACATATACACGGTCCACAGATCCGCAGTGCTCCATTAGATATGTGCTGATTACATACTTGAGAGAGAGATCCCTGGGGCTGGACACCTGAACAAATCAACCAGGAAAGCAAACAGCATGCGAGGGCAGACTTGAAATGGCACACTTGCACTAGTTTACCCCTGTGTCCAACTGTACCATTATTATCATGATTATTACTATTATTACTATTACTATGATTATCACTATCATTATTATTAGTACCATTGGCATCTGATTTCACCGCTTCACAAGTGTACTCGGAGGTGAGATCCACACACACTTTGCTTATGTGCTGCTGAACCAGCAGGGTGTCAGCCTTTCGAAAAAAGTTGAAGAGATTTTGCAACATTGCTATGTTCTCATTTTCATTGCATATTCTCATCTTGTACAACAAAGAAATTTGGTTGTTGGTTGTTGTCACAACTCCTGTTGCCAGTGATGACTTTTTGGAGGTATCAAGATTACACCCTGCATACCTACAAACCATCAACCTTCCATCATGCAAATCCCTACCAAAAAAGCAATTAAGTGTTTGGATTTTTTCCCCTTAGTCGCCACAGGATGTCCCAAAGATATCGAACCCAAAATCAAAGAACCGCCAGAGTCTTTGCATTACATACATTACATAACATACATTACATTACATACATACATATGAAGATTGCATTACATTACATACATACATTACATCACATATTCATTACATTACATACATACATGCATTACATACATACGTACATGACATATGTGCATACATGCATGCAGACATACATATCTACACACATACAAACATACATGCAGACCACAATATCTCAATAGAGGCTCTCCAAGACGTTTTCTTTTTGTTTTTTTGGGGGGCTCCGATGATGAGATGTGCTCTGCTCTGCTCTGCTGTACTGTGCTGTGCTGTGCTGTGCTGCGCAAGCTTGCATTGCAATTAGCCGACAATCCTTCCCCATTCCCGACCACCTTCGTCATTCAATGTGCTCTGTGACGGATGGTGGGGCCCTTACCTGCCTCATGGTAAGCATAGCGCCACCCGCAGGGCTGGCGCAAGCCAATTTCCATCACTGCTGAACCTTGCCTTCTTGAACTACTGATTTTCGTTTTTGCAGATGGGAGAGTCATACAGCTGAGAAAAGATGAATACCAATGTGTTTTGCAAGAGTTCAGATGAGACCACTATGTTTGAAATGATTGGTCTTTTGACCTGAAAGCTAACGAGGAATTTGCAGCTACCACAGCTGTCGCTTTTCTTTGTAACTTTCTTCTTCTTTCTTCAGTGTGCAACATTATGTATGTAATGTCTGTCATGTATGTGATGTATGCAATGTAATGCATGTAATGCATGTAATTGATGTAATGGAATGTATGTAATATAATGTATGTAATGTAATGTATGTACTGTATGCAGTACATGCATATGTATGCAAATGGAGGCAAATGGAGGCAAATGTATGCACCCCCACGGCTGCCCATGAGTGCGTGACCTCAACGTGGTGCGGGTGTGTAACCAGAGCGGGCCCTGGGCTAACACGCAACTTGGGGGGCGGCCTTGCTGCAAGGTTGCATGCCCCACCCCCTGCCAGCCACCGTGGAGGAGCCACAGTGGGGCAAGATGGGATCCACTGGGTTTGCGAGGGGTTTGCTAGGCTCCATATTGCCATGCCCTCCCCTGGATGTGTGCATCCCATGCCTGTGTCCTTCGGAGGTCCAGTCGTGGGGACCATGGGGATCATCTCCTCATCTTGGGGTTCCATCATCCAGGGTCTTCAATGGGGCTCTGTGGGGGGCCATCCGTTTTCTACCGTGGGGCCTTTTCGGGGCTCTATGGAGGACTTCATGGTGGTCATGGGCGGGGCCACGTTAGGAGTGGTGCAGGGGGCCAGGCCACCAACCCCTACTATGCTTAAACATTGGGAGGTCATGATGTGGAATGATGTGGAATTGTTCACCTAGTGGGGATTTGCTGTGGGGGTCGGGCCAGCGGCCCCCTTTTGCTTCCTGTCAGTGGTCCGTGGATTTGTTGTGGGGGCCGGGCCACCCTACCTCTTCATATTAGAGGTGCATGTGGATGTTCGTATGCACGTATGTTATAGTAAAAGGTAAAGAGCCTCAATATTGCATAATGTACCCTAGCATACCCACAACATAGCAGGGTTGTTGGGCCGGGTAACAGCCCCGAACCCCCTGTTGGGAAGGCTTGTCAGTCCGGCCACCCTTGGCCAAGGGGCATGTACCACAGGGTAACCACACAACCACCACCACACCCAACTGTAATAACTCACACTAACGCTTCCATGGGCTAGGCAAAAAGAGATCCTTCGGGCACGAAAGGTAAGCCCTACCTGGCCACCCACATCCTCCTGATCTTCCGCTCGCAACACGCGTCTACACATTGACCTAAGGTGACGGTTGTGGGGACACCCTCGCCATCCTAGCTAGGGTCAAATCGCTACTCCGGCACCAAGCCGGACCCCCCCCTAAGGCATTCTTGCCTCCGGTTCACCACTTCTTTGGTAATAGGACCTAGACACCCACGGGTGTACCTGCCGCTGGAGGGGTGCGCCACACCCATACCAACTCCCCATGGCATCCCTTCCCCCGTACGGCCCTTCCAAGACCAAGGGGACTCGGGTGTATGCACACTGGGGAGTTGTGTGCTCGCACCCAATCTCCATAGGGCATCGAGGGTACTGTATCCGCCCTCTGGGTTGTGTACCACCCACTACCAATCCCCAGCGGGGCGTCCATATGCCCACACGGTACGTCCAAGATCAAGGGGTCTTGGTTGTATCTGCCGCTAGGGGGTTGTGGACCACGCACCCAATCCCTAGGGGGCACCCCTATCACCACACGGACCGTCCAAGGGGTCTTGGTTGTATCTACTGCTCGGGAGTGTACCACCTGCACCTAATCCCCACGGGGCGCCCTTATCCCCATGCGGGTCGGGTGCATCCCCCGCTAGGGGATTATGCACCACAAACACCAAATCCGCATGGGGTGCCCCTATCTGCACACAATGCTGGCAAGACCGAGGGAACTTGGGTGTATCCACCATTGCAAGTTGTGTACCACCCACACCCAATTCCCACGGGGTGTCCATATCCCCACACGGTCCGTCCAAGATGAAAGGGGTCTTTGCTTTATCCGCCGCTCGGGGGTTGTGTCCCACCCGCACCTAATCCGCACGGGGCGCCCCTATCCACACACGGTGCTGCCAAGACTGAGGGGGCTTGGGTGCATCCGATGTTGCGGGTTGTGACCCACCAGCACCCCATTCCGATGGTGTGTCTCCGTGCCCACACGGTCGTGCCACGACCGAGGGGACTTGTGTGTATCCACCGCTAGGCGGTTGTGTACCCTTACCAATCCCCGTGGGGTGTCCCTATCCCCACACCGTCCATCCAACATCAAAGGATCCTCGCTGTATCCGCCACTGAGGGTTGCATACCACTTGCACCGAATTCCGAGTTTGTGTCGTTGTGGCCAAACGAGCCTGCCACAATTGAGGAAACCGGGGTGTATCTGCCATAGCGGAGTTGTGTACCACCCACACCCAGTCCCCACCGGTTGCCCCTATCACCACACCACTCAAGGTATAATTTGTGGCTTCATGAAAGGTCACTACCAGCCATAAGGGATGCATATGATTGAGCAGGTGCTGGTGTGGAGGGCAATGTGATCCACTTGTCCCTAGTCCCAATGCTGCCTATTTCAACCGCTACCATGACACCGCAGCTTGGTGTCCAAGGCCACCAGTCGGGTTGCACAACTGCTGACGCGCTAATCACCCATCAAAACAGTGACCTCCTTCTTGGGCATTACAGTGGTTACGGCCGAGAGGATCACGCAAACACCAAAAAAAAATTGTAAATGCTCTGCATTCTAGAAGAGCTCATAGTTGTTCAATGGGTGCCGAAAAACACATAAATACAGGGGGGATAATGAGATCTCCAATGTATGACGGGGGGTCTGCAGTTCAGTTCTAAACACTAAGCCTCGCGGTGTGGGCAGAGTGTCCAGGAAGGGGGGGGGTTTGAAAAATTTTCTCCATTCTGGGGGCATTTTTGAATTCCCCATTTCATTCTGAAAATTTTGAATATACACAGATGGGGTGAAATTTGGTTTTACCCTTCACAACAAATGAAAAATAGTACCGCATTCCAACAAATGTACCCGTTAATCAGCAAAGGCTTCCCGGCTAGCAGAACAAGACACGTGGCACGGCATTCCTTAACTCATTGTGAGCATTTTGAATGTAAACAGGTGGGGGGAAATCAAATGTGTTGCAAATTTTCTAGGTTCAAAAAAACTTTCGCGCGCCACTGGCCTAAATTTCCACTTCTAGGCCAGTGCTAACTAGTACGGGTTGGGGGGTCCAGAGGGGGTGGGGGGTGGGGGGTGGGGGGTTGGCGTCAGGCCTCACAGGTAAGCCCCCCCCCCGTGCATTGTATGATGGAGGACTAACAAGTCATTGAAACAACATCACAAGATCCCCGAAGGCCAACACCCGAATTAAACTGGGAATAACTGAGATCAAGACTCGAACTAGGACCGAGCTGGGTCGTAGTCTTGCGTAACGCATTGGAGATCACCGCTGAAGAAAGACCGCTTGCTGTGCGGATGTGCCTCCACGGTCAGGACGATTGTCCTAAAACACGGCTCAAAAATGGCTCATTTTCACCTCAAAATGGACCACGGTGTGGCACCACGGCATGGTACATGCCACATTGAACACCCATTTGCCATCATTTGACAGGCCAATCGCCATGGAAGAACAACGGCCCTCATTGCAAACGCCCACTTGACACACCGGCGATCGTCCTGAAAGTAGCCAAAAACAGCCCCAAAACGGCCATTTTTGGACACTAAGTCGGCCATGGAACGTGCTAGACGGCTCGAAATGCAACGAAACTTGTTTGTGGTGATGCGCCTTGGCTCCCCGGTCGTTTTGAGCTACTTGGATGCCAGTTTTGAGCCACGGTGTGGTCGCAAGGACTTTTGGACCGCCTGCTTGCTTGCTGCTGCTGCTGCTAAAACGTGTAGCTCATCCTTGGACCCTAAAAGGTGGTGTAAAACCTCGACAGGGTAAACCCAGCTCGGTAATCAAGACTCGAACTAGGACCGAGCTGGGTCCTAGTCGTGCGTAACGCATTGGAAATCACCGTTGAAGAAAGACTGCTTGCTTTAGAGATGTGCCTCCATGGTTACGACGATTGTCCTGAATCACGGCTGGAAGACGGCTCATTTTCACCTCAAAATGGACCACCGCGTGGCACCACGGCATGGCACACGCCTTATTGAACACCCATTTGCCGTCCTTTGATAGCCCAATCGCCATGAAAGAACACCGGCCCTCATCGGAAACACCTGCTTGGCGTAGCGGCGATCGTGCTGAACTTTCAGGACGATCGTCCTGAAAACAGCCGAGAACAGCCTAAAAACGGCCGTTTTTGGACATTAAATCGGCCGTAGAACGGGCTAGACGGCTCGAAATGCAACGAAGCATGTTTGTGGTGATGCGCCTTTGCTCCCCGGTCGTTTTGAGCTACTTGGCTGCCGGTTGTGAGCCGCGGTGTGGTCGCAAGGACTTTTTAACCGCCTGCTTGCTGTTGCTGCTGCTGTTGCTTGATGCTGCTTGCTGCTGCTTGCTAAAACGTGTAGCTCATCCTTGGACCCTAAAAGGTGGTGTAAAACCTCGACAAGGTAAACCCAGCTCGGTAATCAAGACTCGAACTAGGACCGAGCTGGGTCCTAGTCTTGCGTAACGCATGGGACATCACCGTTGAACAAAGACTGCTTGCTTTAGAGATGTGCCTCCATGGTTACGGCGATGGTCCTGAAACGCGGCTGGATACGGCTCATTTTCACCTCAAAATGGACCACTACGTGGCACCATGGCGTGGTACACGCCTTATTGAACACCCATTTGCCGTCCTTTGATAGCCCAATCGCCATGAAAGAACAACGGCCCTCATCGGAAACACCTGCTTGGCGTAGCGGCGATCGTCTTCAACTTTCAGGATGGCAAATGGAGTTCAATAAGGCGTGTACCACTCCGTGGTGCCACGCGGTGGTCCATTTTGAGGTGAAAATGAGCCGTTTTCCAGCCGTGTTTCAGGACAATCGCCGTAAGCATGGAGGCACATCTCTAAAGCAAGCGGTTACCAAGCTAGGTTTACCCTGTCGAGGTTTTACACCACCTTTTAGGGCCCAAGGATGAGCTACACGTTTTAGCAGCAGCAAGCAGCAAGCAGCAGCAAGCAGAAGTAACAAAGAGGCGCATAAAAAGTCCTTGTGACCACACAGCGGCTCAAAACCGGCAGCCAAGTAGCTCAAAACGACCGGGGAGCCAAGGCGCATCACCACAATCAAGTTTTGTTGCATTTGGAGCCGTCTAGCCCGTTCTATGGCCGATTTAGTGTCCAAAAATGGCCGTTTTTAGGCTATTTTTAGGACGATCGTCCTGAAACCTCAGGAGGATCGCCGGTGTGTCAAGTGGGCGTTTGCACTGAGGGCCGTTGTGCTTCCATGGCGATTGGGCTATGAAATGATGGCAAATGGGTGTTCAATAAGGCGTGTACCATGCTGTGGTGCCACACGCTGGTCCATTTTGAGGTGAAAATGAGCCGTTTTTGAGCCATGTTGAAGGACAATCGTCCTGACCATGGACCCACATCTACAAAGCAAGCGGTCCTTCTTCAACGGTGATATCCAATGCGTTACGCAAGACTAGGACCCACCTCGGTCCTAGTTCGAGTCTTGATTACCGAGCTGGGTTTACCCTGTCGAGGTTTTACACCACCTGTTAGGGCCCAAGGCTGAGCTACACGTTTTAGCAGCAGTAAGCAGCAGCAAGCAGGCGCATAAAAAGTCCTCGCGACCACACCGCGGCTCAAAACCGGCAGCCAAGTAGCTCGAAACGACCGGGGAGCCAAGGCGCATCACCACAATCAAGTTTCGTTGCATTTCGAGCCGTCTAGCCCGTTCTACGGCCGATTTAGTGTCCAAAAATGGCCGTTTTTAGGCTGTTTTCGGGACGATCGTCCTGAAAACCCAGGACGATGGCCGGTGTGTCAAGTGGGCGTTTGCAATGAGGGCCGTTGTTCTTCCGTGGCGATTGGGCTATGAAATGATGGCAAATGGGTGTTCAATAAGGCGTGTACCATGCCGTGGTGCCACACCGGGGTCCATTTTGAGGTGAAAATGAGCTGTTTTTGAGCCATGTTTAAGGACAATCGTCCTGACCGTGGAGGCACATCTGCAAAGCAAGCGGTCCTTCTTCAACGGTCATCTCCAATGCGTTACGCAAGATTAGGACCCAGCTCGGTCCTAGTTTGAGTCTTGATTACCGAGCTGGGTTTACCCTGTCGAGGTTTTACACCACCTTTTAGGGGCCAAGGCTGAGCTACACGTGTTAGCAGCGGCAAGCAGCACGCGCATAAAAAGTCCTCGCGACCACACCGCGGCTCAAAACCGGCATCCAAGTAGCCTAAAATGACCGGGAAGCCAACGCGCATCACCACAAACAAGTTTCGTTGCATTTCGAGCCCTGTAGCCCGTTCTATGGCCGATTTAGTGTCCAAAAAATGGCCGTTTTGGGGCTGTTTTCGGCTGTTTTAAGGACGATTGCCGCTACGCCAAGCAGGTGTTTCCGATGAGGGCCGTTGTTTTTTCATGGCAATTGGGCTATCAAAGGACGGCAAATGCGTGTGTAATAAGGCGTGTCCCACGCCGTGGTGCCACGCGGTGGTCCATTTTGAGGTGAAAATGAGCCGTTTTCGAGCCGCGTTTCAGGACTATCGCAGTAACCATGGAGGCACATCTCTAAAGCAAGCGGTCTTTCTTCAACGGTGATTTCCCATGCGTTATGCAAGACTAGGACCCAGCTCGGTCCTAGTTCGAGTCTTGATCTTTCTTCAACCGTGATTTCCCATGCGTTACGCAAGACTAGGACCCAGCTCGGTCCTAGTTTGAGTCTTGATTACCGAGCTGGGTTTACCCTGTCGAGGTTTTACACCACCTTTTAGGGGCCAAGGGTGAGCAACACGTGTTAGCAGCAGCAAGCAGCAAGCAGCAGCAAGTAGCAGCAGCAAGCAGGCGCATAAAAAGTCCTTGCGACCACAGCGCGGCTCAAAACGGGCAGCCAAGTAGCTCAAACGACCGGGGAGCCAAGGCGCATCACCACAAACAAGTTTCGTTGCATTTCGAGCCGTCTAGCCCGTTCTCGCCAATTCCAACACCTGCCTCAGTGCAAACGCCCACTTGACACACCGGCGATCGTCCTGAAACAGCCCAAAAGAGGCCATTTTTGGACACTAGATGGGCCGTAGAACCGGCTAGACGGCTCCAAACGCAACGAAACTTGTTTGGGGTGATGCGCCTTTGCTCCCCGGTCGTTTTGAGCTACTTGGATGCCGGTTTTGAGCCGCGGTGTGGTCGCAAGGACTTTTCAAGCGACTGCTGCTTGCTGCTGCTTGCTGCTTGCTAAAACGTGTAGCTCAGCCTTGGACCCTAAAAGGTGGTGTAAAACCTCAACAAGGTAAACCCAGCTCGGTAATCAAGACTCGAACTAGGACCGAGCTGGGTCCTACTCTTGCGCAACGCATGGGACATCACCGTTGAAGAAAGACTGCTTGCTTTAGAGATGTGCCCGCATGGTTACGGCGATTGTCCTGAAACGCGGCTGGAAGACGGCTCATTTTCACCTCAAAATGGACCACTGCGTGGCACCACGGCGTGGTACACGCCTTATTGAACACCCATTTGCCATCCTTTGATAGCCCAATCGACATGAAAGAACAACGGGCCTCATCGGAAACACCTGCTTGGCGTAGCGGCGATCGTCCCAAAATTTCAGGACGATCGTCCTGAAAACAGCCGAAAACAGCCCAAAAGCGGCCATTTTTGGACGCTAAATCGGCCGTAGAACGGGCTAGAAGGCTCGAAACGCAACGAAACTTGTTTGTGGTGATGCGCCTTGGCTCCCCGGTCGTTTTGAGCTACTTGGATGCCGGTTTTGAGCCGCGGTGTGGTCGCAAGGCCTTTTGAAGCGCCTGCTGCTTGCTGCTGCTTGCTGCTTGCTCAAACGTGTAGCTCAGCCTTGGACCCTAAAAGGTGGTGTAAAACCTCAACAGGGTAAACCCAGCTCGGTATTCAAGACTCGAACTAGGAGCGAGCTGGGTCCTACTCTTGCGTAACACATGGGACATCACCGTTGAAGAAAGACTGCTTCCTTTAGAGATGTGCCTGCACGGTCAGGACGATTGTCCTGAAACGCGGCTGGAAGACGGCTCATTTTCACCTCAAAATGGACCACTGCGTGGCACCACGGCGTGGTACACGCCTTATTGAACACCCATTTGCCATCCTTTGATAGCCCAATCGCCATGAAAGAACAACGGCCCTCATCGGAAACACCTGCTTGGCGTAGCGGCGATCGTCCTGAAATTTCAAGACGATCGTCCTGAAAACAGCCAAAAACAGCCCAAAAGCGGCCATTTTTGGACGCTAAATCGGCCGTAGAACGGGCTAGACGGCTCGAAACGCAACGAAACTTGCTTGTGGTGATGACCTGGGCTCCCCGGTCGTTTTGAGCTACTTGGCTGCCGGTTTTGAGCCGCGGTGTGGTCGCAAGGACTTTTTATGCGCCTGCTTGCTGCTGCTGCTTGCTGCTGCTGCTCGCTGCTGCTTGCTGCTTGCTGCTGCTAAAACTTGTTGCTCGCCCTTGGCCCCTAAAAGGTGGTGTAAAACCTCGACAGGGTAAACCCAGCTCGGTAATCAAAACTCAAACTAGGACCGAGCTGGGTCCTAGTCTTGCGTAACGCATGGGAAATCACCGTTGAAGAAGGACCGCTTGCTTTAGAGATGTGCCTCCATGCTTACGGCGATTGTCCTGAAACGCGGCTGGAAAACACCTCATTTTTACCTCAAAATGGACCACCGCGTCACCATGGCGTGGTACACGCCTTGTTGAACACCCATTTGCCATCCTTTGATAGCCCAATCACCATGAAAGAACAACGGCTCTCATCGGAAACACCTGCTTGGCGTAGCGGCGATCGTCCTGAACTTTCAGGACGATCGTCCTGAAATTTCAAGACGATCGTCCTGAAAACAGCCCAAAACAGCCCAAAAACGGCCATTTTTGGACACTAAATCGGCCGTAGAACGGGCTAGACGGCTCGAAATGCAACGAAACTTGTTTGTGGTGATGCGCCTTGGCTCCCCGGTCGTTTTGAGCTACTTGGCTGCCGGTTTTGAGCCGCGGTGTGGTCGCAAGGACTTTTTATGCGCCTGCTTGCTGCTGCTGCTTGCTGCTTGCTGCTGCTAACACGTGTTGCTCACCCTTGGCCCCTAAAAGGTGGTGTAAAACCTCGACAGGGTAAACCCAGCTCGGTAATCAAGACTCAAACTAGGACCGAGCTGGGTCCTAGGCTTGCGTAACACATTGGAGATCACCGTTCAAGAAAGACCGCTTGCTTTAAAGATGTGCCTACACGGTCAGGACGATCGTCCTAAAACACGGCTCAAAAAGGGCTCATTTTCACCTCAAAATGGACCACCGTGTGGCACCACGGCATGGTACATGCCTTATTGAACACCCATTTGCAACTATTTGACAGCCCAATCGCCATGGAAGAACAACGGCCCTCATTGCAAACGCCCACTTGACACACCGGCGATCGTTCTGGGTTTTCAGGACGATCGTCCTGAAAACAGCCAAAAACGGCCAAAAAAAGGCCTTTTTTGGACATTCAATCAGCCGCAGAACGGGCTACACGGCTCAAAACGCAACAAAACTTGTTTGTGGTGATGCGCATTTGCTCCCTAGTCGTTTTGAGCTACTTGGATGCCGGTTTTGAGCCACGGTGTGGTCACAAGGACTTTTGGACCTTCTGCTTGCTGCTGCTTGCTGCTGCTGCTGTTGCTGCTAAACGTGTAGCTCATCCTTGGACCCTAAAAGGTGGTGTAAAACCTCGACAGGGTAAACCCACATCGGTAATCAAGACTCAAACTAGGACCGAGCTAGGTCCTAGTCTTGCGTAACTCATTGGAGATCACCGTTCAAGAAAGACCGCTTGCTTTAAAGATGTGTCTGCACGGTCAGGACGATCGTCATGAAACACGGCTCAAAAAGGGCTCATTTTCACCTCAAAATGGACCACCGTGTGGCACCACGGCATGGTACATGCCTTATTGAACACCCATTTGCAATTATTTGACAGCCCAATCGCCATGGAAGAACAACGGCCCTCATTGCAAACGCCCACTTGACACACCGGCGATCGTTCTGGGTTTTCAGGACGATCGTCCTGAAAACAGCCAAAAACGGCCAAAAAACGGCCTTTTTTGGACATTCAATCAGCCGTAGAACGGGCTACATGGCTCAAAATGCAACAAAACTTGTTTGTGGAGATGCGCATTTGCTCCCCGGTCGTTTTGAGCTACTTGGATGCCGGTTTTGAGCCACGGTGTGGTCACAAGGACTTTTGGACCTTCTCCTTACTGCCGCCCGCTGCTACGGTTGTTGCTGCTAAAACGTGTAGCTCATCCTTGGACCCTAAAAGGTGGTGTAAAACCTCGACAGGGTAAACCCAGCTGGGTAATCAAGACTCAAACTAGGACCGAGCTGGGTCCTAGTCTCGCGTAACGCATTGGAGATCACCGTTCAAGAAAGACCGCTTGCTTTAAAGATGTGCCTGCACGGTCAGGACGATTGTCCTGAAACGCGGCTCAATAACGGCTCATTTTCACCTCAAAATGGACCACTGCGTGGCACCACGGCGTGGTACACGCCTTGTTGAACACCCATTTGCCATCCTTTGATAGCCCAATCACCATGAAAGAACAATGGCCCTCATCGGAAACACCTGCTTGGCGTAGCGCCATCGTCCTGAACTTTCAGGACGATCGTCCCGAAAACAGCCGAAAACAGCCTAAAAACGGACATTTTTGGATACTAAATCGGCCATATAACGGGCTAGACGGCTCGAAATGCAACGAAACTTGTTTGTGGTGATGCGCATTTGCTCCCCAGTCGCTTTGAGCTACTTGGCTGCCAGTTGTGAGCCACGATGTGGTCGCAAGGACTTTTGGACCTTCTGCTGCTTGCTGCTGCTTGCTGCTGCTGCTGTTGCTGCCAAAACGTGTTGCTCAGCCTTGGCCCCTAAAAGGTGGTGTAAAACCTCGACAGGGTAAACCCAGCTCGGTAATCAAGACTGGAACTAGGACCGAGCTGGGTCCTAATCTTGCGTAACGCATTGGAAATCAACGTTGAAGAAAGATCAAGACTCGAACTAGGACCAAGCTGGGTCCTATCCTTGCGTAACGCATTAGAGATCACTGTTGAAGAAAGACCGCTTGCTTTAGAGATATGCTTCCACGGTCAGGACGATCGTCGTGAAACACGGCTCAAAAACGGCTCGTTTTCACCTCGAAATGGACCACCGTGTGGCACCACGGCAGGGTGCACGCCTTATTGAACACCCATTTGCCATCATTTGATAGCCCAATCGCCATGGAAGAACAACGGCCCTCTTTGCAAACGCCCACTTGACACACCAGCGATCGTCCTAAGTTTTCAGGACGATCGTCCTGAAAACAGCCCAAAAATGGCCATTTTTGGACACTAAATCGGCTGTAGAACAGGCTAGACGGCTCAAAACGCAACGAAATTTGTTGGTGGTGATGCGCATTCGCTCCCTTATCGTTTTGAGCTACTTGGATGCCGATTTGAAGCCGCGGTGTGGTCACAAGTACTTTTGGACCTTCTGCATGCTGCTGCTTGCTGCTGCTGTTGCTGCTAAAACGTGTTGCTCAGCCTTGGACCCTAAAAGGTGGTGTAAAACCTCGACAGGGTAACCCCAGCTCGGTAATCAAGACTGGAACTAGGACCGAGGTGAGTCCTAGTCTTGCGTAACGCATGGGAAATCACCGTTGAGGAAAGACGCGTGCTTTAGCTCCCTAGTGACGGCGATGGTCCTTAAACGCGGTTGGAAAACGGCTCATTTTCACCTCAAAATGGACCACCGCGTGGCACCACGGCGTGGTACACGCCTTATTGAACACCCATTCGCCATCCTTTAATACCCCAATCGTCATGAAAGAACAACGGCCCTCATCGGAAACACCGGCTTGACGTAGCGGCGATCGTCCTGAACTTTCAGGACGATCGTCCTGAAAACGGCCGAAAACAGCCCAAAAACGGCCATTTTTGGACACTAAATGGGCCGTAGAATCGGCTAGACGGCTCGAAACGCAAGGAAACTTGTTTGTGGTGATGCGCCTTAGCTCCCCGGTCGTTTTGAGCTACTTGGATGCCGGTTTTGAGCCGCGGTGTGGTGTTAGAGATGTGCCTCCCTAGTGACGGCGATGGTCCTGAAACGCGGCTGGAAAACGGCTCATTTTCACCTCAAAATGGACCACCACGTGGCACCACGGCGTGGTACACGCCTTATTGAACACCCATTTGCCATCCTTTAATACCCCAATCGTCATGAAAGAACAACGGCCCTCATCGGATACACCGGCTTGACGTAGCGGCGATCGTCCTGAACTTTCAGGACGATCGTCCTGAAAGCGGCCGAAATCAGCCCAAAAACGGCCATTTTTGGACACTAAATGGGCCGTAGAACCGGCTAGACGGCTCGAAACGCAACGAAACTTGTTTGTGGTGATGCATCTTTGCTCCCTGGTCGTTTTGAGCTACTTGGATGCCGGTTTTGAGCCGCGGTGTGGTCTCAAGAACTTTTGGGGCGCCTGCTGCTTGCTGCTGCTTGCTGCTGCTGTTGCTTGCTAAAACGTGTTACTCACCCTTGGCCCCTAAAAGGTGGTTACCGAGCCTGGGTTTACCGTGTCGAGGTTTTACACCACCTTTTAGGGTCCAAGGGAGCTACACGTTTTAGCAAGCAACAGCAAGCAGCAGCAGGCGAGTAAAAAGTCCTTGCGACGACACCATGGGTCAAAACCGGCATCGAAATACCTCAAAACGACCGTGGAGCCAAGGCGCATCACAACAAACAAGTTTCGTTGCGTTTCAAGCCGTCTAGCCCGTTCTACGGCCGATTTAGTGTCCAAAAATGGCATTTTAAGGGTGTTTTTGGCTGTTTTCAGGACGATTGTCCTGAAATTTCAGGACGATCGCCGCTACGCCAAGCGTTTCCGATGAGGGCTGTTGTTCTTTCATGGCGATTGGGCTATCAAAGGATGGCAAATGGGTGTTCAATAAGGCGTGTACCACGCCGTGGTGCCACGCGGTGGTCCATTTTGAGGTGAAAATGAGCCGCCTTCCAGCCGTGTTTCAAGACAATTGCCGTAACCATGCGGGCGCATCTCTAAAGCAAGCGGCCTTTCTTCAACGGTAATTTCACATGTGTTACCCACTAGGACTAGGACCCAGCTCGGTCCTATTTCGAGTCTTCATTACCGAGCTGGGTTTACCCTGTCGAGGTTTTACACCACCTTTTAGGGGCCAAGGGTGAGCAACACGTTTTAGCAGCAACAGTAGGAGCTAGCAGCATCAAGCAGCAAGCAGCAGGCACTTAAAAAATTCTTGAGACCACACCGTGGCTCAAAACCGGAGTGCAAGTAGCTCAAAACGACCGGGGAGCCAAGGCGCATCACCACAAACAAGTTTCGTTGCGTTTTGAGCCGTCTAGCCCGTTCTACGGCCGATTTAGTGTCCCAACATAGCCGTTTTTGGGCTGTTTTCAGGACGATCGTCCTGAAAAATCAGGCAGATTGCCGGTGTGTCAAGTGGGCGTTGGCAATGAGGGCCGTTGTTCTTCCATGGCGATTGGGCTATCAAATGATGGCAAATGGGTGTTCAATGTGCATGTACCGTGCCGTGGTGCCACACAGTGGTCCATTTTGAGGTGAAAATGAGTCGTTTTTGAGCCGTGTTTTAGGACGATCGTCCTGACTCTAGAGGCAAATATGCACAGCAAGCGGCCTTTCTTCAACGGTGATCTCCCATGCTTTACGCAACACTAGGACCTAGCTCGGTACTAGTTCGAGTCTTGATTACCGAGCTGGGTTTACCCTGTCGAGGTTTTACACCACCTTTTAGGGGCCAAGGGTGAGCAACACGTGTTAGCAGCAACAGCAGCAGCAGCAGCAGCAAGCAGGAGGCGCCCCAAAAGTCCTTGAGACCACACCGCGGCTCAAAACCGGCATCCAAGTAGCTCAAAACGACCGGGGAGCCAAGGCGCATCACCACAAACAAGTTTGGTTGCATTTGGAGCCGTCTAGCCCGTTCTACGGCTGATTTAGTGTCCAAAAATGGCCGTTTTTGGGTTGTTTTTGGCCCATTTCAGGACGATCGTCCTGAAAGTTCAGGACGATCGCCGCTACGCCAAGCATGTGTTTCCGATGAGGGCCGTTGTTCTTTCATGGCGATTGGGCTATCAAAGGATGGCAAATGGGTGTTCAATAAGGCAGGTACCACGCCGTGGTGCCACGTGGTGGTCCATTTTGAGGTGAAAATGAGACGTTTTTGAGCCATGTTTGAGGACAATCGTCGTAACCATGGAGGCACATCTCTAAAGCAAGCGGTTTTTCTTCAACGGTGATTTCCAATGCGTTATGCAAGACTAGGACCCAGCTCGGTCCTAGTTCGAGTCTTGATTACCGAGCTGGGTTTACCCTGTCAAGGTTTTACACCACCTTTTAGGGGCCAAGGGCGAGCAACAAGTTTTAGCAGCAGCAAGCAGCAGCAGCAAGCAGCAGCAGCAAGCAGCAACAGCAAGAAGCAGCAAGCAGGCGGTTGAAAAGTCCTTGCGACCACACCGCGGCTCACAACCGGCAGCCAAGTTGCTCAAAACGACCGGGGAGCCAAGGCGCATCACCGAAAACAAGTTTCGTTGCGTTTCCAGCCGTCTGGCCCGTTCTACGGCCCATTTAGTGTCCAAAAAAGGCCGTTTTTGGGCTGTTTTTGGCTGTTTTTAGGACGATCGTCCTGAAAGTTCAGGACGATCGCCGCTACGCCAAGCAGGTGTTTCCGATGAGGGCCGTTGTTCTTTCATGGCGATTGGGCTATCAAAGGATGGCAAATGGGTGTTCAATAAGGCGTGTACCATGCCATGGTGCCACGCGGTGGTCCATTTTGAGGTGAAAATGAGCCGTTTTTGAGCCGTGTTTGAGGACGATCGTCCTGACCGTGGAGGCACATCTGCAAAGCACGCGGTCCCTCTTCAACAGTGATTTCCCATGCGTTACGCAAGACTAGGACCCAGCTTGGTCCTAGTTCGAGTCTTGATGTAAAACCTCGACAGGGTAAACCCCGCTCGGTAACCGCTTTCTTTAGAGATGTGCCTCCATGGTCAGGATGATCGTCCTAAAACACGGCTCAAAAAGGGCTCATTTTCACCTCAAAATGGACCACCGTGTGGCACCACGGCATGGTACATGCCTTATGGAACACCCATTTGCCATCATTCGATAGCCCAATCGCCATGGAAGAACAACGGCCCTCATTGCAAACGCCCACTTGACACACCGGCGATCGTTCTGGGTTTTCAGGACGATCGTCCTGAAAACAGTCCAAAAAGGGCCATTCTGTGACACTAAATCGGCCGTAGAACGGGCTAGACGGCTCAAAACGCAACGAAACTTGTTTGTGGTGATGCGCATTCGCTCCCCGGTCGTTTTGATCTACTTGGATGCCGGTTTTGAGCCACGGTGTGGTCACAAGGACTTTTGGACCTTCTGCTTGTTTGCTGCTTGCTGCTGCTTGCTAAAACGTTTTGCTCAGCCTTGGCCCCTAAACGGTGGTGTAAAACCTCGAAAGGGTATACCCAGCTCGGTAATCAAGACTCGAACTAGGACCGAGCTGGGTCCTATCCTTGCGTAACGCCTTGGAAATCGCTGCGGATGAAAGACCGCTTGCTGTGCATATTTGCCTCTAGAGTCAGGATGACCATCCTGAAGTACCGCTCAAAAAGGGCTCATTTTCACCTCAAAATGGACCACCGCGTGGCACCACCGCATGGTACATGCCATATTGAACACCCATTTGCCATCATTTGATAGCCCAATCGCTATGGAAGAACAACGGCCCTCATTGCAAACGCCCACTTGACACACCGGCGATCGTCCTGAACTTTCAGGACGATCGTCCTGAAAACATCCTAAAAACGGCCATTTTCGGACACTAAATCGGCCGTAGAACGGCCTAGACGGCTCAAAACGCAACGAAACTTGTTTGTGGTGATGCGCATTCGCCCCGGTCGTTTTGAGCTACTTGGATGCCGGTTTTGAGCCACGGTGTGGTCACAAGGATTTTTGGATCTTCTGCTTGTTTGCTGCTTGCTGCTGCTTGCTAAAACGTGTAGCTCAGCCTTGGCCCCTAAAAGGTGGTGTAAAACCTCGAAAGGGTATACCCAGCTCGGTAATCAAGACTCGAACTAAGACCGAGCTGGGTCCTATCCTTGCGTAACGCCTTGGAAATCGCTGCGCATGAAAGACCGCTTGCTGTGCATATTTGCCTCTAGAGTCAGGATGACCATCCTGAAGTACCGCTCAAAAAGGGCTCATTTTCACCTCAAAATGGACCACCGCGTGGCACCACCGCATGGTACATGCCATATTGAACACCCATTTGCAATCATTTGATAGCCCAATCGCTATGGAAGAACAACGGCCCTCATTGCAAACGCCCACTTGACACACCGGCGATCCTCCTGAACTTTCAGGACGATCATCCTGAAAACATCCCAAAAACGGCCATTTTGTGACACTAAATGGGCCATAGAACGGGCTAGACGGCTCAAAACGCAACGAAACTTGTTTGTGGTGATGCGCATTCGCTCCCCGGTCGTTTTGAGCTACTTGGATGCCGGTTTTGAGCCACGGTGTGGTCGCAAGGACTTTTGGACCTTCTGCTTGCTTGCTGCTTGCTGCTGCTTGCTAAAACGTTTTGCTCAGCCTTGGCCCCTAAAAGGTGGTGTAAAACCTCGACAGGGTAAACCCAGCTCGGTAATCAAGACTCGAACTAGGACCGAGTTGGGTCCTAGTCTTGCACAACGCATACCAAGCGATCGTACGTAATGGATAGTGGGAGTGGTTGTGAGTCGAAAATTGGTAATCAAATTTGTAACATGTCAAGACACCTAAAAAACATCATATACATTGACTCCCCAATGACATGGCAAGAGAAGGCCTACTTGCCATGCTTTGTGTGCCATGTTTGTGGCAATCTTGTCATTGTGGTATAACATGGTCGGGGAGACAAATGTACACGAACAATTCGAAAATTAGTACAATGTCGGGATACAACCCATAAAGTCACGATGACCTAACTCTACTCCCCTGACTAGAGTAAATCCCCCGGTCTTAGGTGCTACGCTGCTCCGATGGGTTGTTTGTATACCGGAGGGGGCCCTTCCCATGGGCCAAAAGCATACCACCCGTTGCCCCCCAGCCTCCGTGCCGTTGGCATAAACTACAAGTTCGGGTGAACCCAGATATGTTGAGACATCCGCATGTTCATGAGGTTCTTCCAAAATGTGCCCCATGGAGTATGATGGCTGCGCCAAACCACGTACAACATAGATAGTAGCACTTCCAAACTTCTCGACCCACTTGCGAGTTTTGTTCAGCAGCAAGGGAAAGCCCACTTGCCCACTCTGAACATGCCCCTCTTCCACAAAGTCCACCTTGTAGAATCGTCCAATCCATGCTTCTAAACTCCGGCCAATGCTTTGTTCGGCAGCAAGGGAAAGCCCACTTGCCCACTCTAAACATGCCCCAACAAAGTCCACCTTGTCCAAACGCCCACTCCTTGCTTTTTGACTTCAGCCAATGCTTTGTTCAGCAGCAAGGGAAAGCCCACTTGCCCACTCTGAACATCCCTTCTTCAAAAGAGTGCCACTTGTAAAACGCCCATATCCATGTTTCATGACCCCACTTCAATGCTTTGTTCAGCAGCAAGGGAAAGCCCACTTGCCCACTCTGAACATGCCCTTCTCTTATAAAGTCCACCTTGTACAATCGTCCAATCCATGCTTCTTGACTCCGGCCAATGCTTTGTTCAGCAGCAAGGGAAAGCCCACTTGCCTACTCTAAACATCCCTTCTTCAAAAGAGTGCAACTTGTAAAAAGCCCATATCCATGTTTCTTGACCCCACGTCAATGCTTTGTTCAGCAGCAAGGGAAAGCCTACTTGCCAACTCTGAACATGCCCCTCTTTTACAAAGTCCACCTTGTACAATCGCCCAATCCATGCTTCTTGACTCCGGCCAATGCTTTGTTCAGCAGCAAGGGAAAGCCCACTTGCCCACTCTGAACATCCCTGATTCAAAAGAGTGCAACTTGTAAAAAGCCCATATCCATGTTTCTTGACCCCACGTCAATGCTTTGTTCAGCAGCAAGGGAAAGCCTACTTGCCCACTCTGAACATGCCCCTGTTTTACAAAGTCCATCTTGTACAATCGTCCAATCCATGCTTCTTGACTCCGGCCAATGCTTTGTTCAGCAGCAAGGGAAAGCCCACTTGCCCACTCTGAACATGCCCCTCTTCCACAAAGTCCACCTTGTAGAATCGTCCAATCCATGCTTCTAAACTCCGGCCAATGCTTTGTTCGGCAGCAAGGGAAAGCCCACTTGCCCACTCTAAACATGCCCCAACAGAGTCCACCTTGTCCAAACGCCCACTCCTTGCTTTTTGACTTCAGCCAATGCTTTGTTTAGCAGCAAGGGAAAGCCCACTTGCCCACTCTGAACATCCCTTCTTCAAAAGAGTGCCACTTGTAAAACGCCCATATCCATGTTTAATGACCCCACTTCAATGCTTTGTTCAGCAGCAAGGGAAAGCCCACTTGCCCACTCTGAACATGCCCTTCTCTTATAAAGTCCACCTTGTACAATCGTCCAATCCATGCTTCTTGACTCCGGCCAATGCTTTGTTCAGCAGCAAGGGAAAGCCCACTTGCCCACTCTGAACATGCCCCTCTTCCACAAAGTCCACCTTGTAGAATCGTCCAATCCATGCTTCTAAACTCCGGCCAATGCTTTGTTCGGCAGCAAGGGAAAGCCCACTTGCCCACTCTAAACATGCCCCAACAAAGTCCACCTTGTCCAAACGCCCACTCCTTGCTTTTTGACTTCAGCCAATGCTTTGTTCAGCAGCAAGGGAAAGCCCACTTGCCCACTCTGAACATCCCTTCTTCAAAAGAGTGCCACTTGTAAAACGCCCATATCCATGTTTCATGACCCCACTTCAATGCTTTGTTCAGCAGCAAGGGAAAGCCCACTTGCCCACTCTGAACATGCCCTTCTCTTATAAAGTCCACCTTGTACAATCGTCCAATCCATGCTTCTTGACTCCGGCCAATGCTTTGTTCAGCAGCAAGGGAAAGCCCACTTGCCTACTCTAAACATCCCTTCTTCAAAAGAGTGCAACTTGTAAAAAGCCCATATCCATGTTTCTTGACCCCACATCAATGCTTTGTTCAGCAGCAAGGGAAGTCCCACTTGCCCACTCTGAACATGCCCCTCTTTTACAAAGTCCACCTTGTACAATCGCCCAATCCATGCTTCTTGACTCCGGCCAATGCTTTGTTCAGCAACAAGCGAAAGCCCACTTGCCCACTCTGAACATCCCTGATTCAAAAGAGTGCAACTTGTAAAAAGCCCATATCCATGTTTCTTGACCCCACGTCAATGCTTTGTTCAGCAGCAAGGGAAAGCCTACTTGCCCACTCTGAACATGCCCCTGTTTTACAAAGTCCATCTTGTACAATCGTCCAATCCATGCTTCTTGACTCCGGCCAATGCTTTGTTCAGCAGCAAGGGAAAGCCCACTTGCCCACTTTGAACATGCCCCAACAAAGTCCACCTTGTACAAATGCCCAATCCATGCTTTTTGACTCCGGCCAATGCTTTGTTCAGCAGCAAGGGAAAACTCACTTGCCCACTCTGAACATCCCTTCTTCAAAAGAGTGCAACTTGGAAAAGGCCCATATCTATGCTTCTTGACCCAACTTCAATGCTTTGTTCGGCAGCAAGGGAAAGCCCACTTGCCCACTCTGAACATCCCTTCTTCAAAAGAGTGCAACTTGTAAAAGGCCCATATCCACGATTCTTGACCCCACTTCAATGCTTTGTTCGGCAGCAAGGGAAAGCCCACTTGCCCACTCTGAAATGCCCCTCTTTTACAAAGTCCACCTTGTACAATCAACCGATCCATGCTACTTCACTCCGGCCAGTGCTTTGTTCAGCAGCAAGGGAAAGCCCACTTGCCCACTCTAAACATGCCCGAACAAAGTCCACCTTGTCCAAACGCCCACTCCTTGCTTTGTGACTCCAGCCAATGCTTTGTTGAGCAGCAAGGGAAAGCCCACTTGCCCAACTGAACATCCCTTCTTCAAAAGAGTGCAACTTGTAAAAAGCCGATATCCATGTTTGTTGACCCTACAAAGTCCAAAATGTGAAACACCCTTCGACCTTTGGCAAGCAACGGCAAATGACTATATTGCTGCCGGCGCCACCGGCTGCGAAGCTCAAGCCATTGCCATTACTTGAGTCCGGTCGGTTGAGGCGAAGCACATATGAAGCTTTTCAATGCAATTTATACTTGCCCTTCAAGAGATTATATGCCTTCAAAGGGAGTTGAAAGCGATCCGTGGCCCAAGAGTCTTTAGACTTATCAGGATGCAGTTGAACACTGAGCTTCAAGTAACAGAGTAATGTTTGCGAACATCTTGAGCAGTTGTGGCTCCAAGTAGAGTTTGAGCCATGGTGACCTTGTCCTTGGACTTCGACGATAGTGATCCAATTTCAACCAAACTGGATCGCGGCACGGCGGAAATGTGGCATGGAACCCAAGGTGTGGGCGGACCATGCATTGATTGGGAGGAAGAAGAGGAAGATGACTATGATTGGATGGGCGTTGCACATGCAGGGGGTGCGGTGGTTTGTGGCGATAGTGAGGAGGCTTTAGGAGGTGAAGTTGCATGGCATGTTGTTGCCGGTGTTGATGTGGATGAACGGTGTCTCCGCTTTGAAGGTGCGGTGGGTGAGATTTCATTGTCACGTACACGTTGCTTTCCTTTCCGTTCTAGTCTTTTTTGTCCTCGTTCATCTAGCAACGTTCGTGCTTCGGAAGCGGCGTTGATGAAAGTGTCTTCATCCAATGCGGGTTGTAGCACAGTGTCAATGATATCCCCTTCCATTTCTTGTCTTTCACCGGTGTGTGTATTTGTACCCCTACATTGCCTTTTGCGAGCTTCTGGAGACGGTGTATTGATTGGTCGTTTGCCACTCGAGTGGGGCTCGACGGTGGAAGCATGTTGTACATTCTCTTCTTGGCCGGCATTGCTGGGATTATGTTTGCAACTTGCTTCATGCAGTCGTCGATGATGTGGAGTGGCGAACACCCGACCACATTGCTTGCCGCAAGGAAATGTTCCTTTTTTAGGGGACTTCTTGGATGCCTTGCGATGCATTCTCTTGTCGTGGCCTCTCATGTCGTAGTCAATGTCCCATTCACGGTACATGGCCTTCAACAAGTTGTGAGCATTCTCATAGCTCGTTTTCAACATATATCGAACAACCATGACTTTGGGAACAAGTGACTTCAATCAACCCCGCCAATCTTCCGGTGCCTCTTCATGGTTCCGCAAGCGAATAACACGAAGACCATCACCTGTGCGAACCCGGCTAATGCCCACGTAGAAGGCGCTGTACGTCAACGCAGGAAGGCTCTTGTCATCCACGACCAAGATGATTTTATCCATTGACCTACATTGCACCCCATGATATGTTGATCCAAAGGTCAATCGGAAGGGATGTGTGTGAGTGTACAAAGACCCTACGCCTTTGGTGCGCACAGCAATGTACCGATGAATGTTGATCTTCCGTTGCACTTGCATGAGAGGAACAACGACCTTTGATGCATCCTCATGTTGCATTCCACCTGTACTTAAGGCCGAAGCATCAATGGCAATGGTGACACAAAATGGTGGGAACTCAAGCACCACTACGTTACCAGCACGCGCATCACGGATCTCTTGCGCTCTACCTTGCGCTTCATCGGCATGCAGGACAATGCTATGCAACCGTCCTTGGGTGCCGTTGGACAATCCTCTCTCTGGTCTTAAATTGCTTGTGAGGCAACAAGGTGCTTGTGGGACAAAGTATGCGGTCATGTCTTTCACCGTGTCATATATGAAATTTGAATTGTGTCCAAACTTCTTTTCATACTTGTCAACCATTGGCAACCTCCAAGCTACAATGGGCAATCCTCGAGCAATGGCAAATCGTTGAAGCATGACTTCATTCACAGCGTGAACGGTCTTTTGATCAGTGCTAACGATTGTGGTTTCTTGCCAGGTAGGGTCCTTGAATTCCTCTGGGGTGATTTCCACGATGGTATCCAAGAATTCCATGCGTGTTTGCAGAGCATTAGTGGTCCACTCACGGAAGGCGGATACCGATGCAGCATATTGTGGATCCGTGGCCCTATGTTGTTTCACGAGACTCACCTCATCAAACTTTTGGAACAATTCCCGGCCAAATACATCATTCAAGTCTTGCCCACCAACTTGGACTTTTACGGATCCAAACAATTCCGTTTGACCAACAGGTGTTAATTGCACGAAATCACGCATTAATACCACGCACATACCGCCAAATGGTTTATCTTGGCATTGCATGATCTCACATAGGCGGCTATGAATATCCCTCATCATGCGACAACCAACCATTGAGACTTCATCCACTATCAACACTTTGCAACCTTCAAAAAGTTTACGCAAGCGGTGCAACTTTGCCTTGTCGCTCTCGCATTGTAGCGTTTCACTGTCTCCATCAAAAACAGCAAGGCCCAATGCATGATGGATGGTAGATCCCTTTGCCAAATTACTTGCGGCGATTCCTGATGGAGCAACAAATCGCACAACGTTCCAACCAAGACTTTGTCGCAATCTTGCATGGATTTCCCGTGCCACCCAACTCTTTCCCGTTCCTCCGCCAGCATGTAGGAAGACTAAAGGTGCAATTGGCTTTGCGGATGAGTCGCACGTGGCCTCTAACCTCACGTAATTTGTGATCCTGTCGATGATGTCTTCTTGATCTGGACTTCCTATTGATCTAATGTGACCAGCACATGTGGGAGCAACATCTGTCTCCGGTGACTCCCCCTTAGCCTTGATATCATCGAATACTCTTTGGGCATGGGAGTAAATATCATCTCCATGTGGGTAATGATCATCATCGCCCAAAGCATAAAGAAACTTTGTTTCTTTTTCCCGTGAGGCATGACTCATTGCTGGTGCCAACCCCAATTGCAAATTCAAAGCTTCTTTGAGGATATCAAACTCCTCACTTGAAGCTGAACGTCCCCTTTTATTTGCGTTTTGGGCTCTTTGAATTGCTTCTTGCATATCCTGCAGCGCTTCAGCGAACCTGGTATCTTTCACCTCCGTTCTCGTTTCCTTGAGCTCCGCCATCTCCTTACCCGCGTTGAAATCAACATCCAACGGGTGCCTCACACCCCAAATCTTCCTACAACGCTGTCGAATGTCATCCGTCAATGATTTTCGCAAGCGATCATAGTGCCCAATCTTCTTCAACCGGACAACCATGGAATGCGAACCGCGCTCCAAGTAGCTTGCATTTGCGGTCTTGCAATGTTCCTCCCATTGCAAGTAATCGTTCCAAGTGATTTGGGGCGGTAGTTCGATATCCCAAGGAACGAAATTGCACATGACAAACTTGGCCCATGCCTTCCTTGTGCGAGCACTACCATCCACACCGGGCCACACGGGCATGCGCTTCCCTGCCAAGATAGGGCACCTAGATTGTGACACTAGGTATTGCACGTAATTACTATCATCAAGCACATGCCGGGGATGGAAATCAAACATGGCATTTTCAAGGCGTCCATCATTGACTCCGTCGTTAACTTCAATAGGGTCCGTTGCACGCCGCTGCTCTACTTTGATGAGACAATAATACTCAAGAGCGCAAAGGGCCCTAAGCCGCTTCCCACGACAAGCATAATTGATGGCGGGCGTGACAGCAATTTGCCTGGCTTCCAATCCTTCACCCACTGTGTAAAGGTACGCTCGGCATGTTGCATCCGCATCGGATTGCGCCACATCCATTGTCAAAGAGTTCAGGTGTTCCACAAGAGTATTGTTGTCTTCTTGGTCATCCTCTGAAGAACCTGTGCCATTGTCGTTGCGAGGCAGATGTGTTGGCGTTTGTGATGCTTGCTGCATATCAACATTTGATGTTGCCAAGCGATCATCATCCACCAGATCTGAGCCAGATGACGAAATGGATGGCACATCTACACAAATATTCTGCAAGTTTGCATGACCTTCATCATCACTTGTACTCTCCCCGCCTCCATCTTCCAACATTCCACTGAATAAAGTAGGAATGGTGGTTACAGTCCTCCAAGGATGCACAACGGCAAACTAGTGAGAGCAATGCCATGAGGGATATCCCAACAAGGAGACGGCTGCCATTTGCGCACTAAATTCCACCTTCTTGTCCAACGAGTTGATGATGCGCTTTAGCAACAAGGCCTCCTTCTCTCCGGGTCGTGCAAACTCCGTGGTGTCCATTTTGTCCACCTCACGAGTCACTTGACGAATTGTGCTCAACACATTGGCAATCCTTACCGGATTCTTGCTACAGTAACCAACAACGTATTTGGCCACAGCAACTAGCACGTCCTCACCGCCGAGGAATTGCACATTTGTGCTGCTAGCATATAGGTAGGCCAAGAGTTTGTTGGTTTCAACCACACGTCCATCACAAGGATGTGGCCGCCGCAACTCCCATATGACGACAACACAGCTTACCTTTTCAGCATTGGCATCGAATTCTACTTCCGACTCATACATCCGGATGTTGTGTCTTCCTGAAGGGGTATGATACGCCACAAAGAAATGTGGCCGTGTTTCACTGTACCCTTCTCCTGCTGCACCAGGCAACCCAAAACGGCACCCGCTCTTTCCTCCTGGTGGTTTACCGCAACTAGCAATGAGACACCTGTGGATTTGAATGTGTCCAAAGACCTTGGAGGCAAACTGTTCAATTTCCCGTGCCGCTTCATGGGAATCGTCCGGCAATGGAGGCAAAAGTTGCTTCTCCTCTAGCATACGTGGGGCTTCAACCTTGTGCTTTAGTCTATGCTCATAATCCTGGTGAATATGGGCATCCAATGCGGCACATATTTGTTGATCCAACACCGTGGCAACAACTTTCACAAGCTCGCTATTCCCCACAACCATGTCCAACAACCATGGGGGAATGCCACCCCAAAAGAGACCATGGAAATGGAGAGAGCCTCGGCCTTGGCACTCGTAGCATGTGCAATGGGCCACACATGTACCAAAAAGACCCTTCTTACGGTTGCACACCGCAGGATCTTTCTTGGTTTGCTTGGAACTCGGAAGACCTAGCAAAACCTCCAAGAAAGCCTGCACTTGTCGCTCAAAAATGCGTGCGGCGGCCACAGGGTTCTTGGATAATGCTTCATATCGCCGCGAAACCTCCGGCAATGGAACACGGGCTTGGCGATCACCCATTGACAAACATAAAGACAACTCGTTGTCTATATCATTTGGTGCAACGGTGTAGAAGAGACTTGGAGGCCCAAAGAACAGCATCATACTATTCATCTTCCCCATCACGGCATACCGCTGCGAAGTGCTGAAGGGCACCGCTGCATGGCAAGTCCGGAACAAAGGCATGAATGTGTGCACAAGGTGTCGCGCTTCTTTTCCTTGGGGGTTTGCTTCTGCCTTCTTCAAATCTTCCTCAAGATTGGGCGTGTTGATGGCCGTCTCAAATGCCTTCATTCGATTGGGATTGGCATAAATGGCGTCCCTGACGCTTCGCAACGCTGTGTGGCGAAATTTTTGATTAAAGAGCAACAAACAAAAGTCGCGGGCTTCAGCAAAGCGATTATCATATTGCAACAACATGTGCCGTGTATCCGCTTCCGAAACTCCACATGGCCGCTTGATACCACTTCCAAACATAAACAACGAGGGAAAGGACAAAGTCAAAAGGCGGTCATTGGCTTCAAACTCGTTCATGCCAACTTCTTCTCGTCGAACTATACTGTTACGACGGTCCGCTAGCATCTCCTTGATAGATTGAAGAACTTGTGGCACATCGTTCCCATCTCGATTCAATAATGCTCCATCCGACAGCAGAACGGCATCCAAAATTACCTCACCATCATCCAAATCACCTTTTCTTGCACCTGCAATGTCCGCACCGGATTGCTTTTCGGCCGCAATCACGTCCGGATGATCACCAATGGACATATTGTCAAATACAACATTTGGAAAATGAACAACTTCAGGTGGTGCAACCTCCAAGATTTCGATGTTGGCATATTCTGGATTGATAACTTTCAAAACTCGCAACCATTGAACCAATTGATCCCATCGCGGTGTGAAGATTCGCTCTACTCGTTCTTTGCAATGTTGATCACGACGCCTTGCCTCCGCATCACGGCGTGGTCCCACAAAAATGACCTTTGTACCCACAAGAGCCTCTACATCTGGTAGACGTGCTGCCAACATTTCGCGTCCATCATGCGGTACAGAAATGGCATGTCCTCGAACACCCCACTGCGATGTTGCACCATTCTTGGCACTAACAAGCTTCACGGTGTTTACTGTTGTCCGTACTCGTCCCAGCATACGCTCCTCCAAATCCGTTAACTCCGGTAAGTCGTATCGCTTACCCAAATGCTTGCCACTAGCAATGGCATTTGGTGGCACTTGACCTTTCTTTGGATGGAGCAAACTCCGATGGCAGGAATTACACAATTGCACTGCACCATTTGATACAAGATCATGCAGCAACCAATATAGCCCTGTGTCCTGTTCAAAGACCGCGGCATACTTGCGATACGTAATGGGAATCCCACGGTACCATGAAACTTGTTCGGCGTCCAACTTTAAAAGATCCAACTTGGATACCTCCACTTCCTTCACTTGTTGGAAGTCCCTCACTCCGCAGCACCCGCAAGAATAAATGTCCTCGCATACTCCCACTTTTTTGTGCCACTCTTTGGCCAACGCCACCATATCCGCGGTGTCCACCTTCTCATCCAGGATAGCTCGCACCAATGTCTCCAAAGACTCACAACTCTCTAAATTGGCTGCGGGTTGAACTAGAAATCTATCCATCCCAATTTGCTCCCAAAACCCTCTCACAGTTGAAGCAAGGGATTTCCCAACCTTTGATCCCGTAAACTCATCGGGTGATGGGCGTGCAACTGACTGCAGCATGGCTTCTTCATCTTCATCCACAACAGAACCGGGCGGTTCTATCTCACCGCCTCTCTCCCACATGTGCTAAATGGCTTGCGTTGACTGACTATCCAAGGTTTCACGTGCATAATTCAAAGCACGTCTAACGGCCCCAGCTTGCCCTGCCCTTTGCTTATCCTCCTTAGCGCCTGCTTGGCCCGCGTGCTGCTTGTCCTCCTTAGGGCTAGTCTGTCCCGCCCGCTGCTTGTCCTCTCGGGATGCCACCACACCACCCACTTGCCCTGCCCGCTGCTTGTTCTCCTTGGAGCCCGCTTGCCCTGCACGCTGCTTGTTCTCCTTGGAGCCCGCTTGCCCTGCCCGCTGCTTGTTCTCCTTGGTGCCCGCTTGCCCTGCCCGCTGCTTGTCCTCTCGGGATGCCACCACACCACCCACTTGCCCTGCCCGCTGCTTGTTCTCCTTGGAGCCCGCTTGCCCTGCCCGTTGCTTGTTCTCCTTGGAGCCCGCTTGCCCTGCCCGTTGCTTGTCCTCCTTGGTGCCCGCTTGCCCTGCCCGCTGCTTGTCCTCTCGGGATGCCACCACACCGCCCGCTTGCCCTGCCCGCTGCTTGTTCTCCTTGGAGCCCGCTTGCCCCGCCCGTTGCTTGTTCTCCTTGGAGCCCACTTGCCCTGCCCGCTGTTTGTTCTCCTTGGAGGCCGCTTGCCCTGCCCGCTGTTTGTCCTCTCGGGATGCCACCACACCACCCGCTTTCCCTGCGCGCTTTTTGTCCTCCTTAGATTGGGATGCTTTACAGGTGGAGCAAACAAAGCCTCCACTCTTCATCTTGTTGTATGTACGATCAAAGTTGGTGGTACAACCCCAACATTGCCAACGCATCACACAAATTGAGGAAATGAGGGAGTCGTCTACATGCACGACGTTGTCCACAAGCACCCCCAACCAATCACATCCATATTCAGCCGCAAGTTCATGGCAATGCAACGTGCTGACGGATGGGCGACCATCTTTTGCTTTCGCATTATCCTCTTTCCCTTGTGGTGGAGATTGTTTTGAACACTTGTGCTTTCCCGGACCAAACTTCTTCATGTTATCAAACCGTACATCCTTGGATTCTCCACAAGATGCACAAGTCCACCGCATGACCGCCTTGGCCTTCATGTCTTGGTTGTCTTGGCGTACCCACTTCCATCCCCATAGGCGAGCCACATCATGACAATCTTTGTCGGTTAGTGAAGGCGTAGGCATGTGTCCAAATAATAAAATCCACACCAAAGGATGGTGACAAAAAAAGCACCTAAGCGTCCAAAAAGGGGCACAAATTGGGAACTAACCAAAGCATGGTCAAACATCATGGGCGTTCCTCGTTGGGAAAGTGAAATGGTTTGATTGCCGTGCGAAAGCCTACACGCCGACCAAGGTACCCACATAACAAGCACATTTTGATGCCATGAGAAAGCCTACATGGCAACAAAGGCACATATGGAGCAAGTGCACTCATCGAACAAACACTTGTGTTCCCTCATCGGACAAAGTCAATTAGTTTGATTGCCGTGAGAAAGCCTACACGGCGACCAAAGTACGTACATAAAAATCCGCTTGGATGCCATGAGAAAGCCTGGACACACCGGAATCGCCTACTCGACAAACCAACGATCGTCCCGAGTTTTCAGGACAATAGTCCTGAAAACAACCCAAAAACGGCCATCTTTGGAAACTAAATCGGCCATAGAACGGGCTAGACGGCTCGAAACGGCACGGAACCTGTTTGCCGTCATGCGCCTTTGCTCCCCGGTCATTTTGAGCTACTTGGATGCCAGTTTTGAGCCACAGGGTATCGCCTACTGGACAAACCAACAGGTGTTGTGAGTTCTTAGGACGATTGTCCTAAAAACATCCCAAAAACGGCCATTTTGGACAGTAAATCGGCCATAAAATGGGCTAGACGGCTCGAAACGGCACAAAACCTGTTTGCCGCGATGCGCGTTTGCTTCCCGGTCGTTTCAAGATACTTGGATGCCGATTTTTAGCCACAGTGTGGTGGCTATTGGACAAACCAACGATCGTCCCGAACTTCCAGGACGATCGTCCTGAAAACAGCCAAAAACAGCCCAAAAACGGCCATTTTTGGACGCTAAATCAGCCGTAGAACGAGCTAGACGGCTCGAAATGCAACGAAACTTGTTTGTGGTGATGTGCCTTGGCTCCGCGGACGTTTTGAGCTACTTGGATGCCGGTTTTGAGCCGCGGTGTGGTCGCAAGGAATTTTCAACCGCCTGCTTGCTGCTGCTGCTTGCTGCTGCTAAAACGTGTTGCTCACCCTTGGCCCCTATAAGGTGGTGTAAAACCTCGACAGGGTAAACCCAGCTCGGTAATCAAGACTCGAGCTAGGACCGAGCTGGGTCCTAGTGTTGCGTAACGCATGGGAAATCACCGTTGAAGAAAGACCGCTGGTTTTAGAGATGTGCCCGCATGCTTACGGCTATTGTCCTAAAACACGGCTGGAAAACGGCTCATTTTCACCTGAAAATGGACCACCGTGTGGTACCACGGCGTGGTACACGCCTTATTGAACACCCATTTGCCATCCTTTGATAGCCCAATCGCCATGAAAGAATAACGGCCCTCATAGGAAACACCTGCTTGGTGTAGCGGCGATCGTCCTGAACTTTCAGGACGATCGTCCTGAAAACAGCCGAAAATAGCCCAAAAACGGCCATTTTTGGACACTAAATTGGCCGTAGAGCGGGCTAGACGGCCCCAAACGGCACAAAACCTGGTTGTCGTGATGCGCATTTGCTTTCTGGTCGTTTTGAGCTACTTGGATGCCGGTTTTGAGCCACGGTCTGGTCGCAAGGACTTTTTAACTGCGTGCTGCTGCTTCTGCTGCTGCTGCTTGCTGCTGCTAAAACGTGTTGCTCATCCTTGGACCCTAAAAGGTGGTGTAAAACCTCGACAGGGTAAACCCAGCTCGGTAAACATAGACATATGCAAACCACAGCCTGTAGAATCCGAAAACCTCTCCTCAAATGATGCACAAGTCACACAAAAAGGGCTGCCGGCCATGGAGCCCCTTTTGTACAGCCGCCCGCCCCCCTTTCCTTCAATTTTGAGGGGCTAGAAGGGCCTCCCCGCTGCCCACTTCAATGTGCACTGTGCCCAAACACGTGCCCCAGCAGCAGCAGTGAGCTGCAGGCTGGGCGATAGCGCCACGAACACCAGTTGCAGATTGGACGTGCACAAGCCTTTTTTGTGATACGGAGGAAGGGGGGGGGGATGAAATTTTGAAGGAGGCAGGCACTTTTTCAGGGCAGGCACTACTTTTGTCCTACCCCTACCCTAGGGGGGGGGGGGTCCAGTCAAGGAGGCAGGCACCCACTCAACGCCTTGTCCACAGTACCTACCCAATATCAAACCAAACACAATGCATCAAATCATGAAGGGCTCACCACTGCTTGCGGAAGACGTGTATGCTACTCACTCACTGTCGTTGGAGCTGTAGCAATCAGAAAATGAGGAAGAATCACCACTAGACTCTCCCTTACACACAACCACATCCCTCTTCCTTTTAACTTCAACCACTTCTTGTGTTGTCTTGCCCTTATGGGAAGCATGCTTGCCAGCCCGATCGGCCCGTGCACGGCAGAATGGTGCCCTTCGCTCGTTGTTAGAAACCAAACTCCAAACCGACTGGTAGTCATACTTGCCCCAAGGTAGGGCATCCAATGCCAAAATCATGAATTGTTCAACAAGGTTGGTGGACAAAAACAATCGTTGAAGGGCCAAGAGAGCAGTGAAGCGCGAGAAAGCTTGCTCCACAGCAGCATCAAATGGTGTTAGAGCCAAAGTAGCTCGAAGGAGAATATGGAACTGAGGAAATTGGCCTTTCTGGCACACAATCGAACTCCAAAAATGCCTGGAATTCAGGGGTTTCAGGTGGGTTCTAAAAATGACCTTTATTTGCTCAAACTCAGCACAAATAGTCTCCCATGTCATTTGGGAAAACCGCCTTTTCCAATGCCCAAAGATGGTCTCTAGGTCTGCTTTCCCATGGCTGGTCAAGTTATCATCTTGTGGCCATTCATTGACATCCAACCATCCCAATTCGTCCAGAATCTCACGGTTAAACAACCGTTTCTCAATTTCGTTCACCAAGGCTGCTCTGATTTTCTTCAAGGATTCAAGCACACTCCCTCCCTTGGTTAGAGTGATACCACGAAAGGTGCAGCTGCCACCCTCCTGCCTCAAGCTCTTCTCAAGTGCAGAAAAATGCTCCCCTTGTTTTACATCATGCCTCAAGACTTGCAACAGATCTGAGACAATGGGACCGCGGTCAACAAAACTGATGTCATGTGGCTGCAACCTTTGTTCAACCACCTTCAATACATGTGCTATGTCAATCTAGCCAACCACCATCTGCAAAAAACGCAAATCACTCAATAGCCTTGCCACTGACTGCCACTCGGGTGTTGTTCTGGTCTTCATGAGAATCTTCACGCCACCACTAATCATGTGGTAAGCAATGAAAAAAGCCTGCAAGGCAGCAAAAATGCCTTGCATCCAACAACCTTTGTAAATCTTTTTTAACACCTTGTACCTTGGATTGTCAGCTAAAACATTCATCTCCATTAACTCCTTTTTCCGAAAAACTTTGACAACGGCAGAAACCATGCCCAACACCTCTTTAACAAAGGGATCACTTCGAAAAGCATGCATGCACTGCAGTACGTTCTAACGGGTGGCAGTCATCGACCCCATGAAGCAAGTCTGAGATAAATGTATCCCGGACATATCGATGCAAGCTGTAGTTCACACTGGCCCCATCGTATGACATTTGCAGCAAAGTTCGCATGCAGTGTGGCAGAACATTTCTAGCGCTAACTTCTGCAGTACAGAAATAAGTGTGGAGCAGATCCCGAATCCTTCCCCATGGGGCCTCATGCCCAAATGGCTTTTGCTACAGCTTTCGTAGCTCCAGCAGGTCATCCTTAGTGACAAAAATGATGCCTAAGACCCTTTCCCGTACCTCACCCTTCTCATCAATGTTCCTGGACAAAAGCAACTCTCCCTTTGTGTGCCATTTTTCCTTATTGGATCCATCGAAAAAGAGGAGCCACCCTAGACTGGAGTCCAGAATAACCTTCGTTTGCTTCAATTCCGTGCTGCTCAGAGCATCAAGGATATTCTGAAATGGTACAGCACCGTCTCCTTGAAACGTTTTATCTTGAGTGATAGTAACAGCACCTGCTTCGCTCAAGGCCGCATGCTGTAAACGCAAGGTCGCATAGAACATCGTGGCTGGGCGCAATTTCTTGGCAAGGGACAAGGTTGTTTAGTACTCCAACTTTGTCCACATGTCCATCTGCTCAGTTTTCTTTAGCACACGATGACACCTGTGGTGCTTGTGCTACAGGATGCCATGGGCGCAACTCAAAAGGCCATGCACCCTGTGGGTGCCTTTTTTGTTTGGCAGCCAAAAGCAACTCCCGGAGTTCTTCGGCGGGCAGCCTTTTCACACGCTTTGCCATCTGCTGCAACATTCCACAGCTGGCCTTTGGTCAAGCCCTCGGGGGGCTGCATTAGAAGCAAAATGGCGTCGCGCACATTCTCAAAAGTAATTGCTTCGGAGCCCCATTGGGAAGCATAAGAAGCATTAGGGGCATTGCCTTGAGAAGCATCGGGGGCACTGCCTTGAGAGAGTGACCCAGCTGCATCGGCAGAGGCAGAGGCAGAAGCACCGCTGCCTTGAGAAAGCACAACATCAGCCGCAGCAGTAGAAGAACCCGCAGGCGACACATCAACATCATCACAAGGAACACAGACTGCCGGAGCAAGGGGTGCCGGAGCAAGGGGTGCCTGGTTCCCGGCAGAGCTGCTGCTTGATGCTTGTGCAGCTGCTGTTGCTGCTTCAAGATGCTGCCTGGGTGTTGGTGGAGCATGCTTCCTAACCAGAAGAGCAGCCAGCTTGGAGCCTTGTGCGACATTAGCCGATCGCCATACGCCGGGGACTTCAGATGCTCACACATGGCATTTGGGTGGTCATCCACCCTCATACCACATTTGCAAAGTACTTTCATGATGAGCTGTCAAAATAAAAAAAACAGACAATTTTTTGGCCCATGTTCCAGACACTCCAACCTTCTGTTCCCTTGCAGCCACACCCAGGAATTGAACCGGAATTGAACTAGGGACACATTACTTGCAAGGGCAGCGTCCTACCACTCAGCACCTCTGACAACATCCAGCTCAGGGGTGGAATAGATATTTCACTTTGAATCTATTCCCCCACAAAATCTCAGCCTGGCCCAGCCTGCTGCAGCTGTCGCCTTAATTACCACAGCGCCCTGAATTCCAACCCAGGACCTCTGGACCGCAGGTGTAATATAGTACCGCTAGGGTACTGACCAGATCTGGCAACCCACTGCTCAGGGGCAGAATGAAAATTCTATTGCCTTCGGCAGTGCACCTCGAAGAGAGGTTGACAGTCAGCCAATCAGTCCCTGAGCCAGCAAGCAGGCAGTCAGACAGATACACACAGTTTGGGTTTTTTGTCAGTGGCAGATGCGGCCCCAAGCAGCAGGGAGGCCCTTCGCCGCAATCCACGTAGTGGCCGAGTGGTAACGCAGCCGACTGGCATCCGTGTGGGCATCGGTTCGAACCCCAGTCTGCCCACTTTGGCGCCGCCGCCGGCGGCCGCGCTAAAAGTAAGCAGACCAGGGTTCGAACCGACGCCTGCACATCTGGTATCGGCTGCGTTACCATTGGACCGCTGACCGTGTTACCAGCACTCTGCGTCCCCACTGCTTGTAGACTATTAAGCAAAAACTTTTGACCCCCCCCCACCCCCCCCACCCCCCCCACCCCCCCCACCCCCCCACCCCCCCACCCCCCCCCCCTCAAAAAAGTGATATCCAGTTTTAGGGGGTAGAGGCCTCAAAATCTAAAAATCCATTGGGGGATGCTGTTATTGGGCAAAATAATGATTTTACAAGGGGTTGGACATCCAATATCATGCCTTGGGGTATGCTACGCGAATGACCCTAAAAAAGGGGGGTATATGACGCCCGCGCCTGCGCTTGATCTAACAACCTCTCTTCGAGGTGATTTTGCTTACAAATATTTTCCCCAAAAATGCTAACCCACTCTTGGCCTACCCCCACCGGGGGGGGGGGGGAGATTCCGCTGAGGGCACCCAGAATTTCCAAAAAGGCAGGCAGGCACCCCCCCCCCTGGGGGAGGGTATCCAAGCCACTAAAAAAAGGCTTGGACGTGCACCCGTAGGCCAGTTGGTGTGCTCTTGGGCAGCCTGACCTTCGAACCTGATGGCCGGTATCTACCTATGCATGTACTGTGAATGTATGTATGTGGGGACATAGGTACTTACAACGGGGTTCCATACACGGGTGCATCTGTACCAGTTTCTCTGTGTTCAACATACACAACCACAGCCATTTCATAATAGAATCTTCAAACTTGGAAAGAAGCTTGCCGTCAGACAGGCACACATATGGCATACGTCACGTGTACACCAGCTCTGCAAACACTGCCTGTTCAGTGAAAAACATGTGTAGTTCATCAAACAGTAACAATTGACTGACACAGTCAGGCGTAAATACATCAACTTGTCAAGCAATGCTGCCAAACATACCAAATTATCTGCACCTGAAAGTGAAACGACCACTGTTCGGCAGAGGCGCTCGGTGTCAAAGTTGCTGTGACTTTGTTCTGGGCTGAGGATTTCGTTGCTGCTGGAAAACTGTCCAGACGGCAAATGCAATTGCGTGTTGTTGTTGGCTGCCAAGAAGTTTGCAAATAAAGAAGTAGGCCCACGAGTCGCAGAGGTGTTGCTGGGTACAAACCGGCAAGGCCCCAAAGATGGCTGCGACACACCCATCAAAGAAAGGGACAGAGTAGGGGAGCGACCCCTGGTGTGAGATGTCTGAAAACAGCAGTGGCAGCGCATGTGGCAAAATTATGTCATACTGAGTAAAGTGATAATTCAAGCAATGCAGTGACAGTGACGGTGATAGTGATTCAGAAACAGTGGTGGTGTACGCAAAGAGCATTTGTAAATGATCAGGTTTTGCAAATACCGGTGATGGGATACCTTTGATGGGAAGATGTTTTTCACCAAAGAATATCCTGAACACAAAGGTAGTGAGAATCTGACACCAACTGTCAACCTGCCCTGTGCAGCCAAGCCTGCAGCGAGCAGCCAGTCTGTTGCCAAGCCCGGTGACCCATTTGCACCCAAAACCCAAACATGGCAAAGCTGTTTCTCAAGTCATATGGTCCACAACAACAAAACAAAGTGGTATAATTTGATTCCTGTCTGGATGCCATTGATCAATTCATGATTTTCTACGCCTCTTCTTTGTGTATTGGAATACTTACTGAATACGATGAACACACACACACACACACACACACACACACGGTCAACGCAACAATCAGAGCACTGATCAAGGCAGCCTGAATGTACTAGATCTGTCTGGATGCCATTGATCAATTCATGATTCTCTACGCCTCTTCTTTGTGTATTGGAATACTTACTGAATACGATGAACACACACACACACACACACACACACACACACACACACACACACACACACACACGGTCAACGCAACAATCAGAGCACTGATCAAGGCAGCCTGAATGTACTAGATCTTGTCAGGTGCAGTGTCAAAACAAAAGCATGTTCAAACATGGCACTAGGCGCCTTTCTGCAGCGCAAAGAACAGGGACAGACAGCAACATCCTGTCTCCCACACACACAGACAAGAAATGAGAATGCTCAGCCACAACACAAGCAGCAAGGTGGAAACAGAACAATGATTCTCCAGCAGCCGATCAACAGCTGTGGCGCCTGCAAACAAAGCCCTTTTGTTGTTTTGTGCTGTTGTCAGCAGCAGCACCACCACCACCGCCACCACCACCACCACCGTCACCACAATAATGAGGGCTGGAGATTTTGTGGAGGCCCACTCTTGGATAAAAAGAGTCTCTTTCGCTGGGACTACTGAACTGGTTTTCAAGTTTCTGTTGCGAAGAGCAGTGTCCTGAAGGAAATTACGCAGCGTATCCTTTCCAACCCCATAGTGGCATCAGATGCTGAAAGGAATGTGTCTGTGTGTGTGGGGGGTGGGGGGGGGATTAGGAACATTATTTGGAATGGCAAACTTTGGTGCAGGCAAAATTTGGCATCAATTCTTAAATTCCATGGCAAAATTTGGTGCAAAATTTCCAGATTGGCACAAGAACAAGCATGACGTTCCAACAACAACACGTTGGGCACAGACAAAGTGTTCATGGCAGGAGTTGAACGTACTATCTACAACCAGAAGAGTGGGGCACAGACCACTAGACCATGATCCAGCTCTGCTCATTTGATGTGAAGACTGGACCATAGATCACGCCCCTGGCACAATGCAGTACAACATGCGTCGCTGAATTCTCTTGTAAATTATGGACAAACCATCATGTAGAACAGAATGGGAAAATTTGGCACAATTCCTAAATCCCATGGAAAATTTTGGTATACTTTTGTTGTGCCAAATTTTGCCATTCCAAACTTCGCCCATTCCAAATTGCCTCCCCCCCCCCCCCTTTAATCTTAGACGGCCCAATTGGGTTGTGCTGTCTAAGCAGACGCCAGCTCCTGCACGCACACACATCCACAGCACCTGAGATGGCTGCCTATCAAACGATTCAGTCTCTACAGGAGCAAATGTTGGACTTTTGTACAGCAAAGGCCGTGATAAACTGTGGCCCAAGGTCATGTTCGAAGAGACCAGAGGGCTTGTACTCTGTCTTGGGGTAAATCTGTAAAGGTGTGGGGACACAAGCAGTCATCACATGGTGAAAGATGAGCCCATTTGTCCGAAATGCAAAGTGTCTGCATTAGCACAGCAATCATTTGACAAAAATGCGAACCACATGTCAATCAGATAGAGTGCTTCATTTCTAGTACTTTGGTTAGGATCATACCAGCAGTGATAGCATACCCTATTTTTAGCCCTTAGTACCACTTTGCGGGTCCTAACACCATATCCCGACTATCCATAAACCTTCTCAACTTTTTTTTGTTTCTCACCCCCAAAATGGGGGGGGGGGGGTTGGTTCCTCATTTGTCTCACAAACTCCACCTAGCAGTGGGGAGAAAGGGGGGGGGGATAGGAGTGTTTTCTGGCCATATATGTGTGCATCTTATACGTCACTGCAGGCTGGACCCTGATATCTTATTTATGCCACCATATTTCCCTTAAACCAGTTGATTTCGAAGTTCTGGGCTCTACAACTGCATCAAGACATTAGATTTGCAATCTGTGCACTGAAGTTTTGCAGAAAAGATCAGTTTTTGTGTCTTTGCAGTCTCCACACATTGCACCATGCACACATCAGAGATTTTGACACAACAGCGCCTGCACACAAGGGCCCAATACAAAACCTGCCAAGGTGCAACATGTGGGGCAGTAGTTCAGCCACATACCTCAACAACCTTGGCTTTCACTCAGCATTCACCTCTGCATTATAATCAGACCTCATGGCGCACACAAAGGGCAACTTAGTTCAGGGTGCCACCACAAACCTTCTTCAGGATTTTACCTCACGACTGCATGAAGGCCCATACAACGTGTATAGCACGAGCTGCCCCATGCAGTCCTAAACTCCTGCCCTTTCCCCACCGATTGTGTTACCAGCTTTGCAGGTAACAGATGCTTGCTTGCCCCCACAACAGCCGCTCTCACCACGGGCCCAACACCATGGTTTGAGTAACCTTTAAACCCACACACCCATAGAATGGAGGCAACGTTTATTTGCATATGCAGCTCATTCCGTGCGTACATCAGCACTTTGTTGGGCATTATGGGAAGCATTGATTTCAGGACTAATGGGGCCTGCACCACCCTATATACACCCAACAACATAGTGATCCACATGTAGCTAAACAGCTAAGGAAGGTAGGGCACTCCTGCTAACCACGCTGCTCCGACGCAATGTGGCCTTTTGGTAGGTGTGCACACTTTGCTAGAATAGAACTGAAGGTGTGGCTGGGATTCCAGTGATCAAACATTTTGTACAAAGTGTCATGCAGCTTTCAATTTGTCCACAAGGTATTAGGGTGAAATGTTGAAACATGCAAAAACTTTGGTGCAATCATCAGCTCACTTGCATGTGCACAACCAACTTTCCAGCTGATTGCTTTGTGTAGACATCACAGAAATAAATGCCCCTCCCTGTTTTTGAAGCCTTGTGTTGTGGTCATTGTAAATGCATTTGTAGAGGCAGTTCACCTTGGAATATTGGTTGCTTGGAGCACCAATTTTGGTTGCTATAGGGCTTGGCCTTGCAAACTGGGAACCATGCCGCCAAGAACGGCATGCATCTGCAATTGACTTTTTGCATGGACTTTCGCAAAACAGACGCCACCTGGTGATTGTTGCAATCAGATGACAGCTGAGCATGCGATGCTAACTTATCTAGGTACACACAGAGGAGTATTTGGCTCATTCTTGTTCGTTTCAATATTGCCCAAACTAGTCGTTGGCGCGCCAAAGACTGGTTTCAGGGGAGTTGGACACTGGCTTTATATATTGTTAGTAGTGTATTTAAGGTTCTACAGGGGGGGGGGGGAAGAAAAAAATTTTTGATACCGGGTGGGATATTTTTTTCGGGGGTGACCCCCCCTAGGGGGGTGGGGTACGAAAAAAAGTGGGTCCTACAGAAAAAATTTTTTCTTCCCATGTCGCACGTACCACACATAATCACGGTGTTCCCACCACATAACATGCCTTTGCTACTCGTTGGCATTCCTCTGTGTGGCTATTTCGGGTACTAGCCCATGTCCAACATGCCATTTGCAACATGAAGCCGTCGGTGGCCCCTTCTCCATGGCATGCTTCGCGGCACAATGGCACGAACCAGCAAACAACATCCCCGGGTACGTGTCTGAAACATAATGACGTTAAAAAAAGAAACATTCAATTTTGAAACTTTCATTTTTGAACATTCAATTTCAAACAGTTTTTTGAACAAAATTTTCTTTTTGGAACGTTTGTTTCTGAGCTAATGGTCTGGTCTCATTCGAGGTTTTCAAACGCTCCCCTCAGCCCCTCAAAGCTGGGATCGTAGCCACTGCAATGTTCAGGAGTTTCATGGAGTTCAGTATGTACAGTCAGAGGTGCGTAAGTGCTGGCTCTGTGGCGGCCTGCTCTGCCTGCGATGTGCTCCGTCTTGATGCCTCCCCCTACTTGTCCCCCTGTACCCTTGCTAAACCTGGTAGTGCCAAACAACATATAGGGCTCGCGAAGGCTGGCCCTGTAATGCATATGGTCCCTTCATGCTCTCATCTACTTAGCAATACAGGTATACCTGCTCTGGGTGACAAGACACCGTGAGCTGTGCCCGCGACAAAACACGCGGCCGTTATTTAGTAATACTGCCTGACTGATGGGAGAGTCGGCAACAACGAACTTCATAAAAATATTTTTGAACATTCAAAATTCATATTTGTTTTCATATTTTGCAGTAACTGTAACTGTAGCTGTAGCCGTAACTGTCCAAATTCGGCACGCTTGGGCTTCATTGGGTGAGGTGGCCGTCCGTGCCAAACCATCGGGAAATAGCACAACGTCGACAAGGTCCGCAAGAGTGGAAAACTCGGTATAGAGTGCACCACCACTTGGAGCCCGGGGAGATCCTTGTACATCAATATAAAACCATCGGTCATTCTTGCTCCCCACACAAATCAAGAAACCGTCGTACTCCATCAAAAAGCAAATGCGTGCGGTTGGTGGAGGACGGGTGGTTGCAAGGCGGAGCAAAGTTTCCTTGGCTTTATCCCAAGGAATCAATTCTGTGTCTTCAAAGGAGGTGAAATGCAACAACTTCAGGACTTGGAATGATGTACAAGTGCAACTAGCACACCCGCCACCTCGTGTGATCCAAGTAGTTTCCGCCCCAATAGCAACACAAATGGCCTCTAGGAGGGTGTACCCCATGACCGGCATAGATGTTGAGGACAATGCCGTTGTCAACAACGTTGTAGAAGTCCTGTATGAGGTAGTGGCGCCCAAAACGGGGATTCCAGCACGCTAAATGGGCTCACAACGCCACTACATTGCACCCCACCAATGTCCAACAAGCCCACATTGGGATTCAAAATTGCTTGTGCACAAAACCAGTCGAAACGTTGCCAATTCAACTGGGGTGGTAAAAAAACCTGCAACAAGGGAACGGTATGAAGCAGTATGGCATGCAAAGGAGGGATCCCCTCACCTCACCCTCACCTGTGCCACACCTAGTTTGCTACCTGTGCTATTGCCGAACCCTCACCTATGCCACACCTAGTTTGCTACCTGTGCTATTGCTACTATTCCTAGAAAACCGGAAGGTCATTTTGACCAATTTTACCCCAAGCCAAAACTCTTGGGGCCCCACGGCTAGCACCCTCGCTTTGTGGTGGCTGAAATTTGGGCCGACAGGGATATGTAGGGGTCCAAATTTGTACCGGCAAAATAGAGAATGTTTGGGGCCTCAAAGCATTATGTAGGCTACGCTTACACAATATGAAAAAGCAACTGGTGGTGTTCTTTAGAAAAAAATTGGGGTTGCGAAACTTTTTTACACATAGGGGTGGGATATTTTTTTTCGGGCCGTACCCCCCCTAGGGGGGAGGGGTACGAAAAAACGGTGATACCACGAATTTTTTTTGCGCCCCCCCCCCCCCCCTGAGGTTCTAGCACCGCTAATGTTATACCTGATTTTTCACTTTATTGGTCCTGACACCACCTCCCCATTGATTCATTGGCTCCAAAACTGATTAAACCCCACTCCGACAATCGGGGGTGAGACCTAATTAAAAAAAAATCCACAATAGGGGGTGGGGGAGCCAACCCATCCCAAAGCACACCCAGTAGTGGGGGTACAGGGTGGGGGGTGGGGAGGGCAAGAGTAATACACCCTGCTTCCCATGAATCCTGCCGCAAGCAAGCAAAAACAAGTAGCAATGAGGACTTCATCAATGGATTTTTGAAATTGTGCTAGCTGCAAATCTATGCGCTTAGACCCCCACCCAAATCCCAAGTGTGAGCCAAAAAATCTCCTAGTTGCAGCCCGGGGCGCCAGCGGCAAGTTGGGGGGTTACCTTGTGGTTGTGGCCCTTTGGCCATTGTTTTTGCAAAAAATCAGCCAAAAATTGGGCTGGAAAGGGTCAAAGCTCCACTCAACCGGCTTGCCTTCTTTGTGTCAAGGAACACCATCTCCCTTTGTAGCTTTATGGTATGTAACCGCAATGCCCCAAAATGGCCCAAAAATGGTGTGTTTTCAAAAAAAGAATGTTAGCAACGCCAAACCAAGAAATTGCTATATCTCAAGCCATGTGGCTCAAAATCGGATTTTGAGGGCACCTAGTCAACCAACTATCCTCCGGTTTTGGAGGTTTCCACCCTGCAAAATGGCCCAAATGGACACTTAGACTTCCATACTGGTGCACGCTTGGCCCATGCCAAGCCCACACTACGAGCCAACTCGGCCTGCGGCATGGCCATTTTTCACCAAATACAGCCAACAATACAGCCAAAGTGGTTGCACCATCGGAATCACTTGTGAGCCTATCCAATTGGCTTGCTCCTCTTGTGTCAAGATAGGGTCTTACACTTGGTAACTCTGCGGCATGTTTGCACAATGCCCAAAAATGACCCATAAATGGTGTGTGTTGGTTCGCACTAGCCCCAAAGCTTGAAATCCAATCCACAAGGCACATATTCCACCTACAACGTGCCACATTTTGTGGTTTCGCACCGTCGAAATGGCCCAAACTCTAACATAGAACCTCTTACCAGCACGTGCTTGGCCAAGGTGAGACGAAGCTTGGGGCATGGAGATGGTAGATTGGTGTATAACATTGGAACCGACAAGCAAGCAACAACATTTCTTCTTTTGGCTCGCTATTACTTGGGGTTACAAAACTGCCTGGTCAAAAAAATGTGGAAAAAAATGTGTGACATTGGATAAAAAATATTTTTGCACTTTGGCATGTGTGGGTATTTTAACTAAAATAAGTAACCTACTGTTTGGTGCCTTTTGGAACCATGAATACACACAAACAAGAAATCATGCACAAATGCACCCATGAACATACATCCATGCACAATGGACATCCATTGCTGCGTAATGTCTTCGGCATGTTGTGTCAAACATCTAACATAAGAAATGATCCATTGGTCTGTGAGTTCAATGTTGTGGTGCTAGCGTCGTTTTACATTTTGCAATGATTGATGTTGGTGATTGTGCACATCAATTTGGGACTATGCTCTTGTTGCGGTGTGAATGTACCTTAGCCGGCTCTTTAGGTCACGGGCATAGCACTCCCGGGGCGCATGGGACCACCGTTTTAAAATGCTGTTTTTCAACCCCAAATTTCGTAATGTTGGTCAACGACATTTTTACTGGCGATTCCAACAACCTCTTTTTGTAGGTTATGTGCCTTTTCTTTGCATACTCCGACTTGAAAATGAGCCACCTACAAAAGACGAAACAAACAGTTTTTTGATGATGTGTATGTACATCACACATGAAACATACAAAGCAACATTGACAGTTTCCAGGGGTACGTTTTCAGACAGACACAGACACCAATGCTTCTGATAGAAATGCATTACACCGTTTCAGTAGTGTAAATTGCAATACTGCAATGATGGACCTCCAAAGGCCGCATTCAAAAACGTGACGAAAGTAGACAGCACTTCTCGTGTGAACAGGCACAGTAGCAGGCCCAAAAACGTACAAGTTGCAAAATTTGCGCTCTGCAGAGGCGCAAAAAAATCGAAACCATATAAAATCCACGCATCAAAAAGGGCTCAGAGAATTCATTTCTTGCCCTTCTTCGCAAGTGGCTTCGCCTGCTTGGCTTTTGCGGCCACAGCATCCAGGGCAGAAGTGGCATCGGGTGTCTGAGGGGTGTTCCGTGTTTGTTTTTTCTTTGCAGGACGAGGAGTGCCACCTGAGGTCTTGCACTTACTGGCCACTAGAGCATGAGCAGGTGCATCCAGGGCATCGACCTGCTCAAAGTCATCTTCAGAATTCTCCTCTTCTGGGGCCTGTGCCTTGGCTACCTCACACAAACACCCCTCATCGATGCAATGGAACCACTCCTGCCAGTCAACATTATAAAAACAGTCCATATCTGCTATGGTGGTCCCTAGCTGGCTCATGAACTCATGCTTGTCAGCATACTTGCCTGTGTATGCGACCACAACACAGGTTGATTCCGTCAGGCATCTGAAGAGGTGACAGGGCATCGTAACGCTAGATCACACTGGGTGCCAGTAAGCAGTGTGGAAAGCAGAAGGGGTTTCCACTACAAACTCTCAAACCCTTTGCGTTTCAGATCTAAGGGGCACCTTACATCTCGTAGTGTAAGGGAGGCGTTCAGTGCATTGTCCAAATTAGCAAGCAGAGTGTTATGACTTTGAACAACCGATGTCGCTATGTCCTCTGTTTTGGAAAACAAACTACCTAGTTGAGGGTATCCTGGAAAAACATCCAGTTCACGTCGCAGCGGCAGATTTGCAAATATAGAACAGTTCAAGGATGCATTGGCACCAGATGGGGTAGGTAACCAATGTTTCCTGTAGCATATGTCATACCACACAAACAACACAAGGGGAACTCGAAAGCTTGTCTAGACGCCGAGCAGCAACAACAGCGGCCTGCTGTGATAAACTGGGGGCACTGTACGGACATAAACCAGTATAGGATAATTTGCGGCGTGCTGCACGAGACACGGGAACGTCAGCCTCAGCAGAACTACGCTTGGTACGGGGTTTCCATTGCTTATGCAATAACAAATAAAGATTGTATGACACCTGGCACAATTGATCAAACCAAGGCAAACCTTTACCCGTTACCTTCAAAACTCACAACATCTGTTGAACGTCTCCGAAAGTTCAGTAATGACGTTGATCAGCCCTCACTGCCATAAAAAATTCAACGAGTTGCAGGGCATAACCACCATGGGAACAAGCATGCTGCATCATATCCAAACTTGAACTGTATTCTCGCTCCTGCAAGAAGGCCCGGAACAGTGAGGCATCCATGGCACAAACAAGCCTGAAAAGAAACTAAATGAAGGGACACTGGTCAAGTAACGTTGCGGGGAAGCATGCCACGTTAAATGGATGAACAACAAGTAAATTTGTGCTACCAAAACAAGGACAGTCGGAAACTTTGCGCTCTGCAGAGGGCAAACAATGCAGACCAACCAGAAACAGGGATCTCCATTGAGCATATCACGTTAAATGCGCTCTGCAGAGCGCTCCAGTTGGCAAACTTAGAAAAAACATCAATTTTCATGCGGTTGTAAGAATTTGCGCTCCGCAGAGCGGAACAGAGGCAACTGGTCAAGAATGGTTGTACTATTCTTTGGCACAGAACATTGAATCATACTAACAAATAGGGGAACCACAAATACATGTCACAAAATGGGAATGCACTATACCTTGTCACCTTATAGCTCCTGGTGTCCCCTCCAGCCATGTACTGTCCCATACGGCTGTCGAAAACCCAATGACAATCCATACATAACTCCACCAACTAATAAAACGTACTCCAAAATAGTACTTCGGCCACATTTGCGCTCTCCAGAGTGCATGGAATAGGAATTGAAGGAAATGACGGGCTGATTTGTACAGACAGGGTTTGGAGGGCTCTGCAGAGCGCAACAGGCCAGCTTTGCATTAAAATATCCAGTAACGTCTGCGGATTACTCGTAGGTGCGGCTTAAAAATGGTTGTTCAGGCAACGGAGCGCTCTGCAGAGTGCAAACACTGATAGTTGTTGAAAATCATGGCCTGAAGTGGACAGTTGGGCTTCCTTGCGCTCTGCAGAGCGCAACAGACTCCATCTCCTTGAAATTGGCGTTCGTTTATGATGTTCCACACAGCGGACCTGTAAAGGGCTCAAGAAGCAATGTAACGAAGTGGGGTGGGAAACGTGCAAAAATGAAACCTCAAAATTCCATCATGAAAACAGACACTTTCAAATTGCCCATTTTGGGTCTCATGCACTGCCCGGAGTGCTGACCTAAAGAGCCGGCTAAGATGTACAATAACCAAGGGTCACTAAAGGTATAGGCCTGCAAAGGTGTTCTATGCAACTTGGAAAGTTTGCGTGATGTGGATTCAACGAGATTCAACACCTAGCACACAAATGTCAGTACCCACATTAGCATTGCCTTCAAAAAGCAAAAGGCATGACAGGTCGGATGGTTAGTCTACTTAACAGTGGAGTGACAACAAATACCAAAGAAAAAGTGTGCACAAATATTGCGTGGCATTGGGTGTAGGCATTATCACACACGTCACACCTATCATCAGTCATGTTCATCTCACAAAAAAGTTGGGAAAGGTCAAACAAATGGAAATTCATGCATAAAACTACCCCCATTGCCACAAAACCAATCGGCTCCATTGTGTCACAATGTCCATCCTCATTCATACAACTCACCCACTATTTTGAGGGCACTGTCCGACCCTTGCAGCCACAAGTCTTGTGGATACTTTGCCGTTGGGGTCTCTTCCTCCGCAAGGCTTATGAAAAATGTGTTCTTTTGTGGGACGAATTCTCCATCTCCACAATGGCATGCATGGGGTAGACATGGCCTTTTCCAAGCTTGGGCCACATGCTACCATCTTGATTGATGTTCCATTTTTCATTCCCTCTTCACGCGGTTGCTCCACTGAATGGCACCCTTTGGAAAAAATTGCGACCATCATCTTGTTGTTTCTTAATCTTGATCCAGCAAGAGATTGCAATAGGAGACACACTTGCAATGGGAAACACACTTTATTATGATGTCTTCAAATTTAATGCGCTCTTGCATTGTGTTGTCACACCACACAATGTCCTTGTGAATTCTCTTCAAGTGGGCAACCACAATCTTTCGATATTTCTTCTTCCATCTTTTGGCCCAAAGCATGTGGGATTCTTCATATGGGGTTCATATGGGTCATTTTGAGCCATCACTGGCGCTTTTGATTTGACCATGCGAAAACCACCATGCAAACACACATGCAGAGGGGAAAATATATCAAAGAACACCAATATGCGTTCATGGATCATATGAGTAGCATAAGGTAGGAATGCCGCGGTAGAGGTGTTCTTTGGGTGGGTGGGTGGGTGGACCACCGGTGTAAAATGAAAGAATCACTCTCACGGTGTACATACATCAAGGCAGATGTGTGTGTGTGTGTGTGTGTGTGTGTGTGATGCCCAAGACATTCAAATCATGCTCAAACTGCAAGGCTCAACATCCCTAGAACCCACTCTTCCAAGCGAAACCATGAATTTGAGTTTGGTCGCCTCGCTGCCCAGCACTTGGCAGCTAGCACACTGTGTGTGTGTGTGTGTGTGTGTGTGTGTGTGTGTGTGTATGTGTGTGTGTGTGTGTGTGTGTGTGTGTGTACTGTAGGGGTCAAACTTGGCTCTGCTTATCGCAACTTTGGCCATGTGAAAACCACCATGCAAGCACACACATAACGGGAAACATATGTCAAAAAACATCAACATGCATTCATGGGTCACAACAAAATGATTGTCCCTCAAGCAGATGTTCCCCTCTTACCGCCGAAAGGTAACACGGAAGGAAGCGCTCAAGGCCCCAAGGCTCCTGCATATGGCACAAACACCCCACAAGCAGTGGCACGGAAGAGAAATGTATGTATGCCGCTTTGACTTGCTTGCCGCCCAGTGCCAACGCTCCCCATATTCCCTGTCACCTGCCTAAGAATTCAGAAGTATGCAAGCATGTAAGTACGGACATAAAGGGGGGTCAAAAAGTTGCAAGCATATGTCACACGCCACGGCTAGCTTGCCCTTGTAAAGACTTCAAGGCACGCACACATATGGCCTCAACATGGTGCAACCAATTCGGTTTCCTCCCCACCGATTGACCAAATCCACGAAATCATTTGCACCCCGGCGTCACACACATTTGCGACCAAACGTGGACCGTTGTAGGAATGACCCCCCGGCACCCAACAAAGGTAAACCATGCAAAGAGATCTCGGGCTCCTTTAAATCAAGCAGCGAAGAATACGGTTTTGAATTGCTTACCCCATCAACGCCTTCCCTGCAGCCTAAGGTGGTACCAAAGTACTCCCCCACTAGATGAGCTCGGCCCCTACCCCAACCATACAATAAATTCGGATTGTACTCCAAGGCACCAAAGTCCACGACCCGGTGGTTACCAATCACCTTGTGTGCTAAACCACACCTACCCCCCATGTTGTAGCCCCGTGTGGCAACCCACCATGACCCAAAATCCCATGCCCAATCAAAAAAGAGGTACGTTCCACAATCACCTGCAGTAGAGGGGCGGTCCGCCAGCGAAGCCCCCAAGGCAAGACCGCCGCCAACACAAGCAAAAGCATGATAGGGGTGTTTTGTAGCCATAGCTGCTGCCACAATTAAAATGTGAGCCTGCACTGGCGCAGGAAAAGGGGCAACACCTCGGCGATCTCCAAACGTTGCGTGTGCACCAACCACGTGCCAACTAAAAGCAGTGTACCAGCGGGGCAACCCAATTATCGTTAGTGGGACTACGTTCTCCTGTACCCACCATAGAAAAAAATTCGAATCCACCCAAGCCCCTTGGAGGCCTCAAAGGGACTCTTGGGGCTGACAAACACCCGCATGCAAGGCCTACGCAACAACGGCTGCCCGGAAATTGACCTAGGCTTGGCATGCCAAATGCAAAAATATCGCCAAGGTTCGCAAGAGCAAGCACCCACCAATGCATGAAATGCGCACAAGACGCACAACCACAAATTGGCATTTTGTGGGGTTGTGGATCTAGCCAAGGGGCAAAAATGCAAAACTAAACACCACATTGCGAAAAGAGTTAGTAGAATGAGGTGGTGTTCGGCGGCACAAAAATAGTGACTTAAAAGTTATGTAATGCGCATAGGCCCCCCACGTGTGCTTAGAGATATCCACAGCCCCCGTCCCCCTACGCAGAATGGACTAGTCCAAGGGACCGACAACCAATTTTGGGAATCAGGCAAGAGAGTTGCTGCAACTAGTTCCCTTCATCGTTCGGTCCCCAGGGTGCTAGGCCTTGGCAGTTGCATCTTGGTGTGGGTGTGCTATCCTTCTGGTGACCGTACATAATCCTCAACCACTCGTTTCGTCTTCCAACATCCCCTTGCACCGGCCCATTTAATATAAGAGGGCTACCTCTTTGAAAGGTGCCATTTCAATGAAAAATGGCGGTTGGGATCCCAGGTAAAATCACCACTGGCGGGAAAATGAAATCATCAGAAGGAGTCAATGTTAGGCCCTGAAAAAAAGACATCACATCAAGGAGAAGAAGAGCAGTTGACGATCTTCGAATAGGCAAGCTAGATCATGGCCAAAATGTTATTGCATTAGGAAATGAGGAAGAAGGTTACCTGTTGGAACCAGAATTCGGCGTGCTGTCTTGGCTCCGTACCGCTTTGGATACATCGGGAGATGCAATCAGACTTGGGGCAGGGGACACATTGCTGCAACAAGGTAAATGTGCTTGAGGCCCACTGGTGCTGCCTTGCAAAGGACAGATCACACATGGTTTATAGAAGAGGACAGACCACCGCATATGCCTCATGCTGTAAAGACTTCCTGTTTGTGCAGGCGCTATGCAAAAGAATTTGTTGCACTTCTAGTCAACCTGACAGTTACAAGGCTGCTAAAAACATGTGGGAAAAATTGTGTATTCTCAACTTCTGTCCAGCACACTTTCATAGTTTGTGAATTTATTGGTTTCTTGAAATACCTAAGAAATACCAGACACCAAGAAGATGGTCGGCACGAAGTCCCCCCCCCCCCTACCCCCCCCATACACCCCCTCGTACCCATCATATGCCTTCCTCGCTCGCTTCAATCGCTCGAGACCCGCACCGTTACACCTTCCTCGCTCGCTGCGCTCGCTCGGGAGACGTGCACATGTGCATGGGTAAACACCACTGGTGGATCGTTTGTGGGGAAAGGGCATTTGGCCCCCTTCCCAAATATTGGCACTTCGTATCCACAACATGCCAACAGTGTCTACAATTAACAAACCAGGTCTACATGTGGCAGACCGCGTCTACAGACTATTCACCGCCTTCTCATGTGCACAGGTAAACGCCCCCCCCCCCCCCATTATCCCTCCCCACTTACCCTATCAGCCCAAATTTTGGCGACCACAAAGCAAGGGTGCAGGCCGTGCCCGTTGGGGAACAGAAAAACAGGGAGGGCAGCTTTTGCCGCCCCCTCCCCCCCATCCCCCACCACCCGGACACGGAAGACCCAAAGGACGGGAAGGAAGTTTGTGCCGCGGGGAGCAGGGCACAGGCACCTGCGCCGAAGGAAGGGGCTATGGAAAGGGCGCCGGGTTGCCGTGGTGGTCGGGCAGTGCGGGAGGTAACAGGCCGCCCCTTTGGTGTCGGCGGGGGTGGGGTTCTTACCCCGGTCCTTTCCCTCGGCCACCACGACAAGCCCCCCTCACCAGAAGGTTGGTCGTCGACCGATCCAATGGGCGGACGATGCCAACGGGATTGATGGGCGGCCACCCGGGCACACATGGCCTGTGCCTACCGCTGGAGAACGGGCAGCGACCTTCCCTCCTTCGAGCGTTGGCGCCTTGTCGGCTCCTTGCAAGGCCCCATGGCGGCGGACGGAGCCCTTAGCCAAGGGGGGGGGGGGTTAGGGTTAGGGTCACCGAGCTGGTGGAACCAGTCTTGGTTTTACAACCCATTTTAGTGTCTAGGGTGGACCTACCAGGTTCAGCAGCAGCAGCAGCAGCAGCAAGCAGCAGCACGCGCGAAATGGGTAAAAATCAGAACTCCGTCGTGGTGCTTCGGATTCGGGTGAAATTTTGGTGGATGATACCTATGGTTGTGAAGTACAATCACACAAAGTTTGAGCAAGAAACTCAACAGTGGCGGCCGGGAACGGGATTCGCAGGTGGCGGACCTCAGTTTCAAAAACTGCAGTTTAGGGCCAAAAACAGCCATTTTTGGGCCAAAATAGCCCTGGAACACATTCAAAACGGCCAAACGAAGGGAAACGGTGGGTACGCTCCACGTGCGGCTTGACTTCCCCGTGTCAACGAGCTCTTTGCGGCCCTCTAACTCCATGATATGTCCCGGAAACGGCCCAAAAAGGCCTCCGGAAGCTCCAAATGCCGACAGCCACAAACCAAGAGTAGGCCATATCTTTGGCTACATGGCTCAAAATGCGATTCCAAGGGTACCTACTCCACCTGCAACTCCTCATTTTTTGTGGTTTCCACCCCTCAGAATTGCCCAAACGGACGCCTAGACCCCAATACCTAGGCCCACTAGGCTGCGGCAAGTTGCAAGCTCAAGCCCAAACAGGTGGGTGCACAAATGGGTCAACAAGGTCAAGTAGGGGCAAAAAGATGACTTTTCTCAAAAATGATCCTAGACCATGTGCAACGCTAAACCAAGTGTTTTTGGACCGTTTTCATCTTGTGGTGGCCCATTTTGGTCCTCCGAAAATCCTAAAATGCCTGGAAAATGGGCTATTTTGGGACCAAAAATGGGTCAAAAATGGGTCAAAAGCGCATTTTTCCAAACCTCATCCTAGAGCATTTGGGGTGCACAAACACGTGAAATGAGCCCATTTTGAGCCCATTTTGGGGCATTTTGGCCTCTCAGAAGTCCAAGAAGCCTTGAAAGTGGGCCTCGTGGTGATGGGGTTCACTTGCAAGCTGATTTCACTTTGTCAAGACCCATCAATGTGTGAATCATTCTTGATGTCCCTCACCAGTCATAGCTGATGTTCCCTCCCCCACCAGCTCGGTCCCAATATTCAGTCTTGATTAGGGTTAGGGTTAGGGGGCTCACTTGGGGCAAGGGCACAACCGGAGAGGAGCTGGTGCACCACGGGTGCCCCCCCCCCACCCGCCCACCCAGTGCCCCTCACTCCCACAATTGCTCTCTCATGTAGGTGTCAATGACAAACCTGTCCTTCCCCGAGAGCCTGGGGAGGAACTGGAGCCCCCTCTCATTGTGAGGGTGGTGCCGCTGGAGTCCACAAGCAGTGCCGCCCCACACCACAAGCAGGCTGGTGCATTTTGAAGGAATTGGTGCCGCGGTCCATGGCTAGTACTACAGTGTCGGGATGCAGTGTTGTATCGATCCGAAGGCAGTGCCACCACGAGCTAAGGGAAGTGCTGCCACATTCTAAAGGCACTGCCGCTGCATTCTGAGGGCAGTGCTACCCGAGTATGAAGGCAATGCTGCCACCGACTAAAGGCGGTGCTGCTAGAGTGGGGATGCGGTGCTATACCATCCCACAAATATTGCCACCACCCTTGAAGAGTGGCATTGCCATATTCTCGAGGCACTGCCCCTGTATTTTGAAGGCAGTGCTGTTGCGTACCAACAACAGTGCTGCCTCATTTTGGAGGCAATGTCACTGTCCAAACACAAGTGCTGCGGCCATTCACAAGTAGTGTTGCCCCGTTCCAAAGGTAGTGTTACTGCAATCACCTTGTGCTAGTGTGCATGGAGGAGGGGAACATGTCCCTCCGCCCCGTGCTGAAGTGCGCAAGGGCGGGGAACTAGTCCATTTGCCTTGTGTTGGTGTGCACAGGGGCCGGGAACCCAAGCCCACCGCCCTATGCTAGTTTGGACACGGGCACGGAAGCTGTCCCTTTGCTTTGCACTGGTGTGCACAGGGGGGGGCAGGGGGGGGGTGTCCCTTTGCCTTGTGGTGGTGCGCACAGGGGAAGGGATTGCGTCCCTCCGCCCTGTGCTAGTTTGCACAAGGGTGGGGGACCATGGCCTTGCGCCTTGTGTAGGTGCACACATGGGAGGGAACCCAATCCCTCCCCGTTGTGCTGGTGTGCATAAGGGTGGGAAAGCTATCTTTTCCCCCTGAGTTAATGCGCGCAAGGGTGGGGATCCCATCGTGCTGCGTTGTGCGGGTGTGCATGAGGGCCGAGAACGTGTCCCTTCGCCGTGTGGTGGTGTGCACGTGGGCGGGGAAGTAGTCCCTTGTGGCGGCGCGCACAAGGGGGGGGGATGGGTGGGGGGGGGGGGGGGGGAGGAGGAGGTCTAGTGCACGGCAATTGGCCGTCCACCGCGCCGAAGGCTGGTCATGGGACAGGCCTACGACTCACCCTCTGTGCTCCACCTCACGCATACTTTGTAGCCACATGGGTTTACGACACATTACCTGGGAGACCCTCCGGTATATTGTGCCCCATGTGACCGTTCCCCAGGCACCCCAGTTGAGAGCCTAGTGGAGTACCGTAGGGTGTCCTTTCACACACACGTGTCCAGACTACGTCTACAGTGATTCCCCCGGTATCTCAACCAAATTAAGTGTTCCCCCTGGGTTGAAGTCGTTGCACTGCGTGCATTGCGGTATAGCTTTCCGATTGTGACATAGCAAGACAAGCACTCATCAAATTCATGCAAACCAATTCAGTTGCCAAGTGGATGTTGTTAGTGGTTGCATCGGGATACCATAGTCTTGATATACTTGGACCACCGGTATGGCCAATGAGGCAAAGATTGCTCTGAAGACGTGTTGCATGATTTCTCCTGTGATATAAAACTCCTGCGTTGATCCTGATTGACACATGTCAAATACCTGCGATGTTCTCGGTATCCATACATCACAGACCAATATGTGATACCCGTGAAACACCCTTGTAATTGGATTGGTTTTGGGGTATCCACAAACGCTACCGAAGGTATACCCACCGGAGAGACTGGCCTGTAAACTTTGTCACATACCAATATAAAATTGAGGAAAGTTCTGGAGACGGCAAAAACATATGAGGCAAACTTGCATTCACTGAGTATTGATGAGCTACTTGATACAAAAGTGGTGGGGATGGCCACAAAACCGTGTCCCCCGTCCATGGTGTCCAATTGCCATGCAGACTCTCTGGATTGGTGAGGATATGTGATGTCATGCCGTACGAATTGCGAGACACTGCGTATTCCTGGTGGACCGGTAATAGTGGTGGACCATCCACGTGTTGAACCTTGTACCATGTTGTAAGAAGGGATCCCAGAACTCGTGTCATCATTGTGTTGGTGGCCCCATGTTCTGCTGCTTGGTGCATAGATTGAGACGAAATTTCGCCTGGCAGACTGATCTCACACAAATCATGTGGAATTCTCATGTATTTGCCTGGGTTGTCCGTTACAACTAGGTGCCCCGCAGGCGTAGCAATCAAAGTACCCCAGGGGGTAGGTAGGCACTTGTGCCACGACGGATTCAAGGCTGGAAGAAGATGACTGAGTTTGATGTACAGGAACCATGTTTGCAAGAAAAAGAGTGGACAATTTGCTTGAGCATGTGTGTGGGTGATGGGTAATTTACACAGGGTACACTTGACAGTTGTTGCATGTGATGTCTCTGTGTGACAGTGTGTAAGTGTACCGACCATAGCAGTTCACCTCGCATCACTGTGTTCGCATATAAGGCATAATGAGTGTGATTGCGTGCATATGTTACTCCATGCTACGTGCACTACGTCTCTCGCAACTTACGTTCAATGTACATTGACAAATCATGTTTCTGTGTGCCTATCACTGAGAAACTGCTTGTTCTGTGTCTAGATCCGTGATCCATCCTACTTGCCGTTGCTGTTTCTGTGCTGTGTTTTTAGCTTCCTGATCCACCACATCTAAAATTCTATCCAAAATTGTGCCTGTCCTGTGAGAATTAATATGCCTGGGCCAAACAAAAGATTTAACTAAAAGACGACATGCCTGCAAAAGTTGCTGGCGATGGGAGTGGTGGCATCATGTTCCGCCTGTAATGCTTGAATGTAAGACATCGAGTCTGTGTATGTCTGTCCTTTGAAACACCATTGTCCATGGTCTACTACCGACTGCAGGTTGGGCGTGATGCGCAATAAAATCCAGGCAACATACAATTCAACTGCGTATGGATGATCCAGAGAGAGGGGGATTACTACAAGGTATAGTGTGTATTGGTATTTGTGAGTGCATGTGATAGCTATACACCCTCCACAACATCCATCTGGGTACCATGACCCATCTGTCATGAAGGGGGGGTCCTGTGGTATATGTGTGACGACTGGTATGTGTGTTGTGAGAGGGTATGCTGTTGGGATGGGTTTCGGGGGGAGATCATACTGCCACATAGGAATGGGCCATCCCTTTTGCTTGGCTTTGTGTTGTGTCTGGTATCCCTTTGACATCCATGCCTGCATTTGGCTTTCTTCTATGGGGTGGTTTGCTTTATACATGGGTATATCATCATCCATTTCCATGATGGACTGAGGAAAGTGTGTCTCTACATCCATGTTGTGCATCACAATGAGAAAACCTGACTGGTCTGTGTAATGTACTGGACAAATGCTGAAAAGAGGCTGTTGGGCACAAGACACGTGTTCACTCCAATTCTGCCTAGCTCGCCATAGGCTTCACAGGACCAAGTATCTGAGTACTAGATTTGTGTGGCTGACTTGCTTGATATAGTTGAGAAAAAACTGAAGTAACATAAATATTGTAGTGGGTTGTATGTTTGTCCATCCAGCTTCCAAAGGCTGCAAAAATAATGCTGATGGGACAGAATCCCGGTTGGCTGTCCTGGGCCGTATGGGGGATATGGGCGGCCCGTGGGGGGGTCGGGCAGGATTGACCTTCCAGCCCCCCAACACACAGCGGCGGAAGCACCCGAGTCCCTCCCGTGCTGCTTGGGCCGTTTGGGGGATAGGGATGCCCCGTGGGGGGACCATGCACGTTTGGACATCCAACTGCTCCCCACACAGCCGCTTATACAGCCGAGTCCCTCCAGTCGTGGGTGGGCCGCTTCGGCGGTAGGGACGCCGCGTGGGGGGGGTCGGGTATGATTCATCTCTCAGCCCCTCCCCACACAGCGGCACATACACCCGAGCCCCTCCGGTCTTGCCTGGGCCGTTTGGGGTATAGGGACGCCTCGTGGGGGGCCATGCGCGTTTGGACTTCCAAATTTTGGAGCTGAGGATTCACATGGTTTTGCATGGTATTCCTAAACCAAGATCAGAATGTGGAGTTTTTGGACATGTGGCTTACATGGATGATACCACATATCTCGTGGATCAAGTGACAGATATTCAACAGTTTTTGTCGAATCTGTATCAGACAGGCATCATGACCCATCTTCACACATCCATGGTGAAACTTGTGGTAGCCGTGACACACCGTGAGGGTCTACAAGTCATTTTTGACAGGCCAGACATTTTAGCAAGAGGAAGTACAGCACCCATGGCAGATGGAACAATGTACGTTCGGCTATTGGGCAGACGTGCCATACCACACATTTTTCACACCCATGATTTTGTAAAAATGATGAGCGCATCCCGCCGAGCCACTATAGTATTGAGATACGTGAGGTTACCAGCAAACTACGCCATTTTCATGTGCAATGCACGTGGGGCACACAAATGGTTGGAAGGCATCAGACCCCCGTCACCAGGATCCATGCGTCTATCGGATCACCCAGCAGCATCAGCAGTCCGTGCAAGACCGGAGGGACTTGGATGTATGTGCCGCTGTGTGGGGAGGAGTTGGATGACCAAGCGTGCATGGACCCCCCACGGGCCATCCCTATCCCCCAAACGGCGCAGGCAAGACCGGAGGGACTCAGGTGCTTCCACCGCTGTGTGGGGAGGGGGTGGAAGGTCAATCATACCCGAGGCCCCCCGCGGAGTGCCCCTACGGCCCGGGCAAGACCGGAAAGACTCGGGTGTATGTGCCGCTGCGTGGGGGGGAGTTGGAAGTCCAAACGCGCGTGGCCCCCCCTTGAGGCATCCGTATCCCCCAAATGGCCCAGGCATGACTGGAGGGACTCGGGCGCTTTCGCCGCTCTGTGGGGAGGGGCTGGAAGGTCAATCACATCCGACCCCCCAACGGGGCGCCCATTGCCCCCAAACGGCCCACGCAGGACCGGAGCGACTCGGGTGCTTCCGCCGCTGTGTGGGGAGGGGCTGGAAGGTCAATCATACCCGAGCCCCCCTCGGGGCGCCCCTATCCCCCATACGGCCCAGGCAAGACTGGAGGGACTCGGGTGTATGTGTCGCTGTGGGGAGGAGTTGGATGTCCAAACGCGCGTGGCCGCCCACAAGGTATACTTATCCCCCAAACAGCCCAAGCGTGACCGGGGCGACTCGGGTGCTTCCGCCGCTATGCGGGGAGGGGCTGGAAGGTCAATCATACCCGAGCCCCCCTCGGGGCGCCCTTATCCCCCATACGGCCCAGAAGACTGGGGGGCCTCGGGTGTATGTGGCGCTGTGGGGAGGAGTTGGATGTCCAAACGCGCGTGGCCACCCACAAGGTATCCTTATCCCCCAAACGGCGCAAGCAGGACCGGAGGGACTCGGGTGCTTCCGCCACTGTGTACAGAGGGGTTGGAAGGTCAATCAAACCCAATCGCCCCATGGGGCGCCCCATCCCCCAAACGGCCCGGGCAGGACAACATGGACTCGGATGTAACCGCCGCTATGTGGGGAGGGAGTGGAAGGTCAATCATACCCGACCACCCCAGCCGGCGTCCCTACACCCGAAACGGCCCACGCAGCACCAGAGGGACTCGGGTGTATCCGCCGCTGTGTGGGGAGGAGTTGGATGTCCAAATGCGCATGGTTCCCCGGCAGGGCGTCCGTATCCCCCAAATGGACCAGGTAGCAGTATGTGCCGCTGTGTGGGGAGGGGCTCGGAGGTCAATCATACCCGACCCCCCCACACGGCGTCCCTACCCCAGAGACGGCCCAGGCACCACCGGAGAAACTTGGGTGTATGTGCAGCTATGTGGGGAGGAGTCGGAAGTCCAAATGTGCATGGTCCCCCGGCGAAGCGTCCCTATCCATCAAACGGCCCAGGGAGGACCAAAGGGACTTGGGTGTATCTGCCGCTGTGTGGGGAGGGGCTGGAAGGTCAATCACACCCGACCCCCCCACACGGCGTCCCTATCCCCCAAACGGCCGAGCCCGGACCAGAGGGACTCGGGTGTATCCGCCGCTATGTGGGGAGGGGTTAGAAGTCCTCTCGCACATGGCCCCCGCACGGGGCGTCCCCATTCCCCTATACAGTTAGACAGGACCGGAGGGACTGGGGTGCAATTGCCGCTGTGTGGGGGAGGCTGGAAGGTCAATCGTACCTGACCCCCCACGGGCCACCTCTATCCCACAAACGGCACAGGCAGGACCGGAGCGACTCGGGGGTATCAGCCGCTGTGTGGGGAGGAGGTGGAAGGTCAATCATACGCAACCCCCCCAACAAGGCGCCACTATCCCCCAAACGGCCTAGGCAAGACCGAAGGGAGTCGGGTGTATCAGCCACTGTGTTGGGAGGAGTTGGAAGTCCTCTCATACATGGCCCCGCCACGGGGCGTCCTCATCACCATAACGGCCTAGGCAGCACCCGAGGGACTCGGGTGTATCCACCACTCTGTGGGGAGGATTTGGATGTCCAAACCAGCATGGTCCCCCGGCGGGGCGTCTCTATCTCTCTAACGGCCCAGGCAGCACCGGAGGGACTCGGGTGCTTCCGCCGCTGTGTGGGGAGGGGCTGGAAGGTCAATCATAGCCGACCCCCCCACAGGGCGTCCCTATCTCCCCAACGGCCAAGGTAGGACCAGAGGGACTCGGGTGTATCCGCAGCAATCTGTGAATGAGTTGGAAGTTCCATCGTACTAGACCCCCCACGGGGCGTCCCTACCCCCCAGACGGCCAAGGCAAGACCGGAGGGACTCGGGTGTATACGCCGCTGTGCTGGGAGGGCTGGAAGACGTCTCGCACATGGCCCCCCTCGGGGGTTCCTATCCCCCAAACGGCCCACTCAAGACCACAGGGACTCGCGTGTATTTGCCGCTGTGTCGACAGGTGCCGAAAGGTCAATCATTACCGACCCCCCCACACGGCGTCCCTAACCCCCAAATGGCCGAGACAAGCCCGGAGGGACTCGGGTGCATCCGCCGCTGTGTGGGAAGGGCTGCAAGTCCTCGGGTACATGGCCCCCACACGAGGCGCCCCTCTCCCCCAAACGGCCGAGGTAGGACCTGAGGGACTCGGGTGCATTCACCGCTGTGTGGGGGGAGCTGGAAGGTCCATCATACGCGACCACCCCATGGGGCGCCCCTATACCCCAAACGGCCCGGGAAAGACCGGAGGGACTCGGGTGTATCCGCCGCTGAGTGGGGAGGAGTTGGAAGTCCAAACGTGCATGGTCCCCCCACGGGGCGTCCTCATCACCCATACAGCCTAAGCGCCACCGAAGGGACTCGGGTGTATCCGCTGCTGTGTGTGGAGGAGTTGGAAGTGCACACGCGCATGGTCCCTTACCGAGCGTACCTAACGGCCCAGTCAAGACCGGAGGGACTCGGGTGTATCTGCCGATGTTCGAGGAGGGTTGGAAGTCCTCTCGTACATGGCCCCCACACGGGGCGTCCCTATCTCCCATACGGCCCAGGCAGGACCGGAGCCACTCGGGTGTATGGGCCCCTGTGATGGGAGGGGCTGGAAGGCCAATCATACGTAACCCCCCCACAGGGCCCCCCTATCACCGAAACGGCCCAGGCAGGATATGAGGGACTCGGGTGCATGCGCCGCTGTGTGTGGAGGGGTGGAAGCCCTCTCATGCATGCCCCCCCCCCCATGGGGCGTCGTCATCACGAGAACGGCCCAGGCAGCACCCCAAGGACTCGGGTGTATCCGCCGCTTTGTGGGGAGGAGTTGGATGTCCAAACGTGCATGGTCACCCGGCGAAGCGTCCCTATCCCCCAAACGGCCCAGGTAGGACCGGAGGGACTCGGGTGCTTCCGCCGCTATGTGTGGGGAGGGGCTAGAAGGTCAATCATACCCGAGCCCCTCACAGGGCGTCCCTGTCTCCCGAAGCTGAGGCAGGAACGGAGGGACTCGGGTGTATCCGCCGCTATGTGTGAATGAGTTGGAGGTTCAATCCTACTAGACCCCCCACGGGGCGTGCCTACCCCCCAAACGGCCAAGGCAGGACCGGAGGGACTCGGGTGTATGCGCGGCTACGGGGAAGGGTTGGAAGTTTTGAGGTATATGGCCCCCCACATGCGGTTCCTATCCCCCAAACGGCCCAGTTGGGATTTCAGGGACTCGTGTGTATTTGCCGCTGTCTCGGGAGGTGCTAGAAGGTCAGTCAAACGTGACTTCCCCACAGGGCGTCCGTATCCCCAAAATGCCTTGGACACAACCTGACGGACTTGGGTGTATCCGCTGTTGTGTGGGAAAGGCTACAAGTCCTCTCGTACATGGCCCCCACGAGAGGCGTCCCTATCCCCCAAACGGCCCATGTAGGACCGGAGGAACTCAGGTGCTTCCGCCGCTGTGTGGGGGGCGCTGGAAGGTCAATCATACTTGACCCCACCACGGAGCGGCCCGATCCCCCAAAAAGCCCAGGCAAGACCATAGGGACTCGGGTGTATCCGCTGCTGTGTTGGGAGGGGTGCAAGTCCTCTCATACATGCCCCGCCACGGCTTGTCACCCATATGGCCTAAGCACGACCGGAGGGACTTGGGTGTATCCGATGTTGTGGGAGGAGGACTTGGAAGTCCAAACACGCATGGTCCCTTTCTGAGCGTCCCTATCCCCCTAACCGCCCAGTCAGCACCAGAGGGACTCCGGTGTATCCGCCCCTGTGTGGGGAGGGCTAGAGGTCCTCTCGTATATGGCCCCCACACGGGGCGTCCTGTCCCCCGTACGGCCCACGCAAGACCAGAGGGACTTGGGTGCATCTGCCGCTGTGGGGGAGGGGGGGGGGCGGGGGCTAGAAGGTCAATCATACGCGGCCACCCCACGGGGCGCCCCTATCCCCCAAACGGCTTAGGCAAGACCAGAGGGACTCGGGTGTATCCGCCGCTGTGTGGGGTGGGATGCAAGTCCTCTCATACATTACCCCCCCGTCCACGGGGCGTCCTCATCACCCAAACGGCTCAGGCAGGACCCGAGGGACGCAGGTGTATCTGCCGCTGTGTGGAGAGGAGTTGGAAGTCCAAACATGCATTACCAAGCAGAACCGGAGGGACTCAGGTGTATCACCCGCTGTGTGGGCGGAGACGGAGAGTCAATCATACGCGACCCCCCCACGGGGCTCCCCCATGCCCCAAACGGCGCAGGCAGGACCGGAGTGACTCGGGTGTAAATGTCGTTGTGTGGAGAGGAGTTGAAAGTCCCAACCTGCATGGTCCCCCCGCGGAGCGTCACGATCCCCCTAACGGCCCATGCAGGTCCGGAGTGACTCGGGTGTATCCGCCGCTTTGTGGAGAAGGGCTGGAAGGTTAATCATACCCAGCCCTCCGAAGGGGCGCCCCTATCCCCCAAACCGCCTAGGCAGGGGCGGAGGCACTCGGGTGTATCCGCCGCTGTGTGGAGAGGAGTTGGAAGTCCTAAAGCGCATGGGCCTCCCACGGGGCGTCTCTATCCCCCAAAGGGCCTAGGCAAGACCGGAGGGACTCGGGTGTATCTCCGGCTCTGTGGGGAGGGGCCTAGAGATCAATCATACCCGACCCCCCAAAGCCGCTTCCCTACCCCCGAAACAGCCCACGCACGACCGGAGGGCCTCGGTTGTATGGCCGCTGTGTGGGGAGAATTTGGATGTCCATACGCGCATGGTCGCCCCACCAGGCAAGACCGGAGGGACTCAGGTGCTTCTGCCGCTATGTGGGGAGGGGCTGGAAGGTGAATCATACCCGACCACCCCACGGGGCTCACCTATTCCCCAAACGGCCGAGGCAGGACCGGAGGGACTCGGGTGTATGTGCCGCTGTGTGGGGAGTTGGAAGTCCAAACGCGCGTGGCCCCCCCAGGGGGCATCCCTATTCCCTAAACAACCCAGGCAGGACCAGAGGGACTCGGGTGCTTCCGCCGCTGTGTGCAGAGGGGTTGGAAGGTCAATCATACCCGACCACCCCACGGGGCTCCCCTATCCCCCCAAACGGCCTAGGCAAGACTGGAAAGACTCGGGTGTATCTGCCGCTGTGTGGGGAGGAGTTGGATGTCCAAACGCGCGTGGCCCCCCCATGAGGCATCCCTATCCCCCAAACGGCCCAAGCACGACCGGAGGGACTCGGGTGCTTCCGCCGCTGTGTGGGGAGCGGCTGGAAGGTCAATCATACCCGACCACCCCACGGGGCGCCACTATCCCCGGAACGGCCCAGGCAAGACCGGAAGGACTCGGGTGTATCTGCCGCTCTGTGAGGAGGATTTGGAAGTGCAAACGCGCCTGGCCCCCCCATGAGGCATCCTTATCCCCCGAACGGCCCAAGCAGACTTGCAGCGACTCGGGTGTATTCGCCGCTGTGTGGGGAGGGGCTGGAAGGTCAATCATACCTGACACCCCCACGGGGCGCCCCCAAACGGCCCGGGCAGGACCGGAGGAACTCGGGTGTAGCCGCCGCTGTGTGGGGAGGGGTGGAAGTCCTCTCATACATGGCCCCCCCAAGGGCGTCCTCATCACCCACACGGCCTAGGCACGACTGGCGGGACTCGGCTGTAGCCGCTGCTGTGTGGGGAAGAGTTGGAAGTCCAAACACGCATAGTCCCCTCACGGAGCGTCCCTATCCCCCAAGCGGCTCAGGCGGGACCGGAGGGACTCCGGTGTATCAGCCGCTGTGTGGGGAGGGCTGGAAGTCCTCTCATACATGGCCCCCACACGGGGCGTCCCTATCCCTCATACGGTCAGGCAGGACCGGAGGGACTCAAGTGCATCGGCCGCTGTGTGGGGGGAGCGGGAAGGTCAATCATACCTGACACCCCCACGGGGCGCCTCTATCCCCCAAATGGCCCAGGCAGGACCGGAGCGACTTGGATGTATGAGCCGCTGTGTGGGGAGGAGCTGGAAGGTCAATCATACACGACTCCCACCCACAAGGCATCCCTATCCCCCAAACGGCCCAGGCAGGACCAGAGGCACTCGGTTGTATCCGCCGCTTTGTGGGTAGGAGTTGGAATCCAAACGCGCATGGTCCCCCCACGGGGCGTCCCTATAGCCCAAACGGCCCATGCAAGGCGGGGACTCGGGTGTATGTGCCGCTATGTGGGGAGGGGCTAAGAGATCAATCATACCCGACCCCCCACACATGGTCCCTACCCCCGAAACGGCCCACGCACGACCGGAGGGACTGGGATGTATATGCCGCTGTGTGGGGAGGAGTTGGACGTCCAAAGCCGCATGGTCCCTTCATGGAGCATCCCTATCCCCCAAACGGCCCACGCAAGACCGGAGGGACTCGGGTGCTTGCGCCGCTATGTGGGGAGCGTGTGGAAGGTCAAACACACCCTACCCCCGCGTGGGGCGCCCCTGTGCCCCAAAGAGCGAGCCAAGACCAGAGGGACTCAAGCGTATGTGCGGCTGTGTGGGGAGGAGTTGGAGGTCCAAACGCGCGTGGCCTCCCCATGAGGCATCCCTATTCTCCAAACAGCCCAGGCAGGACGGGAGGGACTGGGGTGTAGGAGCCGCTGTGTGGGGAGGGGATGGACAGTCAATCATACCCAACCCCCACACGGGGCGCCGCTATCCCTCAAACGGCCCAGGCAGGACCGGGGGGACTCAGGTGTATCCGCCACTGTGTGGGGAGGGCTGGAAGTCCTCTCGTACATGGCCCCCACACGGCGCGTCCCTATCACCCGTACGGCCCACGCACGACCGGAGGGACTCAAGTGCATGTGCCGCTTTCTGGGGGGAGCTGGAAGGTCAATCATACTTGACGCCCCCACGGGGCTCCTCTATCCCCCAAACGGCCCAGGCAGAACCGGAGCGACTCGGGTGTATCCGCCGTTGTGTGAAGAGGAGTTGGAATCCAAACGCGCATGGCCCCCCCACGAGGCATCCCTATCCCCCTAACGGCCCATGTAGGACCACAGAGACTCGGGTGTATGAGCCGCTGTGTGGGGAGGTGCTAGAAGGTCAATCACACCCGACCCCCCCACACGGCGCCCCTACCCCCGAAACGACCCGGGCACACCAGAGGGACTCGGGTGTATCTGCCGCTGTGTGGGGAGGAGTTGGAAGTCAAAACGCGCATAGTCCCCCAACGGGCTGTCCCTATCCCCCCAAACAACCTAGGCAAGTGCGGACGGAATCGTGTGCTTCAACCGCTGTGTGGGGAGGGGCTGGAAGGTCAATCATACCCGACCCCCGCACGCGGCGTCCCTACCCCCGAAACGGTCCAGGCAAGACCAGAGCGACTCGGGTGTATCCGCCGCTGTTCGGGGGGAGCTAGAAGGTCAATCATACCAAACTCCCCCACCTGGGCGCCCCTATCCCGCTAACGGCCCAGGCAAAGCCGGAGGGAATCGGGTGTATCCGCCGCTAGGTGGGGAGGGGTGGAACTCCTCTCATCCATGGCCCCCCAAGGGGGCGTCCTCATCACCCAAAACGGCGCAGGCAGGACCAGGGGGAATCCGGTGTATCTGCCGCGGTGTGGGGAGGAGTTGGAAGTCCAAACGCGCATGCTCCCCCACAGGGCGTCCCTATCCCCCATTCGGCCCATGAGGGACTGGAGGGACTGGGGTGTATCAGAAGCTATGTGGGGAGGAGCTTGAAGGTCAAACATACCCGAACCCCCCATGGGGCGCCCCTATCCCCCAAACGGCCTAGGCAGGACCGGAGCGACTCGGGAACATCTGCCGCTTTGTGGGGTGAGCTAGAAGGTCAATCATTTCCGACCCCCCCACCGGGAGCGCACGTCGCCCAAACGGCCCGGGCAGGACCCGAGGGACTGGGGTGTATCAGCAGCTATGTGGGGAGGAGCATGAAGGTCAATCATACGCGAAGCCCCCACGGGGCGCCCCTATCCCCCAAACGGCCCAGGCAGGACCGGAGCGACTTGGGTGCATCCGCCGCTCTGTGGGGTGAGCTAGAAGGTCAATCATTTCCGACCCCCCCACGGGGAGCGCACGTCGCCCAAACGGCCGGGGCACGACCGGAGGGACTGGGGTGTATCAGCAGCTATGTGGGGAGGAGCTTGAAGGTCAATCATACGCCAACCCCCCACGGGGCGCCCCTATCCCCCAAACGGCCCAGGCAGGACCGGAGCGACTCGGATGCATCCCCCGCTCTGAGGGGTGAGCTAGAAGGTCAATCATTTCCGACCCCCCCACGGGGAGCCCACGTCGCCCGGCCCGGGCAGGAGCAGAGGGACTCGGGTGTATCAGCCGCTTTGTGGGGAGGAGCTGGAAGGTCAATCATGCGCGAGCCCCCCCACGGGGCGCCCCTATCCCCCAAACGGCCCAGGCGGGAGCGGAGCGACTCGGGTGCATCCGCCTCTGTGTGGGGAGAAGTTGGAAGTCCAAACGCGCATGGCCCCCCCACGGGGCGTCCATATCCCCCAAACGGCTAAGGCAGGACCGGAGCGACTCGGGTGCATCCGCTGGTCTGTGGGGTTCGCTGGAAGGTCAATCATTTCCGACCCCCCCACGGGGAGCCCCTCCCCAAAACGGCCCACGCAGGAGCGGGGGGACTCGGGTGTATAAGCTGCTGTGTGGGGAGGAGCTGGAAGGTGAATTATACCCGACCCCCCAACCAAGCGCCCCTATCCCTCAAACTGCGCGAACAAGACTGGAGGGACTCGGGTGTATAGACTGCTGTGTGGGGAGGAGTTGGAAGTCCAAACACGCGTGGCCCCCCCACGTGGCATCCCTATCTCCAAACTGCCCAGGCACGACCGGAGTCCCTCGGGTGTATCTGCTGCTGCGTGGGGAAGAGTTGGAAATCCAAACGTGCATGGTCCCTTACCAAGCGTCCCTATCCCCCAAACGGCCCGGGCAGGACCGGGGCGACTATGGTGTATCCGCCCTTGTGTGGGGAGGGCTGGAAGTCGTCTCGTACATGGCCACCACAGGTTGCGTCACTATCCCCCATACGGCCCGGGCAGGACCGGAAGGACTCGGGTGTATCTACCGATGTGGAGGGGGGAGGGGCTGGAAGGTCGTTCATACGCGACCACCCCACGGGGCGCCCCTATCCCCCAAACTACTTAAGCAACACCGCAGGGACTCGGGTGCATCCGCCGCTATGCGGGGAGGGGTGGAAGTCGTCCCATACATGGCCCCCCCATGGGGCGTCCTCATCACCCAAACCGGCTAGGCAAGACCAGAGGGACTCAAGTGTATCCGCCGCTGTATGGGGAGGAGTTGGAAGTCCAAACGCGCGCGGTCCCCCTACGAGGCGTTCCTATCCCCCAATCGGCCCAGGCAGGACCGTAGGGACTCGGGTGTATTAGCCGTTGTGTCGGGAGGTGCTGAAGGGTCAATCATACGCGACCCTCCAATGGGCCGCCCCTATGCCCCAAACGGCCCACGCAGACCACAGAAACTTCGGTGTACGTGCCGCTGTGTAGGGAGGAGTTGGAAGTCCATACGCGCATGGTCCCCCGGTGGGGCGTCCCTATCATCCAAACGGCCCGGGCAAGACCGAATGGACTCGGGTATCAGCCGCTATCTAGGGAGGTGTTGAGAGATCAATCATACGCGACCCCCCACGAGGCATCCCTATCCCCCAAACGGCCCAGGCAGGACCCGAGGGACTCGGGTGCATGTGCCGCTGTGTGGGGAGGAGTTGGAAGTCCAAACGCGCATGGCCCCCCCACGGGGCATCCCTATCCCCCAAACGGCCCAAGCAAGACCGGAGGGACTTGGGTGTATCGGCCGCTGTGTGGGGAGCGGTTGGAGGTCAATCACACGCGACCCCCCCACGAGGCATCCCTATCCGCCATACGGTCAGGCAGGCCGGGAGGCACTCGCGTGTATCCGCCGCTTTGTGGGTAGGAGTTGGAATCCAAACGCGCATGGCCCCCCCACGGGGCGTCCCTATAGCCCAAATGGCCCAAGCAAGACCGGAGGGACTTGGGTGTATGTGCCGGTGTGTGGGAAGGGGCTGAGAGATCAATCATACCCTACCCCCCCACACTGCGTCCGTACCGCCGAAACGGCCCGCGCAAGACCGGAGGGACTGGGATGTGTATGCCGCTGCGTTGGGAGGTGTTGGATGTCCAAACGCGCATGGTCCCCCCACGGGATATCCATATCCCCCAAACGTCCCGGGCACGTGCGGAGGGACTCGGGTGCTTCCACTGCTATGTGGGGAGGGGATGTAAGGTCCATCATAAAAGACCCCACCACGGGGCATCCCTATCCCCAACAAGGCCCAAGCAGGACCGGAGGGACTGGGGTGTATGAGCCGCTGTGTGGGGAGGAGCTCGAGGGTCAATCGTACCCGACCCCCCTGCGGGGCACCTCTATCCGCCAAATGGCCAGGGCAAGACCGGAGGGACTCGGGTGTATATGCCGCTGTGTGGGGAGGGGCTGGAAGGTCAATCCTCCCCGGTCCCCCACCGGGCGCCCCTATCCCCCAAAGGGCCGAGGCAGGAAAAGTGGGACTCGGGTGCAGCCGCCGCTATGTGGCGAGGGGCTAGAACGCCAATCATACCCGACTCCGCCACACAGCATCCCTTCCTCGGGTGTATCCGCCGCTGTGTGAGGAGGAGCTGGAAGTCCAAACGCGCATGGTACCCTGGCGGGGCGTCCCTATCCCCCAAACGACGGGGCGTTCCTATCCCCCAAACGGCCCACGCACAACCGGATGGACTCCGGTGCTTTCGCCGCTGTGTGGGGAGGGGTTGGACGGTCAATCACACCCGACCCCACCACATGGCGTCCCTATCCCAGAAGAGGCCCAGGCAGGACCGGAGGGACTCGGGTGTATCCGCTGCTATGTGTGGATCAGTTCGAAGTTCCATTGTACCACGCCTCCCTACAGGGCGTCCCTACCCCCTGAACGGTCAAGGAAGACCGGAGGGATTGAGGTGTTTGCGCAGCTCTCTGGGGAGGACTGGAAGTGCTCTCGTACACAGGCCCGGTCCCCCAAACGGACCAGGTAGAACCGGAGGGACTCGGGTGTATCTGCCGCTCTGTGGGGAGGGGCTGGAAGCTCAATCATATCCGACCCCCCCCCCGCGGCGTCGCTATCCCTCAAACGGCCCAGACGGGACCGGACAGACTCCGGTGTATCCGCCGCTGTGGGGGGGGGGGGCTAGAAGGTCAATCATAGCCGACCCCCCCACAGGGCGTCCCTATCCCCCAAACCGCCCGGGCAGGACCGAGGGGGTTTCGGGTGTATCCACCGCTGTGTGGGGTGGGGTGGAAGTCCTCTCATACATGCCCCCCCCCAACAGGCGTCCTCATCACACATACGGCCCAAGCAGGACTGGAGGGACTCGGGTGTATCAGCTGCTATGTGGGGAGGAGTTGGAAGTCCAAATGAGCATTGTCCCCCCACGGTGCGCCCGTATTGCCCAAACGGCCCAGTCAGGAACGGAGGGACTCGGGTGTATCCGCCGCTGTGTGGGGAGGGGTGGAAGTACTCTAATACGCGGCCCCCCCACGGTGCGTGCGCATCACCCAAACAATCCAGGCACGACCGGAGGGTTCGGCTGTAGTAGCCGCTTTGTGGGGAGGAGCTGAAACGCGCATGTTCCCCCGCGGGGCAGCCCTATCTCCCACACGGCCCAGGCAAGACCGGAGGGACTCGGCTGTATCTGCCGAGCTGTTGGGAGGAGTGGGAAGGTCAATCATACCCGACCCCCCCACGGAGAGCCCCTATCCCCCAAACGGCCCAAGCAAGACGGGAGGGACTCAGATGTATGCGCCGCTGTGTGGGGAGGAGTTGGAAGTCCAAAAGCACCTCACCCCCCCATGGGGCATCTCTATCCCCCAAACGGCTAAGGCAACACGGGAGCGACTGGGGTGTATTCACCGCCTTGTGGGGAGGGGCTGGAAGGTCAATCATACCCAAGCCCCCCACGGGGCACCCCTATTCCCCAAAGGGCCCGGGCAGGAGCGGAGGGACTCGGGTGTATGCGCCGTTTTGTGGGGAGGGGTTCATATCATACATGGTCCCCCCATGGGCGTCCTCATCACCCATACGGCCCACACAGCGCCGGAGGGACTTGGGCGTATCCGGCGCTGTGTGTGGAGGATTTGGAAGTTGAAACGCGCATGGTCCCCTCACGGAGTGTCCCTATGTGCCAAACGGCCCAAGCAGGCCCGGAGGGACTTGGGTGTATGAGCTGCTGCCTGGGGAGGGGCTTGAAGATCAATCATACGCCACCCCCCCCTGGGGCGTCCCTATCCCCGTAACGGCCCAAGCACGACCAGAGGGACTTGGGTGTATCCACCGCCGTGTGGGGAGGGGTGGAATACCAAATGCGCATGGCCCCGACACGGGGCGTCCCCATCCCCCAAACGGCAAAGGTAGGACCTGAGGGACTTGGGTGTATCCGCCGCTGTGTGGGGTGTCGCCCCTGATAGTGTCCCTATCTCCCCCCACTCACAGGGACTTCGGGATTGGAGCACTGGAAGGATGTAGACCTCGTTCACCCCCCATAGGGCGCTCCCATCTCCGCGAGGGTATCCAGCGGGGAGAGGGGGCGCCCTCCTTGCTGGTGGTGTGCTAGCCATGGTGCCCCCTGTTAGGGCCCCTAATTGACCCATATCACAAGGGTTTCTACCCTCCACGCCGGGGACCTCCACGTCCCCTGGGCGTCCCATGCACGTTTCCTCATTCTCCTGTCCCCCACCCCCATCTATCACGTACCGTACCCCTAGGTGTAGGTGGGTGTTTAGCCCTATTACGAAGGGAGAATGTTGGAGGATTGGGCCGGTGTGGGTGGATGCGACCTGGCTGCCGCGGTTCCCTCTGACCTTGCCCGTGGCGGACAGCGTGCCGGTGCCCCCGTCACCGAAGTTCTTAGGGGGGTTCTGATGCACCGGCTATTGGGAGCCTAGTGGAGGAAAATGAAGGAAAGCGTTGGGGTCCTTATTACTGTTCGATGGCGGTGATTGGGTGTTACCCCACGGAGAACCACTTAGGCAGTGGTGGCCGGGCTGGCAGCTCTCCCCGAGGGGGGTCGTGGGGTTTTACCCCTTCCTCCAGCATTCCCAGGCTGCCGACCAAAGGTTTACACTATACAATATTGAGGTTCTTTGTTCGTACTACTACTTTACTGAATACATACACATCCCACATGGCAAAGATGTCCCAAAATGCACAAAATCTAACACTTTTTGGTTCGCCCCCCCCCCCCCTTCCTTCACCGAGTCCCCAAACTTACCGGTAGGCGATATACAAGAAAGGACGGCGCCCCCCAGTGACGCAGACGCGTGGGCTGGGGGCCTCCTCTTGCCTCACACAGTCACCAAGCTCCCCCTTTGGCGAGAGACGAGGTGGGGGGGACGGCCCCCCGTGGCTCAGGTGCTTGGCACGGGGGCGTCCCTTCCTTGACATGGTCACCAAAACTTTCCCGGTATGCGGTAGACAAGGGGGGGGTGGTGCCCCCCAATTGGCACGGACGCGTGGTCTAGGGGCCTCCCCTTGTTTCGAGGAGTCACCAAGCTTCCCATGCGTCGGTAGAGGTGGGGGACGGCGTCCCCCCCTGCCTCGGCCCCGTGATTGGGGTGTTTCCCCTGACTTCATGAGGTCCCCACACCATTTCTCCATGACGTTGCCGGGTGTCGGAGGGGCCAAGAAGGCAGTCATGCCACCGCACTCGGTGACGAGCCCTTGGGCGGCTGTCGGGTTGCGGCATAGCACTCACATTGCAGTACCATGCGCAATACAGTGCGGTGCCACAAAACATACACAGAGCACTGAAGCACAGCACACACACAGTGAGGTGCAGCACGGCACGCACTGTCTCAGTACGCACACGGCAGTGCAGCACAGCGCAGGGCACTGTAGTGCGGCACTACAGAACACAGCACACACGGTGCAGTGTAGAGCATAGTGAACACAATGCCGTGAAATGCAGCCCGCACAACGCAATGCTGCGCGCGGCACAACGCACTGCACCGTAGCACACACCATGTAACTCGGCACGGGGCCCATGGTGCGGTACAGCACAACGCACACCTTCCGGTGCTGTGCGTGCCACTGCGCGGTGCAGCACGATGCACAGCGTGCAATGCAGCACAACACACGCACAGTGCGGTATGGCACAGCACACACGCAGTGTAGCGCCACATAGCAGACACATCAGAGCAGAACACCGCCGCGTGCTGCAGCATGGCACGGCGCACAAAGTGCTGCCCGGCGCAGCAGGCGCAATGCAGTGAGGCAAAAGACACATAGTGCACCCCCCCCCCCCCGGCCGCACTGTGGTACCGCGGCCAATTGGGGCACATAGGGAAGCTCTTCGGGGTTAGTTTGCTCGCACAATGTGGCAGTGCAGTGCCGTGCAGGACAGCGCCCACGTCGCAGTGCGGCACGGCGCAAAAGGGTGCAGTGCCGAGCATAGCACAGTGCAATGCAGAGCGCGGCACATAGCAGAGCAGTGCACGGCACACATTACAGTGCAGCATAGCGCAGTGGGGCACAGCACCCGCACACCCCCTCCACCCGCTAGGCTCCTCAACCCCTTGGGCAGGCGGCCCCCCGCCCCCCCCAAAAGCACAACTAGCTCCCCCCCTCTCCCAGCCTGGGGCAGGTCCCTTCCCCGTCTGCCACCGCAGCGCCCCAAACCGCCGGCGGGGAACCGGGCGCCGTGGCGCCAGGCTCTCCAAATCGGCAGGTGGGATGACGTGGCAGAGGGGTCCAACTTGCACCATGAAACGGCACCGGCGCGGTGCCAGAGCAGCAGTTGCTGCAGGGCACGGGCAACATCTCCTTTGCGCGTGTCGGAGTTAAGTGCTGCAATAGCGGCAACCCCATGGGCCCTCGGAGGTACCGGGGCCAAGGTGTGCCGCACAACAGGTGCGGTGCAAGGGCAACGGCAAAGCATTGGCTGCGGAACTGGCTGTACGTTAGCTGCAGCCTTGGAGTGGCTGTAGCGGCACCCCTATAGCTTGTCGATTGGTGGCAGAGCGGGGCCTGGCCGTGGGGTGGCTGCGACGTCACGGTTGCGGTGAAACGCGGGCTACAGAAGTGGCGTTACGTGTGTAGCGGCCCGGGTGCAGCTGGTGCATTACCCCCATCGTCCCTCGAGAGGTGACCTGGCGGAGGTTGGCTGTGCAGGCCAACTCCACCGTAGCCTCCACCCTATGCTGACGTGCTCGAGGCAAAGGGGTGGGGGACAACACAGTGCAGTGCCGCACAACACACACGGTGCAGCACAGTGCACAGAGCAGTGCTGTGTAGCACAACGCATGCGTTGCAGCGTAGTGCGCAGCACGGTGCGGTGCACCACGGCACGCTTAGCACAGTGCAGCACACAGCGGTGCAGCACTGCGCACACGGAGAGGTACGGCACACCACACGCACACAAACACACGTGGGAGCCCCCCCCCCTGCAAAAAGGAACCAACCCCACTCCTAGCCCCAGGCACGGTGGTGCGGCCTGCCCCCCGGCCGGCGGGCGCGGACGGGGCGTGCAGAGCATGCATGGCCGGCTGATATGCAGAGTTGTTGAGACAGCCATTGGGCTCCCCCAAGGCGGCCTGTGAGCCTCAAGGTCGGGCCTCAAATCAAATCAAATCAAATCACATCTCATGCACCACCTCCTTCCGCTCCTCGTGCTTAAAAACCCACTGTTCCTGTTTAACCCCCCCCCCCTTTGACTATGACTAACTCCTAGCTGCCCTCATCTCCTCCTTGTCTTTTTGAGGGGCCTTCTTCTCGGCCCGGCGTACATTCTTGACCTTGTGGCGTTCCTCCTTGGCTGACAGGGGCTTAGTCAGTGTGGCGTCGGGCCGCGCCCCCCGCCTCAACCCCCCAAGTGTCACTGCAGCTGGTTGAGTTGCTGGAGGATGAGCTGCTGCTGCTGCCGGAGCTGCTGTTGGAGCCGCCGTCTAAAACCTCTCCTCCACTCGTTGCATCTGTGATACAGCAAGAAAAATTAATATTTGAAATTTTTTGTTCATGTAGTATCACACCACGCCTAATTCATTAGCATATTAAAATTTAACGGACGCCGGTGTTGATATTAAACGGAAAATATTAAACGAGACGCCAGCATACAAACAAAGCAAACAAGCAGAGCAAGCACACTAGGTGTGTATTGGACTCCTCCATCATGCCGGCGAGACCTTGCGCATAAGGGCCTCCATGTTGTTTGGGGGACCATGGATGGGCGAAACAAGAGCCGGGGCTGAATGGGGCAATGCAAGGGGTGGGGGGCTGTGGGTGGCTATCAAGGCGGCCATTGTATAGAGTGCTGTGTGGGGGGATCCTGGGTCCGAAGGGGGATATCAAATTTCAAAAACCACCACTCCCATGCCTGCAGCACTACCTCCCCCTCCCGTTCCAAATTGCTTGCCCTCGGCATCCCCCCCCCCCACCGTGCGGTGTGGTCATTGTACACTTTTTTGGGGATGGTGTTGAGGCTCTCAACGCCATCCGCCGATACTGCCCCAAACCCCACCCCCAATCCCGCCGCATTTGCCAGTGCCTCGGGTCACATCGTCCTCCACTAGCGGCCGTGTAGGCCGCCCCTCTCCGGGTCATGAACTCGGAGATGTGGCGGAATCTCGTCTTCGGGATGTTGAGCTCCATGAGAGGCCTGATGAAATCCAGCGCGGGAAAGAGGAGGGAGTCATATTGCCGCACCGCCACTATTTGCTTGTCGCGAATGAGGGAGGGGTAACCACCCACATAGGCCTTGGCCAAGGTGCGGTGTGCCACCCACTCACCGAGGAGTTGAAAGACCGAAGGGTCCCGCAAACTCTTGGCGCCATTCAAACGCACAAGCGTCATACTAAGCTCGAGAAGAGTATCCCGAGAGAAACCCATAACAAGAGCTACACAAGAGGAAATAGGGTGGGGAGTGGGGTGGACGGCGGACCCGGGGGAAGTGGAGTGTGGGCTGGAAGACTTGACCCAAAAGCCATACAACCCCTCTACAACCCCATTGAGCAACATTGTATCACATACAACCCCACTACAACCCTAGTACACACGTGCAAAAATGCTGCAAATCTCGCTTAACGCATTAACATTTGTTCGTTTAATATTTAAACCCGGAACATGAAATTTCAAATATTAAACCATATTGACTTTACCGTGCGTTCCAAGGGGTTGCATGATAGTGTGCCTACAACACAACGTGACAATGTGATAGCAGCCCAACATCACAAACTAGCACGCTTTGTCTACAATACTATGTGACGTAGTGCTTGCTGCACGGCGTGATACCGTAGTGGGATAGAGTGCTAGATGCGTAGCTGCACAGGCTGCGTGTTGCACAATGTGACACTGTGCCTACAACGCGGCGTCATGGTTTGCCAGCTTCGTAGTGTCCTAGTGCACAGGGTGCACAACGTAACAGTGTGCTAGTGGTAGAGCATCACAAACCGTGTGGTGCACAACATCACTTAGTGCTTGTTGCACTGCATGACACTGAGCTTGCTACACAGTGTGACAGAGAATGGACTGCACAACATCACAAAGGGCCTACAACACTGTGTGACAGTGTGGTAGCGCACAACATGACAATGTGCGGGCTGCACGGGTTCATACAGAGCGCGCAGCACGAGGTCACAATGTCTTGCACCACTGTGTGTTGAGGTGTCTGTTGCATAGGGTGGCATGATGCATGCTGCATAGAGTGACAGAGTGCCGTTCCAATGTGCGACGGACTGCCTAAGGCAGAGCAAGACAAAATGCCACATGCATAGCGTCAAAGAATGCTTGCGGCGCAATGTGGCAGTGTTCACAACATCACAGTGTGCCAGCAACATAGCGTGACGGTGTGCTAGCTGCACAACGGCACAGAAAGTGTGCTGCTGGTGAGCCTATTGCACAGTGTGACACAATGCGCATCGTATAGGGTCATAGGGTGCCTCTCGCCTTGCTTGACAGCGTGCATGCTGTGCAACGTCACAACGTCACAGTGTGCTAGTTGCACTGTGTGACAATGCGCAAGCTGCACAGTGTGATAGAGTTCGTTCTACACAGCTTCACAGAGTGCTTGCTGCACAGTGTGACAGTGCCTGCCCCACACTGTGTTATTGTGCTTGCGGCACATCGTCACAGTGTACCTGCTGCAGTGCATGATCAATAGGGTACAAGCTGCACATCACAACAAAGCGGTTGCTAAAGAGTGTGACAAAGTGCCTACTACACAGCGTGAGGCGATGCTAGCCACACAGTGTGACAGGGCGCCTAAAGCACAACATTAGAGTGTGCTAGTTGCACTCCATGATAGGGTGCGAGCGTCACAGCATTACAGAGTGCCAACAACACCGTCACAACGAGCCTGGTGGCGCACGCAATATTGTGCCTTATGCTCAGCATGTCAGTAAGCCAATAACACAACATAAACCCGCAAGCGTTAGGCTAACACCTAAGAGAGTGCGCAGCATCACAATGTGCTTGGTGCGCAGCATGACCTTGAGCCTAGAGCAGAGTGTGACAATGTACAGGCAGCATTGTGTGACGATGAGCCCGCATCATGGTGTGGCCAAGTACCAACTGCGCTGCACCACAGCGTGCCCGTTGCACTATGTGCCAGTGACCCTACACCACATCGTGTCAATGTACCTGCTGCACCACGTGGCGGTCTACGCTGCGCAACAATGAGCAAACGGCAGGGTGTGAGAATGCGCCTAATGTGTGACAGTGTGTCAGCTGCACGGCGTCACAAGATGTGTGCTACATGGCTTGACAGAGGGCATGTCGTGTCACAAAGTGCGAGCTGCACATCGAGACAATGTGCTGGCAACACAGCGACACCGAAAGCCGGCTGCACTGCGTCGGAGCTGCACAATGGTACGGAGAGCCAGCTGCACAACATCCCCTTTGATCTAAACTGAAGTGTATAGGGGCAAAACAACCCCCCCATTGCCTTGTGCTCTTGCATAGGGGCGGAGACACCCCCAGATTGACCATTGCCAACACTTCAAATAGCAAGGCCAGGCCATCAGGCCATCAGCAGAGTCATGGGGGATGCCATCCCTCCCTCCCTCCCTCCCTCCCTTCCTCCCTCCCTCCCTCTTTGTCAGAGGCGGTGCAAGGTAAGGGCCTTGGCTGGGGTGCAGGCGGTGGGCCAAGGGGGAGGTTGTGTGAGGGACAGTAGCCGGGGCAATTGCAGGTGTGTGCGCGGGTTGGGGTTGAGGCTGTGTGAGGGGCTGTACCAAGCAGCACGGACGCTTACAGCGCTAAAGCAGCGGCAAAAATGCTGGTGCATGACGGCTGCGGACGGAAAGCGGCCGCAGCTGCAGCAGCAAAATAGCTGTTGCTGGAGCATGGAGCAGGAAGGCTGCAGCCCACATGCTGCTGCAACCAAGCGGCTGCTGCGCTTGCGCTGCAGTGCAAGAGCAGCAGCTGAAAAGCTGCTGCAGGACAGCTGCCGCTGCGGCAGCTGCAGTAGGAGGGGTCAGCTGCAGTGAGCTGTCGCCCACGTACTGCAGCCCCTCAAGAACGCGGCAGGGGCGACAAATAACGCGCCGGCGGATGGTGGCCACGCATCCAGCGTGACCTCACCAGGGCCTAAGGCGCAGCCAGGCTCAGCCGCCCAGCCCGAGAACGCGGAGGGCGCAACGGGAGGGTCCGTTGAGGGCCCTGGGAGTGCATCATATGGCATGGCTGGCTGATATACAGTATCGCCGGGAGCGCCATCATGCGTCACCCCAGGCGGCCTATGAGCCTTAAGGTCGGCCCCCAAATCCAGTTCCAAATCCCCATACCCCCCCCCCCCCTGCCCCCTACTCCCCCCCTACCCCACGCAACCCCCCCCCCCCCCCCCCCGGCCCCCGTACCTCCAGGGTATGGGGGGCAGCTTCGTGCCGTATATGCCAAGAAACAGTTAACTGCACACAGCAGATGCAATTGACATGTCTTCTATTGTCTGCGGACAAGATCATGGTACGGCTGGCTGGCTGGCTGGCCTTGGCCTGCTTGCACATCTTCTATTGCTCACCTGAACCACCTTTGACCACCCTTTAGCTGCAATGCAGTTCCTGCTGCTCACAAGTTGCTTCAGTAGGGTAGGCACCCATCCCTGTGCACACAAACCAGAGCATTGTGACAATCCTATGTCAGCAACGCAAGCAACAACTGCATGATTCTTCCTCAATTACATGTTGCAACATCTGCTCCAGACTTTCGAAAGATGACAGGACTGATATCTTTGCTTCCAGTGGACACATATCAGTCATGACCAGACACAGCATGCATGCCTTTCTGCGCTGGTTGGATTCCGCCTTTGTGCTTGGCCATCCATAGAGTTTCCAACATGGCACTAAGAATGCTAATGGCCCCCACAAGGAAGTATATTTGCAAGATATGCAACTGACACCTGAGGCCATTGCACTGAACATTGGTGAAAAAAGACAAGGGAGGCGTTTCAAGGGTGACCAGGGAAATTCAGCAGTGCTGCAGTGCAGGAACTTTCACAGCTCTATCAGTGCAAAGACAAATGCGGACACACACACACACACACACAGGACCGAAGACCCCAGCAGCATGCCATTCAACCCCTCCCTTGAGATGCACGCACAGTCACAGGAATGTCCGTACCTGCTGTTGTGTAAGCTCCCGACGGGACCACAGTGCTTGCGAAGAAACAGGATAGCATTCTGAGTCTGGTCCTTATGGGTGCCCTCCGCCAATCCATGTTCTCCTTCTCTTGAGGTCTCCTGTGCACTTTGTATGCGGGGACTTCTCTGGTGGACCATGGGATCTTCAATGGAGAGCATCCCAAATCCCAACTTTGAGTCACATTGTGAGAACAAACTTACTTCATTGGTGATGCCAGCTGGTGCGGTGTTACCAGCCTGTAGGGGCAGTTGCCAAAAATCATCTACAGCAGTGGCGGAGGGATTCCCTGCAGCGCAAACCAGCAAATGGAGCATTTGCACAAGGCTGAGTGACGTGACCTGATACAGCCTTTTGACTGTTGCTATATCTCTAAACAATGTGAAGATTATTTTGGGTCATCAACACACGTATGGAAACAGACAGACATCACACACCAGCCACCCAATTTGAAGGGCTCGGCCCAAATGTTTCCGCGACATCTGTGGCCAACAGTTGCTCCATGCAGTTGGCTAAGGTCTCGTCACCCATTAGGGTGGCCTCTGGATGCATACACCAGTCTGTAAGCTCCCCTTCAAGGTCGCTTACTTCTATTGGTGGATCCCACAGATGTAGCAAACGCCTCCACTTCTTCATTTGTCCATCCCTATACCATGGTGTAAGATGATGATGCAAATCCTTCAAAACTTGTGTACCTTTCAGACTTGGAGGATCACGAGCAGCAAGTTACCATTTCAGTGCAAAGACTGAACTCATTCGCTGCAGCAATTTGCGATTTCCCCCACGACTGACCTGGACTCAAAGACTTGTCAAGTGATTCAGAGACGAGGCCACAATTTCTTCTAAGGAGGGCGGTGATTCGTGGGGCATGCATTTTCATGGCATGATGGAACCACAAAACACGGTGTGAGGTGGCATCAGCACCTCAAATGCATTGTCAGGGCATGATGGCACGAGAAAACGCACTGTGAGGTAGCATCGGCACCCGAAATGCATTTGCAGGGCATGATGGTACCACAAAACACGGTGTGAGGTGCCATCAGCAGCTCAACTAAAGTTTCAAGAGCACGATGGCGCCACAAAACGCACTGTGAGGTGGCATCAGACCTCAAATGCATTTTTCAGGCACTGCAAACACGATTGTGGCCTTATGCAAGCCATGTTTCAAGTTCTCTGTCATGCTGAGGCTCAAACTGCAAACAGCACAGCATATGCTGGCTTGTTCATGATGCACTCACACAGCCCCATACAGCCATAACTTGGTGCCCAAAAGGGAGGCTCTCCGGGGAATCTGCCCGCTCTCAATCTGGTGTTGAAATTGCCCTAAGTTGCTGGGAAGCAGCAGTAACCCAGAACATTTCGTCTCCCAAACAATTTCCCCCAAAACAGCCGACGGCACAAGAAATGTTGGGTGATCACTGTTTCACATGCCACATAAACAACATACGCTATTGTTTGCATTGGATAAAAGGGACAATCAGATTCAAGCAAGTCTGAAGCAAGATGACTTTGACCTCCTTAGGCCAAAACCAGCGACTGGCGATTTGTCTTTGCTATTGCTCTTAGCAGCGGTTGGTATTCTGGTGTAAGGAGGGCCTTGCCTCGTACATTTGCTTCTTACCTTGGTTAGGCAATGTGCGTTCCATGCTCATTGGTATTGGCATTGGTGTTTGTTGTGATTCACTTCATTGGCTGCATCCCTCCATCTCCCAAGAGAAGGGTTGTGCTTGACAGGCCATGTGTGATGGGAAAGGCTTTCAAGCAACTTCTGCCAACGTTTGGCCACCTGATTGCATCCCTCATGGAAATTCATCGGTCAATGGGTCACAGCCAAACATACCAGCTGCGCTTGCTGCACTTCTGATCAGCACGAGGGGTAACTGGGTGCTCCTCATTGTCCTTTTCTCGATGATCCTTTGGCACATTGCTGACATAGTTTTTGTAGCCCTTGGTGGATTTGCCAAATCCAATTTGCTTCAACCGTTGCTGAATCTTGTGTGCATCGCTCTCAACAGTGTCTGCACTTGGAGATGCAGGGGTTTCTGGGGTGTCTGGTGTGGCAGGGGTGCATGGCGTGTGTGGTGTGCTGGATGCAATACTGCTGGTCGTGAATGATGTTGAAGATGGATGCCGCGTGGTGGCGCATGGCGTTAACAATTCATTTGTACCATCAAACCATAACATGTTGCTGTAGGCAGAACATGAGGTCCAATCATATCATCAACAAGCACTGAATAGCTCACCTGAAGGGGTGCACCTGGGGTGCAAGCACGGGCACGGAGAAAGGGTTGTCAGCAGAAATGCACTGGAGGCTGTACCTGAATGGGCAGTGCACTGTGTGCTGGCCCTGAAAATTTAACTGCTGCCTGTCTGTGGCCTGCTTCATTTTTACCCCTCCACCTTTCTACCCCTGTCCACCCTGGGACCGTGTCACTCTGTGTCTTACTCTTCTGACTTAATCCTGAGGTATCCCATCCCCTTTATAGGCCATCTGCCTCTCTATATCCTCCATACATTTGCGCCTGGTCACGTGCTCTGGTGAACAATGTAACTCGTGTACAAAAAAATGTCAAGTCGTGTAATCTTTTTTTGCTGTAAGTTGTGTAAATTATAAAACAAATTGAAAAATTGAAAGAAATGCAACTTTGTCAATACATGCGCAACATGTACAGTTGCTGGTTCCGCACAGCACCCCATAGCAACCTTAACGATGGGATGGCGAGTCCACAAAGCACCTAGTACTCTGTGTGGCCATCAACTAGTTGGGACTCGGCCAATATAACATAGTATAACACGGTGTCATTGGCACTAGAAACAAAATCAGGCCTAAGAAAAGAGACGTGACAGGGCCATGGCCAACATCAGTGTGCCGGCACTAGGAACACAATCACGCTCAAGAAAAGAGTCCTCACAGTGCCATGGCCAACGTGAGTGCCACCGTTATAGGCCACCAAGGCACTAGGATGGGGCCAATATAATAGCATGCTTATACGCTCCACCATTGGTACACCAAATAGGCGGAGGAAAATATAAGGCTACACAACATGCACCCGCTACAAGTAGTCGCAGAATGCAGGCTTGTAGATGAGGTCAACTTTTGTGTCGCTGGCGTTCAGCTCACAAGCCACTTGCAACTCGGCTACCAGTTGCTTGGCTAGCTCATTAATGAACCGCTGGTCACGCTCCACGTGGCCAAATGCATCTTTGGGGTAGGCATCCGGCACCTTGTGCCACTCTCCACGGATGAGGACCTTGGGACGGTTGTCCTCCTCTGTGGCAGGGTTGGGGATGGAAGGTTGTGCCTTGGCCTTTGGGCCTTCCACACAGACCTGGACCCATTGGGGTGAGGGGAACATCCAAAAAAGAACCCTGGTGATCCATCACCAGGTTTGTGATGTGCAAGCTCTCAAAACCACAAGACCAACCGTACTTTTGGAATCCCAAGGCCCGGTGCTTGGTGGTCAAGCAAAGCTTCTTGAGCGCTGATAAGAAAGGACAGATCAAATGAATGGAGCCCAAGGGTTCCCAAACCCAAATAATGAAACCGTCCAACCGGACATGACAATCAAAGGCACACATAAACCGGTGCGTCCCTCCTTTGTCATCGCTGTTAACCACAAAAGTGTGGCGACGGCACCAAGCCATGTTGTCTAGTGTGGATCCAAATTAAACCATTTGCAACCACAGGGACAATCTCTTGATATAAGTCACCGCAAGAGTCCACGCACGTGGTTCGTTGACTTCCATGTGGTAGAGCTCTTGGTTCAACCAACACAAGATATCTTTGTCCGTCAACCAATCTCCCACCCCCAAAGGGATTGTTTTGCTCGGGATGGTACCTCGAGTCCGCCTTTTAGAAGTGGGAGGGTCGACAAGGGGCGCACTTGGCAAGCCCTTCGTTCCCTTCACCTTCTTCCGTGGCACAGGGGCCGTAGGAGGAGGCGCAAAGAGGTCCACCTCCGAATCAGATGACCGGACCTCTTTTTTCCACACCTCCTTTAATTACCCTGGGGAGAGACGAAAACACGATTAGAAAAGAGGTCCAACTCCTCGTCACTAGACACAGGTTGCTTTGGGAGGATGGCGGTCAAACCTCCTCAACGTCTACCTCCTAACACCACTTTTGAAACAGCCACTTATCGGTTTCAGGGTGGGCCCTACCATAAACTAGACACACCAAAGTGGGTAGGCAAAAGCCACACCCTTCACAATGCATGCCCCACAAGTACACAGCCTTGTGACATTGGCCACACACATAAGGGAGCCGAAAGAGGTTTAAGCAATGCTAGTTCTTCCGATGCGCCTCCATGCTGTCGACTTTTTGGATCACGGCAAGATCACTTATCATTGGGAGCCTTCTCGAGGGGGTGGGTGGTCTAGTTGTCCGGAGCAAGCGTGGGGAACCCAGCAGCGGCCCAAAAGTGAGCCTGGTGGCTACATGACCCCTGCCGTAGGGGGGGGGGGGGGTGGTCCGCAACGCTTTAGTGTGGGGGACAAAATCAACAGTGGCCCACAAGTGGGCCTAGTGGCTACAAAATTCCACTGGCTGGGGGGTCCCCAGCGCTTCACAGCGGGGGACAAAATCAGTAGTGGCCCACAATTGGGCCGGGAGGCGACATAACCCCTGCCGTCTGTGGGGTCTCCAACGCTTCAGAGCGGGGGACAAAATCATGAGCGACCCACAAATGGGCCTAGTGCCTACATAATCCCTGCCGTCTAGGCGGTCCCCAACGCTTCAGGATAGGGGACAAAATCAGTAGTGGCCCACAAGGGGCTTGGTGGCTACGTAACCGGGTCCCCGACACTTTAGAGTGGAGGACAAAATCAGAAGTGGCCCACAAATGGGCCTTGTGGCTATATAACCCCTACCGTGTGGGGGGTCCCCAACGCATCGGAATGGGGGACAAAATCAGCAGTGGCCCACAATGAGGCATGGTGGCTACATAACCCCGCCGTGTGTGGGGTCTCCAACGCTTCACACCGGGGGACAAAATCAGCAATGGCCCACAAATGGGCATGGTGGCTACATAACCCCTGCCGTCTAGGAGGTCCCCAACATTCTAGAGTGGGGGACAAAAGTAGTAGTGGCCCACAAGTGGGCCCGGTGGCTATATAACCCTTGCCGTGTGGGGGGTCCCCAACACATCAAAATGGGGGACAAAATCAGCAGTGGCCCACAAGTGGGCATGGTGGCTACATAACCCCGCCGTGTGTGGGGTACCCAACGCTTGACAGCGGGGGACAAAATCAGTAATGGCCCACAAATGGGCATGGTGGCTACAAAACCCCTGCCGTCTAGGAGGTCCCCAATGCTGTAGTGGCCCACAAGTGGGCCCGGTGGCTACATACCCCCAGCCGTGGCGGGGGGGGGGGGGGTTTCCCCATTGCTTCACAGCGGGGGACAAAGTCGCTAGTGGCCCACAAGTGTGCCTAGTGGCTACATAACCCTTGCCGTCATGGGGGTCCCCAACACGTCACAACGGGAGACAAAATCAGAAGTGGCCCACAAATGGGCCCAGCGGCTACATAACCCCTGCCGTCTAGGGAGTCCCCAACGCTCTAGACTGGGTAACAAAATCAGTAGTGGCCCACAAGTGGACCGGGAGGCGACATAACCCCTGCCGTCTGTGGGGTCCCCAACGCTTCACAGCGTGGGACAAAATCAGAAGTGGCCCACAAATGGGCCTAGTGCCTACATAACCCTTGCCGTGGGGGGAGGGGGTTGTGTCCCCAAAGCTTAAGAGCGTCGAACAAAATCAGAAGTGGCCAAGAAGTGGAAATGGTGGCTACATAACCCCGCCGTGTGTGGGGTCCCCAACGCTTCACAACGGGGGGCAAAATCAGAATTGGCCCACAAGTGGGCATGGTGGCTACATAACCCCTGCTGTCTAGGGGGTCGCCCACGCTCCAGAGTGGGGGACAAAATCAGTAGTGGGCCCAGTGGCTACATAACCCCTGCCGTCTAGGGGTCCCAAACGCTTCATAGTGGGAGACGACATCAGAAGTGGCCCACAAGTGGGCCTAGTGGCTACATAACCCTTGCCGTGGGGTTGTGAAGCAACGGATACTTAGCTACCTTATGACCCCCGTGACACAGCCCTTGCCGGGGGGATCAATGGTCGGTTCCGATAGACTGAATGTCCCCGCCATAGACAATTCCAGCCATTAGTCCAGCAGTACTGTGTAGCTCAATCAATGCACGTGTCCCCTTCTTGGTTGGGGTGCTCCACTATGTAAGGTACAGTGAGGCGTTTCTTGCGGTTAGCTCTGTGGGTCACTTGTGTGCTTGTCCTGTCTGCCGACTCTAGTGAACAACCAGGATCAATAAAAAAAAGCAGTCGTCCTTAAGGTGTGGACTGCATTCACTTGTTTACGTGCGAACTGACTGGGCTGCAAAGCATGGCACTCACTCGGCGTTTCCCCGTCAGTTGCTGTTTAGTTTCAAGAAGTGCAGGGGGTAACATACAGATTCAGCAGGGGGGGGGGGGTACATACAGAAGATAAAGTATAAAAGCAAGTGTGACGTGTGGGCCGTGTGCAATCTGTACTGTAAGAAGGGTGTGGCGTCATGTGTTAAGGTCCTCGTCCACAAAGGCCTGCACCAGATGCTGGTAAGCTGAGACCAGACGGGGCAGCCCCATGCACCACAGCCGCATTGTACCCTTGGGAACACCAAAAATGCGTTGTGTTGTGATGCCGGTTTTCAGCGACCTATTGGTGTCCACGTCTGTGATGACAACCGTTCGTTCCATGGAGTGTACTCCGGCGTGTCTTTTCGACTCTGGCTGGCGACTCACAGGGTGCGGGACGTGCCGTTCGAGCCTGTGAGCCAATGCGGCAAGGAGACTGAATTGCTTTTGATCCGGTATAGATGGGACAAGCGTCCATGTTCGGTAACTGCTGGATGCTGCTGCTAGATGCTCCGTGACGGTCACATCGTGGATCAGATTGTGGTCCTGTCTTCTCCGCTTTTGTTCTGTCCGTTCAGGATCAGACGACCTGCGTCCCCGCTTCCTCTTGCGGGAGGAATCGCCGGGTTCCATTGTGGCCGCAGCAATGCAGAGGTAGGCTAATCAGAAAAAAGGGGTGAGGGTTCGGGGGGGTAGGGCGGGGGATCGCTTGTCTACCTCGAAGGCTGGGTGACGTCCACGCGTTGCCCTTGCGGCCGCTGTGGGGGTCTCCCGGCGTTTTGGAGGGGGGGCACCCGGTGGATCCGGCCGGGCTTAGCGGCTGGCCTCCGTGGAGCACGACCGCACGCTTGGCTGGCTGGACGCTTCCCCAGAGGTGTTCCATGTGTCCGTATCACTGTCACTGTTGGAAGGGGTGCTCACACCCCCGTCAGACAGAAGTGTGAGGTTAAGAGCTGTGAGTAGGTGATGCCCTTCCGCAGAGGTTGCCCGAAGAGGTGACTCGTGCAGGGGAAAATCCAGTCGTTTAACAACAGGCGAAGTTGCTTCCAGTGAGGAGAGCTTGACTCTTTTGGGCGCCGCCGGGGTGCCCGTGTGGCAAAGTTGTAGCTGTCGCGTGCGGGGGTGTGGGTAGCGGGGGTGGAGCTGCCTGCCTTGATCAACCAGGCGGTCTGCCTCATTGTTGCCCTCGATGGTCACATGCGAGGGGACCTTGATCCAGTGTACGGTGCATGAATTGTTGTCAAGTTCCATTAGCAGCTGTTCCCACAAGGGGACGTTGGAAACTGGTCCCGACGAGCCGACCCACCCCCGCAGCCGCCAGCGGCGGGCGGCCCCGGATGCTCCCAAAATGACGTATTGTGAATCCGTGCATAGTGCAATGTCACCTGTGTGAAAGATTTTAAGTGCTCTAATGACCGCCAGGAGCTCGGCGGAATTGTAGGTTTGCCGGTACTCATCCGGGACATATGCAGCGATGCTGGTGTGATGCTCACAGAAAATGCCATACCCTGCTAGCCTGCCTGCCGGCCCCTCAACAGCGGAGGAACCGTCGGTATAGACCTGCGGGATGCCTTGGTCCTGTAGGTCCTACAGGACTTCCTGCAGCTCCTCTGCTTTTTCAAGTTTGCGCATTTGTCGTGCTGTGGCGCGCGCCTTTGCTCTGGTGGGTGGGGGGGGTTGGGGGGTTATTGGGAAATGAGGGGACCGGGTCCGGTTGCTCTGCCGTGGGCAGTGCGGCGCTGCACGAGCGGGACGATCGTCGCAGCTTGGTGAGGAACCAGGTGTGCATCGTATCCGGGATGGGTAGGTAGCGTGGAAACGAGGACCAGAGGTTTAGGACGTGATGCCAGTGGTCACAGAATTTGTCCCACGTGACCCTGAAAAATGGCTGGTGTTTTTTGGTGCATCGTAGCGACCAGTTGGTGATAACGGCGGACCAGCCCACAAGGCCTGCTGGGGTGCTCAGGGAGGCCGCAGGGTCCTCTTGCAAAAGTTGGGAAGCGTTAAAAGGTTGGAAGCCCTCTGGCCTGAAGACCTGATTAATGAATGCAAAAGATTTTTGAACAAATTGGCAGTGATACAGTGTATGTGCGACGGTTTCTAGTTCCTGGTCAACAGGGCACCACACCTCTAGCGGTTTCCAGCTCTGCTGTCGTTGGCCTACAGGGAGCCTGGACCATAATGCCTTATGAATAAAGTCCTTGTGCCGCGGTGGTAGGTTGCAGCGGTGGAAGGCTTCCCAGACTGAGTCGGGCTGGCGTGGTTTCAGGGAGTATGGTTGTGAAAAAAGCTCCGCCACCGGTGCTCGTGTCCATGCATACCAAAAGGTAAGGTCCGGAGGGGGTTGGGGGGGCAGTGCAAAAGTGGGCAGGAGAGAGGCAGGGAGCAGTGGTTGATCCACCTGGAGGCGGTGCCGATAGACAGGTTCCCAGGTGGGAGCAAGCATGGAAAAATAAGTGGGTTGTTCAAGCAATTGTCCAATTGTTAAAACTCCTTGGCGGATGAGGCGGGGCGAGAAGTAGGTGTGGCAGTGTTCATTCAAGAAAAAGGTCGAGTGCCACGCTGGGGCATCGCCGGGTAACTGGGCGGGGTGTTCAAAGTGCACATCTTTTTTAACCAGTGAGAAAGCGCGTGCACACCACCCCAGGAAAGGCATAGTCTGTTTAACAACATTTGGTCCTAGCTGAAAGAAAGGCAGTGATGCCGGGCTTAGGATGATACCCAGGTCGGCAGCAAATGGCTGGAATGACGTGTGTAAAATACTGGGAACGCTCAGTGGGTCTTTAACGTAAGCCACCAGTGCTGATGCATGCTACCAATACAGGAAGGTTTCCGGTGCGGCCAGATTGTATCCTCCCTTGTGCAGAGGGTGGGAGAGAATGTCCAGCGTGATGGACCAGGAGTTGAGCTTTAATGCAACCTGGTAGACCGTGCGCAGTGCGCTCACCACAGGGTCCGAGGGGAAGACCACTCTCGCTGGATAAATCAGGAGGGGGAGGATCCAGAGTTTCAGCAGGAGGACCCTTTCAGCTAGCGACAGGTCCCATGACTGCATTGCAAAGGCCCGACCCATGGCCTTTTGCAGTGCATGGGAGTATGCCACTTCTGGCGTGACATGGCCAAACTCAATCCCCAGGTATTTGTAGCTGTCTTGGAACTGTAGACCGGTCGAGAGTAGCTGGACTTTCAAACTCTCTGTCCAGTGTCCCTTCAGGAGGATGGCTGACTTTTTGTGGTTAACCATCAGTCCTGAGTATTTAGAAAAGGCTTTGAGTGAGGCCCAGACTATTAGGAAAACAAAGACAGCTTGCGCTGGTTCCCCGGTCACGATGATGAGCAGATCATCCGCATAGAGCAGAATTTGTACCGTGTCAGAGACAGAGGTCAGCTTCTGAGCCAGTGGTGAAATCAGCATAGCGAATATAGAAGGAGAAAGGGGGCAGCCCTGCCGCACACCCGAGGCTGGGGAGAATCTGTGCTGGGGCATTACTCCTCCTCTTAGCAGTAAACAAATTGGAGCAGCAAAGAGATTCATGAGCAGATTAACTATCGGTAGCGGAATACACATGTCGACGAAAAAGGTCTTGGCAAAAACGTGAGAAACCGCGTCAAAGGCTTTGCTGAAATCCACTGGGCAGAAAATACCCTGCGGCGTTTCCGCAAACGTACCAAAGGCCTGCCAGAGATTATCGAAGATATAGCGGCCTTTAATGAAACCTTTTTGTTGGATCGGGGTGATGGCTGCAATGAAGTCCTGCAGCTGCAGCGCCACAATGTTCGCTACCCATTTGTTGCAAAAGTTTTGGAGCACCAGGGGTCTGAGGTCCTGCACACCGGGCAGACCTGCCGTTTTTGGAATAGGATTCAGCATGGCCATGGACCAGGCTTCAGGCAGGGTAGGATTATCCAGCAGCGATTGATAAATTTGGTGCATCAAAGGAACAAAGTGTCCCGAGAAACACTTATAAATAGCTCCTATAAAACCGTCAATGCCCGGAGAGGAGGTCGCACTTAGGGCGTCAAGCGCCGCGTGCACCAGGTCAGCTGATGCTGGGCGAATGAGTAACTTGGCCATGTCAGCCAGAGGTTTACCCTTAAAGAAAGAGCTTAAGTACTCCGAAACCTGAGGGGAGGAGAGCCCTGAGACGGACATTTTGTCAAACCAGAAACCCAGCAGCTCTTGTGCTATCGACTCGGGGTCGGGGAGAACCTGGCCCGTTTTGCTGCGGAGCGTGTGCAGTTGCCGTTTCACCTGTAGCTGGCGGGTGAGGCGCCAGATTTCTTGCTTCCGCCGCCAGGGTTGTGAGGCCCATGGATCGGATATCGTGGTCTTCAACTTGTCTAGCACCAGCTGGCCTGTCCGGTCCTCGTCAGCCTTCTCAGCCAGGGCGGCAAGGACGCGATAGGCCACATGAGGGTCGGGAATATCGGATTTGGGATTCACTCAAGGTTATTGTGCCCGAGTACAGCTGCCGTGTTACATTGAGGACTGCCAGTTGGGAAGTGTCTTTTGAAAACGTGGCAAGGATTGATTTTACTTGGTTTAGCTATTGTCAAAACAACACAGCCCTTGCCGGGGGGGGGGGGGGTCCCCAACGCTTCACAGTGGGGGACAAAAAAAGTAGTGGCCAACAATGAGGCATGGTGGGCACATATCCCCTGCCGTCTATGGGGTCGTCAACGCTTCAAAGCGGGGGACAAAATCAGTAATGGGCGGCAAGTGGGCCGCGTGGCTACATAACCCCTGCCGTCTAGGGGGTCCCCAACCCTTCAGAGTGGGGGACAAAATTAGTAGTGGCCCACAAGGGGGCCCGGTGGCTACATAACCCTTGCCGGGGGGGGGGGGGGGGTCCCAATGCTTTACAGCAGGGGACAAAATCAATAGTGGCCCACAAGTGGGCTAGGAAGCTACATGAACCCCTGCCGTCATGGGGGTCCCCAACGCTTCACTGCGTGGAAAAAAATCAGAAGTGACCCACAAATGGGCCTAGTGGCTACACAACCGCTGCCGTAGGGGGGGGGGGGGGACCCCAACGCTTCACAGACGGGGGACAAAATCAGTACTGGCCCAGAAGTGGGCATGGTGGCAACATAACCCCTGCCGTCTGGGGGTCCCCAACCCTTTAGAGTGGGGGACAAAATTAGTAGTGGCCCACAAGGGGCCTAGTGGCTACATAACCCTTGCCGTGGGGCGGGGGGGGTCCCCAACGCTTGAGAGCGGGGGACAAAATTAGTAGTGGCCCACAAGTGGGCTGGGTGGCTACATGAACCCCTGCCGTCATGGGGGTCCCCAACGCTTGACAGAGTGGAAAAAAATCAGAAGTGACCCACAAATGGGCCTAGTGGCTACACAACCGCTGCCGGGGGGGGGGGGGGGTGTACCCAACGCTTCACGCACGGGGGATAAAATGAGTACTGGCCCACAAGTGGGCCTGGTGGCTACATACCCCCTCCCGTCACAGGGGTCCCCAACACTTTAGAGTGGGGGACAAAATCAGGAGTGACCCATAAGTGGGCCTTGTGGCTACATAACCCTTGCCGTGGCGGGCGGGGGGGGGGTCCCCAATGGTTCACCATGGGGGACAAAATCAGTAGTGGCCCACAACTGGGCATGGTGGCAACATAGCCCCTGCCGTCCGGGGGTCCCCAACGCTTCATAGTGGGAGACAAAATCAGAAGTGGCCCCACAAGTTGCCCTGGTGGCTACATAACCCTTGCCGTGGGGGGGTGGGGTCCCCAACGCTTCAAAGCGGGCGACAAAGATAGTAGTGGCCCACAATGAGGCATGGTGGGTACATATCCGGTGCCCTATGGGGGGGGGGGTCCCCAACGCTTCAAAGCGGGGGACAAAATTAGTATTGGCCCACAAATGGGCCGCGTGGCTACATAACCCCTGCCGTCTAGGGGGTCCCCAACCCTTCAGAGTGGGGGACAAAATTAGTAGTGGCCCACAAGGGGGCCCGGTGGCTATATAACCCTTGCCGTGAGGGGGGGGGGGTCCCAACGCTTCAGAGCGGGGGACAAAATCAATAGTGGCCCACAAGTGGGCTAGGAGGCTACATGAACCCCTGCCGTCATGGGGGTCCCCAACGCTTCAAAGCGTGGAAAAATCAGAAGCGGCCCACAAATGGGCCTAGTGGCTACACAACCGCTGCTTGGGGGGGGGGGGGACCCCAACGCTTTACAGACGGGGGACAAAATCAGTACTAGCCCACAAGTGGGCCTAGTGGCTACATACCCCCTGCCGTCAGTTGCTGTGGGGGGGGGGGGGGGGCGAGGGTTCCCCAACGCTTCACAGCGGGGGGACAAATTAGTTGTGGCCCACAAGTGGGCCGGGAGGCTACATAACCCCTGCCATCATGGGGGTCCCCAACGCTTCACAGCGGTGAACAAAATCAGAAGTGGTCCACAAGGGGCCTAGTGGCTACATATTAAAACCCCTACTGTCTGGGGTGTCCCCAATGCTTTAGAGTGGAGGACAAAATCAGCAGTGGCCCACAGGTGGGCAGATTGGCTACATGCATGCATTCTTAGTAAAATTCTGAATTTTTTTCTTTGCAGCAAAATCGTGTATTTTTTTTTACGGCAAAGCCGTGTAATTTTTTTTTCGCGGTAAGCGCGTGTACAAAAAAATTGTCAACTTGTGCTTTTTTTTTCCGTGGTAACGCATGTAAACAAAATTGTCAAATCATGTAATTTCTTTTTTTGTGGTAAATGTGTGTACAAAAAAATGGTCACATTGTGTATTTTTTTTTGCGGTATACGTGTGTTAAAAAAATTGTCACATTGAGCAATTTTTTTTGCGGAAATGCGAGTACAGGTTTACACAACTTACCGCAGGAAAAAAAATTAGACAATTTGATGATGTTTTTTGTTACACACATTTACCGCAAAAAAATTTACACATATTACTACATACACCGCGCTCTGTGCACACATGGAATGGTGTCATCTCATTCATCAGTGCACCCTTGAGTCCCTCATGCCTCGTCCCTTGTGTGCTGTGAGGGTGGAACGTGCTGTGCAGATCTCAAGTTCTGGTGTATCTCCCTGCCCTGGTTTTCCCGACTGGTAGCAAGCTCATGGGCTGTGGTTTACTCAGAATGTGGTTCGCAGGTGGGGCCCACCATGTGGCTGCCCCACCCCACCCCAGAACTGGTACCTCAGGTTGTTGTCCACATCATGCCACGATAGGGCAAACCAGAGGTATTTCTGAAGGATACCTAGCATAGGCCCTTGGATAACCTTACCCGCACTGGGTTCTGATGCAAGAAGCCACCTGTCCCATTCTGACTGGGCTATGTCCACTTCCTGTCCCATTCTGACTGGGCTGTGTCCACTTGCGTCAGGCTGCTTACTACACCGATGGGCAGCAGCTTGAGCTTCACTGTTTCAGGAATCATGCAGTCACAACACTAGACAACTGTCCAAGGTGTCTCCCACTTCACACACAGCAGCTCACACACAGGGTTGAGCAGGGCCGTCCGAAAATTAGCTTGCGCGGGTATACCCGGGCATACACTGCCCCTGCCCAGCCCCGGCCCCCCGCCTGTGCCGCAAACAGTGGTGGTATTTGTGTCTGATCTGTTCTGGTTGCATCCCATAGCACAAAGGGGGGGGGGGGGGCAACACCATGGCCTTCTGTTGGCAAATAGTTTGATGCACATGTCAAGAAAGACTGGATGAACCCATTGAACCACCATCAGAATTTGTGCTATTATTGTCAGAGCTTGAGTTGCTGTCTGCAAACAGATAATTCCCCCCCCTTTCCTGACTGGAGGGAGCCAAGAAAGGAGAGGTCGCGTCCACCATTTTTGGCCCTATGGGGTGCGAGGGGGGGGGGGGGGTCCGAGTGTGTATTTCACTCAGCCCAGTTTATAAGAGGGTTGGGCATTGCAGCTCCTGAGGGGCAGCCCCATGTGCCCCTCGTGCTCCGGTTTTTCTTTTTTCCCGTCCCCTCCTCGAATCATCCAAAGAGGGGTGCAACACTTGCCAGATATTAATTTCACTCACAAAATGCACCAACCCTTTGGAGTTGTACCAATAGACAGGAGGTCACCCATCAAAAGAAAAAAGCAGTCAGATGGAACCTAACATGGGTCCTGTTACAGATGTACATTTCCTGGAACCCACCCCTCCTTCTAGCGACATCATGTTGAGCCACAAGCACTGCACTACCAGTATTTGTTGGTGCATAACGTCAGTGGAGACAAGTCCCTGCCATGCATGAGGTGCCTAAGGTCCATCGGTCGCCCCTCCTAGGGCGCCTGGGCGCCTGGACCCCCGGTGGGCAAAGGCGTACATGGGCCCATACCATGTGTTGTTTTCCGCCACAAGTCCGCCTGCGCACAGGTGATGCAACCGAAGCCACATATCTCTCTGGGACACCGGATTTCCTGCCAACACGGAGCGTTTTCAGGGGTTGGTGCGTTTGTCGCCTCATTTGTGCCCGCTGAGGGTCCCAAAGGGGGGGGGTATGTGGGGTATATTCGGAAAGCCCTTGAAAAGGGCTATTTGGAACACCCTGGGTTTGCATGCTGTACTGACAACATGTTTGAGATTTTCGCCCGTTTTGGACAGTGTGTGTGCTGCTTGCTGCCTTTTTTTGTCAACAGGCAGCTACCATGTCTGTATACAAATTCACGCAACGCGCTGTTGCTTCCCCCGATGCCCCACAAAAGCCTTTGGCTCGCAAAAGGGCTCGCTCTGGGGGTGCAGAGTGGGTGCGTGTGACTCGGGGTCCTGCCAAGCAGACCCGGAAGTAATGTAATTTGTTTGACAAACTGGTCCAGTGGCGCTGGTTTCATCGCATCACGCGGTGTGTTTTTATCAAGGGCCACTCATATAATCTATGCGATGCAGCGTCCCGTGCCATGGACCGTGCCCTCTATAATGTTGATCATTATTACGGTCTCACTGACATGGCTGGCCTAACAATCCAGCACGTTGTGCGAAACAAACAGCGGTTTGTACGCAAGCTGCGCATTTTGAAGCGCACTGATTTTTGGGATGTGTCCAGGTGGCTGGCCGGTGCATATAAGTCCTCAGGCGGCCACCCGGACCATCAACAGAAGCCTGTTTTGATCAGAGATGACAAGATAAAGTGGTTAGATTTTGGCAAGACACCTAACCCTGAAAACCTGGAGGCCCACCCCAGTTTTGTCTGGGTGAAATCAGGGTACAGTGAGGCCATTCCATGGCGCAAGGTCCAGCTCACCAAACAGCGAAATGTGGACCTCACAACTGACGGCCTGTGGGCCATGCCCCTGAACACAGGTTGGGTACCAGTGAAGCCACGCAGGCTGCAGGATTGGGATAAACTGAAGAAATATGTTCCCAGTCACAAGCACGGGGATGTGTGCCCCAATGGAGTCCCGGCCCTTGTGGAAAGGGGCAACGATGACGACGAATCGGATTCGGAATAATGAGTGATCCCTGGACCATTGCTTGTGCCCTGTGTGTCCTCCCTTGTACAGCTCTGTGTGCAAAACTGTGACCACCTACCCCCCCCCAACCCATACATTTCTGAAATGGCCTTTTCTCACAGATTTCGAAAAGCATACACATACCCCCCCCAAGGTAACGACATTTTGGTGCATTGGACTAAAAGTTGAGAAAAACCGGGAAAAATGTGAAAACGCTCCGTGTTGGCAGGAAATGAATGTCCCAGAGAGATATGTCGCTCACCCAGTCAATGCTCCTGCGTCATGCTTGGGCAGGCATGTCTCTGTAATAAGTCAGGTGCCTGCGGCGCCCCCAACTAGCCCCTCCCAAGTTGCACAAACCTTAGGATCACTGGTGGGCCGGAGTATGCACCTTCCCCTTTCACGCTTGCTATAAGATGGGGAACCCACACGTCCTATTATTCATCCCCTACTGTGCCCCGGCATTCAAGCTCTTACCGGCCCATCTTAGTTGGACACGATTTGGCATGCACGAAGTCCTAGTCTAGCGCGGCCTTCTGATGCATGGGAGGGGCTTTCTAACGGCAACCGTGGTCGCTGGAGGGATGGCGTGCGCAGCGGCAACAGCCCCCACCGAGGGGGCTGCTTGGCGTGCAGCAGCAGTTGTGCACTTGCTGCGGGCAGGCATACGGGCAAGTCTTGACCGGGATCGGTCTCTTCGTCGGCTTCAGCACCAGTTGCGGCACACCATGAGCAAATTGTAGGTGTTTGCGTGGAGATTCGCAGTATGCCGCAGTCCTTCGTGTGGATACCGCGGCTGCACGAGAGAGAGTTTTCCAGCATTGGCACGTTCGTCACCACTTTGTGAGGGTGCTAGCATCGGTTGCAGCGCTTCCTCCTGGCCTAATTATGATTGTAACAGCCGACACAGCCAATCCCCTAGCGCCATGACCGCTGTGTTTGCCCCCTAACAGGCACGGTGTGTGGTCTACCATGCGTAGTGGTAGTAACTGCATGGTGTGATACCTAGTCCCCTGGGCGTCGTAGTTTTGGCATGCTCGGGCTCACCTCTGTGTGCTCCACGGAAAAACGTACCAAATCAAGGACAACGTTCCTGCACTTTCACCCCCCTTTCATTTGTCCAGGTGGTATGCACACCGACACAGGCATACACCAAGTGGTAGCTGCATATCTCAGGCATGGCACAATGCAATCACGTCACGTGTCCCGCAAGTGTGTTTGGGCTGCAGTTTAACAGCACTTGCCTAGGGGAGCCTGTTAGGTGCACTTCCCAGGGCACACCAGCATCCAGGTCCCCGGTGAGCATATAGGAGCACGCACAGTCCCAACATGTGTTGTGCGCCGTCATTACACACGTGTCATTGGTGAGAGGTAACCACATTCGGTGGCTCGGCCTGGTGGATAGTAGCTGACGCCATTCCTCACGCAGGGCCTCCGGCCATTGTGCATCCAAGCGAGTCCATTCGTTCATGCAAGCTCGTGCCCCTGCAAGCACCTCCCTTCGCCATCGGTACACTGTGCGATGTTGCCTTGCGTAGTTGGGTTGCGGTGTGTGGCACATGGCCGCGGTCAACCATCATTCCATGTCCTGTAGTCGGTAACTCACCATGGCTGCCTAAGTGCAGTATTTCTGGTGTGGTAGTTTGAGGCAAGGATGAGGTAAACGGGTGTCCCGGACCCCGTGGACACCCGGACACCTTGGATGGTGTTTGTTTTTAAAAAATACCGTTTTTTTGTATTTTTTTTGTTTTTTTCACCCAAAATGTTGTTTTTCTGCATCCCTGTGACCTCAAATGTATTTCCCACGGCAATTAACATGTTTTTTAAGGGTTCATAGCATGGTGTCACTCAACAGCTGAACCAATCAACAACACAAAGCACAAAAACAACACTGTGTTGCAAATTGGTTGCTTCGGCCTTGTGACCCGAAGTGGCGTTTTCCCACCATTTTCAATTGTTCCTGCTTGTGTGTTTGCAAATTGATGTCTTCCGGCAGCCAGGGTGTTTTTTAGGTGGGTTTGCCCAAGGACTGCCGTCACCTCCTACATCGCTGTGGATGGCCGTTGTTATTTCTTGTTGCGTTTTGAATGCTCACCCTTATTTCCTGGTGTGATGTGGATGGTCACTGTAATTTTGGAATGGTTGCTGTTGTTTCCTTTTGTTTTCTGTTGCACTCTGGATGTTTGTTGTTATTTCCTAGTGCGCTCTGCATGGTCACTGTCATTTCCTGGTGTATTCTGTTTGGTCGCTGTTGTCTCCTGTTGCACCCTGGATGGTCACTGTTTTTCTCTAGTGCCCTCTGGATGGTCACTATTATTTTGTGGCAAGCAACACATGTCACACACAGGCAAACACAACGCAAAGCAATAATACTACACCGAACAAACCGAAATATTGTGCGCGGGCGCACCTGCCCAACTGCTACGAATGTCCGCCTCAAAAGTCCGGAGGCCACTCGCTGCCCTCTGCCTCCCTCACTGCAGGAGCATCATGCTCCTGCCCCAAACAAAAAAAAATTTCCCCCTCCCACCCCTCGCCCTCGTCGTGCTCCACTTCGCTTCGCAACCGCTTCAGAGGGCGGTCTGGTCCATCTCCTGCATCGCCGTCTGCATGCTGCTGAGTGACTGCTCGGTGACTGACCACATCTGCAAACAAGTGGCAGTCCGGCTGGCACAGGCACAGGCAGAGGCATGCATCAAACCCATCACCCCTGCACATCCTTTTCAGCTACACCCGATCACAGGCCTGTCCACACAGTCACCCACTCACAGTCACAGTTTTTTTTGCCACCCCCCTGTCACATAAATATTCACCAAGCAGCAGTCACAGTCACAGTTTTTTTTCCTACAGGCAGGAGTCATACCTTGGGAAATCACCGCAGCTCTTGCATCGTCGGCCGCTTGGTGCTGAAAACCGGCTGGTGGATCTACGACATCTGCAGAGACATGGCAAGCAGCAGGGTACAGGCACCAGTTACGGTCACAGTTTTTATTGATACCCCCCTGTCACAGAAATATTCACCAGGCAGCAGTCACAGTCACACCCTCTGTCGTAACACCCACAGCCCGTACACCTGGACCAAGGCGCAGATCAGGGGTGCATAGCTGCGAAGCATTCGACGCACGGCGTCCGCCGCGAAGGCGGCCCATCGCCGTTCTCGAAGGACACCAAACTTCAGCACCGAGGTCTCCAAAGCAAGTGCGACCCGGCGCAACACGGGGAGGCGCGCCGGGCTATTGTTCCAAAAGAGCGCAACCTGCTGCATGCTGTTGGCCACGACATCCACAAAAACGTGCCCGGCACTGAGAGCGGCCTTGATGGCAAGGTCTGTGCGGTGGCAGTTCGCATGGATCGGCACCACCACCGACCATCCACAAATCTCCTGCTGCAGGTCACGGAGAAGGGCATACACACCCTCTTGCCGGCCTTGCATAACTGTGGCACCGTCAGCACAATACCACACCAGCTTGGGGATCCAAGCGGTAACCTCCAAACCAGCAGCGGTAAAGGCACACTTGTACGGGGAGAAGATTCCGGAGGCCGTGCCATTTGGCAAGGCCTGACATGACAGGAACGCCGTGCGAGGCTTTCCTTCAAACATGGTCCGGTAGTAGTAGACTAGCTCTGCTTTGTGGGCGGCCCTGTGTGTGGCTGAATCCGAAGCAAGAGCCAAAAACTCGGCACTATGGATGATGGCTCCTTGGGTGTTGCGGAAGGGCACTGCTATGGCCGCAAGAATGCCACGGGCAGAATACCGGGAGCGGTAGCCCGGAAGGACATTGCCACCAGAGAGCTCGATCATAGAGAGATCCCCAGGACAGTCCTGCAGGGAACCCCCGCTCTTCTCCCCTTGGTACACCGCTCGGAACGCCGTCAGGACGCCGTCGCGTACGTGTGGCGGCAGGGTCCCTAAGGCAGAGGACTTCGGACCATTGGATACCCACATTGCCGGTGCAACATGGTGGGCACCGGAGCGATCATGCTTCTTCACGGCCGAGGCACGGAAGTTGCTAGTGCCCTGGGCCCATTCAGGGGGGCCACCAGGCTGGGGGTACATCCGACAAGCAGCGCAGTGCATGAGGTCGTTGATGTATTTCAACCACGGCTGCCCCTTTTGCCAGTGCTGGTGAAACAGGCGCTGCCGACCTCGGTTTGGTGGTGGTGGTGGTGGAGAGGCGCAAGCCTTGCAATGAACTGCGTCACCAACTGCGGTTGTGCAGTGTGCATGAGCGGTGCGCGTGCATTGGGCACACTCTACCTCAGGGCCCGTCAAAAGACAGTGACAGACTAGGCACACACACATGTAGCAGTGGAACTTGTGTTGTACAACAATAGTACCACATAGTTCATGGGTCTGCTTGCCACAGGAAACGCATTTCCTAAGGTGCCCTCCGAACTCACTATCGCAAGCACCGCAAACGCGGTTGGCACCGGCAAGACCGCTGGGGATGGATGGTGCTGCGCGGGGTTTTGCAGCAACGGTGGCATTACGGGGGGCTACCGTGTTCAGGTCACTACTGAAACGCCAACCGTCGCGGGCACCATTGCGCTTGGCCTCCCGGCTGACTTGGGCGTCATACAACTTGACACCTTGCTCCCCCAGGTAACGAGCGGCGGCCGAGACGGATTTGTGGAAGGACCAATCGGCGCCCTCGACGTCTTTCTTCACCCAGACGCCAGGCATCAATAAAACATACGCTAGCAAGAAGGGGAAACAACGGACATGTTCTACGTGTTTGCAATGCACATCACACATCCTATGTCCCACATCCCATACCAAACATCCCTGAGCCCACATCCCATCTACTTTCTTTTTGTCACCTCCTTTGCATCTCTATCTGCTATGTGATCGCCGATTGCACGTACACATGCCATGACATATGGACGTAACATCGCGAATCCCACATCTCCTATATATGTGTGGACCCCATTACACCTCTATTTGCCATTTCATCATAGATTTGCATGCACAATTGCACATGTGTGTTCCCCATTGTAGAACTACTTGGTACGTCATGCATGAGGGAAAAAAACAAAAAAAACTCTCTGCCAGAAGACGTCGGAGAAACAAGGAATGCCAAAAATATTCAAAAAACAATGCTTCCTTGGTACCACAAGATGCGTTTGTACCTGATACCACCATGAAAAAACAAAAAAACACCAAAAGACATGAAAAAACACCAACCCGCGGCCAAAAACGGCCAAAAACGGCAAAAAAAACAAGAAAAAAAAAGAGACACGTTTTTTTTTCACTCCTCACTCCTCATGTTCGGGCTTTTTTGTTTTTTCAAGGGGGGTGATTGCGGGAGGCGTTGCGCCCACCAGGACGGAGTGGTGGTAGGAAAGACCTTCGTTTCAATGTACTCCAGGACATAATGCCTAAACTGCACCAGTGGCTTTGCAAGCTACTGCAGGGGCGGCCACTATAGTATTGTCGTGATATTGTCAAACCACATACACAAGAGGGAGGGGGTATGGAAGAAATGGGCTTTGCATTGAACCCACCATTGGGCTTTTCTGGCCGTCCACAGGAGCAGGGAGTCCACCGTTACCCCAACCTCCAGGCGGTCGTGTCCCACCCAAATGCCTTGGAGAGCATGACATAGGCAGGTGGCATGAACTTGCAATATCTCAGAACATGCTCAACTGACTCAGTCTTCGTGCGGCACAGAGGACATTTGTTTTGTATTGGATATCGGGAGAAGTCTTTGCTGCATTTGTAGGTTGGACCACAGAGCAGAGTACACAAAGTCACATAGAGCGGTCGGGTGGTGGTAATTCAAAATGCAGCCCACATCTCTTTACCCTCCTTGTGGGTGACCCGGGGTGAGGGAGCAATGTGTTGGAGGGTTGGAGACTTGTCCAAGGCATAGACCCAGGATGTGGGTCTGGACCAGTCACTCATAGGCAACTGTGCAAACTACTGCAGCGTTGTTTCATATATAGGTACCCCGGTGGCACCCATCAATTATTTGTTTCGGTAGAATGTGCAATTGATTGTCGGTGAGTCCGGACAAAGAGGACCCTTTTTCGGACAAGGTGTGGTGCCACATAGGCCCTATAACCTTTGTTTTGAAAGAGGGCGCAGTGCCATGTCGGCAGGGAGCGAACCGAGTCCACCTGGAGTTTGTCCACCACAAATTTGCGCGCTTCAGAGAGGGCCTTGAAGCTGCACGCCAAAAAACCTTTGGGTTGCCATGGTCCGCGAACCGAACCGAACCGAACTGTAGCACGAGCAAGAATTGGGGCTTAAAGACAAGCCCAACCGTCTAACACGACAAATTGAATTGTTGCACATGGGCATCGGGGGGAGACACATGTGTCCGCGGCGCAACATATCGTTGTGCGCATCCGTGGTCTAGAAACCCTAAGATGGGAGGCGGGCTATACCGATGGTTCAGCAAAGCTCAAGCCCCCACCCCCTGGGACTGATCGGAGGAGAGTATGGGGTGTGTGTGCCGTCAACAAGATTGGAAATCTCGGGGGCTGCCAATCCATGAACATCAGATCAGCAATCCAGGAGAGCTGCATGCAGCTCTGGGGCTTATTGATCACCGCCCCCAGTCTGTTGAAAAATTACTGGTTGCCACGGACTTTGCTTATTTATGCTTTGGTATCCAGGGGCCTGTGTACAAATGGAAATCAGGGCACTAGTGCAGTCAAAAAGGACCGGTACCAAATTCAGACCCGTGGGAACTACTGTTGTGTGCACTTGACAATTGCCACGCCGAGATACAGTGGATCTAGGTGCCATCGCATGTTGATATACCAGGGAAGGAGCGAGCAGATGAGCTGGCGGAAGGTAGCCGTGAGCAGTCACCGTTGTACACTGCTACATCAGCCCACAATGCAGAGCTAGCAGCAAATGACCCTCCCCCACTTAGCCCGGATGTCCGCAACATTTCTCCCCGTATCGGGGTGGCGCCTGTGCGCCTAACCAGTGTCTCCCCACTACCGGGCTCCCCCCCAAACACACTACACGTGCCACCAGTAGGCGGCATGTATGACACCCCAATTTCGACCTCCTCCTGTGATGGTAGAAACCATTCGGATTCTGACTCCACGGTTTCCACAGATTCCCAGGGGCGGCCCACAGCTGCCACCTGCAGCCCTGGTGATGTCCCGTTTATCTCCACACCAGGCCCATTTCTCACTGCACTTGGATTTGAGCCCATGGCCTCAGGGTATATGCCCTCTTCGGCGCCTTTCGAAATAGCACAACGCACCCCGTGCGCTGCACCTCACATGCATGGCCCCCAATCAGCGAGTGTTCCTAACATCCTGGTCCGTGATCTTTTGCCTTCCTTCAGCGCAGCTCGCCCTAAGCCTTCATCAGGCAGGGCCATCAAAAGGACAACGACCACAGATAGTAACTTTTGAGTTGGCATCCACAGACAGCACACACTCCAATGCATATCTCTCCGTGGTATCTTGTGGTGCAGATGCCAGCTCGCACCTTGCAACCTGCTCCAGTGAAAGTTCCTCCGCCAATGACAACAATCCCCTATGTGGCTCTGCAGGGTTGCCCAGTGATATGGAGTCAGTGACCAGTGATCCAGACAATGACCCTACTAGCTTTGCCTGCATACTCTCATACGACCTAAGTCGGTGACCCCCCCCCCCCCCCCCGAGCAGCCCAACCAGCCCTGATCAAGTTGCAAGCCCACCGCGATTTGGCCACTTGGGGTCACAAGGCCCAAGCAACCAATCATCAAAACTCCACATTATTGTGTTATGAGTTTTCTAGATTTGTTGAGGTGTTGAGTGACACCGTCTTTCTTTGCAATTTACCCCTTTTTTAAGGAAATTTACGCACTTTTGGAAAAAATTTACACCCATTTACACAAGGTGGGGGCCGGGGGCCAAAAGCACTTTAAACTCCCGTAAATCCCCGGCTTGCGCGTTCCGTACGTTGTGCGCGTCATGGAACATTTTTTAAGTATGTCCCTAAAACCTACAACATTTCATGTGTCTCTCGTCACTAATGATGTCTCCGTAGTCAAAGGAATATTTTTGTTCCAATCCATGTCATCAGATACCTCATGGTGTATGTGCTCGCTCGATGCATGAATCGTCGAGTCACAGCATGGTTGAGCACAAATTGCCTTGTCCACACATGGTCCACCACAATTTGGGCCCTTGTCCACCATGCGCAGACACGCAACGCGGGTTCCTTCACTTCTTTGGTGTCCTTAGTGCACAATGTCTTTCTTTGTGGTGGGGTGTAGGTCACGGTGGCGGAGTAAAGTGCCTCCATTGTATTTACAATTCCTAAGCGGGCTTTGGAAAAGATTATGGATAAAGGATTGCCTGTCACATTGTTCAAAGAACCGCAGAAGTCATGGAGACCGGGGATAGGAGACGTGTTTGTGGCACTAGGGCGTCTCTTGCATTCGGCACAAATCCTTATCCCAAGAACCCCAGGGAGAACTGCGGCTGTAAGGGGACACACAGAGGTGATAGCCTGCTCATCGGATCCATTTGTTTGTTGGTGCACGAAAACACTCACTGGGGCCATACGAGTGTGCGGTTCTAGTTAGTCAATAGCGCCCGCCTCAAACTGTATGCCACCCATTGTATTGAGCAACGGTCTTAATTGCGTCTATGGCCCTCGCCAAGCGCTTGTGCCACAAAGTACCTGCCCACATTCTGATTTTGGAATCCATGTTCCGAAGCTCCATGGCGCTAGCGGGGACCAACGCAGGTGCGCACCTCACCCACCTCAAACCAAGGATGAGCTAAGTGGGTACGGAGTCAGATGCGCTACCAGGGGCAGGCCGACTTGCACCATCAACCATGTATGGGCTAGTGGGAGTGCATAACCCCCATGGTCACGATCTGCTGAAAGTTGGTGTAGTGCGACTCCCCAGGAGTTGAAACAGGAAAACATGTGGTAAATATTCCTGAGGGCTGAGCTGGTGGCATGCTCTGCAACCTATGCCCCTGCAGTGAGCAACAGTACTGGAAGCACCCAGGTTTTGAGTAAGATCAGTGTTTCTTGAATGGTGAGATCTAGATAGGAGGCCAGCTTTCCCCTGCGAAACGCCTCCGCCACCGGGCCCAAGCAAAAGCTGTATCGGCAGACACATGTCGGATTAGGACCCCCAGGTACTTAACTGATCGATTTTTTTTTGGAAAGCGCAGTCATCAATGACCTCATGTGCTGCCAGCGAGAATTTCCCTTCCACAACAAAGGCGGATTTCCCTGGGTGTATTTGCAGCCGTAGTGGCCAAGTGGCGTTTTCCCACCGTTTGCATGGTTGGTTTGGTGTTTGGATTAGAAAAAGTGTGTATGCATACTCATATATATACCAGCAGGCTGGGTTTGTTTTAGGTGGGTTTTCCCAAGCGTTGCCGGGGTGTGGAGGGCGTCATGGGGGATGGGTAATGCACAATGGACCCGGGCTGTGGTCCAAAATTTGTGTTGCCACATGGGCAAAAACAAGCTACAAAATTGTGAAACAAACTGCAAAAAATCTGCTGCATTCTGAAAGGGGAAGGGGGTCGTTGCGGCTAGGGTGGAGTACATCAGTTAATTGCATTGTATGTTGTTAGTTTGGAATGCAAGAGAGGGTGAGAGGACACATACACGGGTTACAAAAAAGAGTTACCAAATTAGTTTTGCGCTTTCCTTTGTGGAGGGGCGTGGGGAAGTACACGCAGCAGGTGACGAGGTTAGCATGTAGGTACAATAGTCATTCATGACACGTCAAGTGCCGTGCGCTGTGTGCAGCCCTTTGATGTAGTTCACACGGAATGCCCGCAGTGCAAAGTTTTGTATGTCGGCAAATACTGAAATCCTAGTTTTGGCCCTTTTCTACGAGCTTGTTGCTCCATAAGTGGGTTTTGAATGCTACTTGTGGATTTGGGATAAGCCATATTTTACTTGTCACCCCCAAGAAGGCAGGGAGGAGGCAGCCAATTCGGGTTTTGTCCCCTTTGTTGGGGACCCCGGACAATAAAGGTGTTACGTAGCACTTCCGCCCTCTTTTGGGCCCCCGAGAAGGCAGGGGTGAGGTAGCCACTTATGATTTTGTCCCCTTTTGGGTGGACCCCTGAGAGTACCCCTGAAAGTATGGGGCAGAGGTATTGCTGTGTGATGAAGACCTGTTTCAATATCTCTTCTTTCTTAAGCAAATTCCCACATGGGAGGACTCCGCATATATGTGAGATTTATATGCGCAATGTTGTGTGTGTTCGCAAAAACCTCAGTGCCGTGATTGATGACTTGTCTAACCCAAACAACACACCCACAACTCGAGAGGAATAGAGGCAAGCTCAAACGCCGCGTTGTACGCACACAAAACAAACTTTGCGTGTCCTGCTCCCAGCGCTTTTAGCCAAATGAAAACGCCTGTTGATCTCGGTCCTCTCAAGGAAGCGGACGTACAACAACTCCTCCGTTTTTGCCGACCGGCGCTTGCACGGATCAGACGTGAATGCAAAACATGGTGCCTATGTGAGTGGTTGGGCATCGCCAATGCGCATATCCATGGTAACGTATTGCAAAATCTCAACTGCGGCCCGATGGCAGCGGTAGACCTCAATTTAATTCAAACCATTCAACGTTGCCGCTTCCGCATCCCCAGCCACATCACCGAGCATGACATGGTGCTTCACTGTCCGGTGGATGAGGCGAAAATGCGCCCGTAGGGCGCCCCACTGTTCCATTGGCAGAAAGTGAATGACATGCCTCACCCTACCACCGGAATACCAAACAGCCAACGAGACGGCGGGTTTCCCGCACTTTTCTTGTTTCGCAACTTTGAACCACGTGAGGGTCGTGATGCTAGTTATCCACTTGGGTTGTGCTGCCAATGGGGATGTGCATGGCATGACGCACACCACATCACCCCGTTCTCATATTTCGGCCAGGGGGGCCAAGATGGCCACAAAGTGGGGAATGCGCGAACCTTGGCGGGGGGGGGGGGGGTGCAAGGCGTGCATGTGGGCTGAGGACACTGAAGGCATGAACCACCAAGTGCACATTCAACATGCACATAGCATTTGCATTGCTTGCACTGTTGGCTATCACTGTTAGCGAGAGGCTTTGCACAACCTCTACGGGAGGCTTTGCACAACCTATACAAGCACACACAAATTACCATCGGTTTGCATGCCCCTCACCCTCCATCGTGGCAAAGCAATGCTCATGGACACCCCGTTTGCAATGGGAGCAAGAGCTCATCACCCCACGTAGTTTGTCGCCGCAGCTGCTACAATACCACCAACTTAGGACAACGCTGCACTTGCCCATGGATTGTGTCGTTGTGGAAGCGGAGGCGGCTTGGGATTGTGGGTGTTGCTGTGGCGAGGCAGCGGTGGCGGGCTTCAATGAGAACTCAAAGCCATTGCGGGGCTTGGAATTCCTTGCCGCGCGCTCAATCTGCACTTGCTACACAGTTGACGAGCACCTCTGGCTTTGACGTGGCTGAGTACGGCAGCGGGAGTAGCGAATTTTTGCCACTCGGCCGCCACTTCCTTCTTGCGTACTCACATCACATGACAAAAACGGTCACAACAAAGAGTAATCTACAAGTTCCACTACAAGCAAGCCAATCGCTAGATATGTCAATCTACATCTTCGGGTTCGCCAACTAAGAGATAAATGCTTGCGACTCGACTGCTTGTGCACCATCAATACACAACAATGAAAAAGCTCAGACATCAAGGAAGAATTTACAAATGTCATGTTCAATACTCACAATTTTAGACATCCTGCATATCTAAATCTACATCTAATAACATCCAAAGCACTTGGGTTCCTCAATTCACAGCGAATTTACGGAGTTTAAAGAAATTTACGCCACTTTTGCAACAATTTACATAAATTTACGCAATTTACACTGTAAATTAGATTTGCCCCCCCCCCCCTCCGGAATTAATCCGCGGTTTGCCCTATCACCCTTGCTATGAGATGGGGAACCAACACGTCCTATTATTCATCCCCTTTTGTGCCCCGGCATTCAAGCTCTTAACGGCCCATCTTAGTTGGACACGATTTGGCATGCACGAAGTCCTAGTCTAGCGCGGCCTTCTGATGCATGGGAGGGGCTTTCTAACGGCAACCGTGGTCGCTGAAGGGATGGCCTGTGTAGCGGCAACGGCCCCCACCGAGGGGGCTTCTTCGTACCCTTCGTGAACCGGCCGTTTGAGTCCGAGATTCAGGGTACCGTGAATTCCACCCATTTTTTGCTGTTTTTTGCTCGTAACTTGGTGCCATGGTGTGCTTTTGTCATGCTATCTTCGCCCAAAGTAAGATCCAATAAATGTGTGCAATTTAGAGGTTTGAAGTAGTCGCATGGTTCAACACATTTGGTGAGATTCGCGTGAATGTGAAATTCACGCACCCAAATTCACGCATAAATTCACGCTAGATTCACAAATTCACGAGAACGTGAAATTCGCACCAGTTTCGTACGAATTCGTACGAATTTTGTACCAATTTCGTACGAATTTCCCCTCATTTCCACTGTTTCGCTTTCTCACAGCTCTCAAAGCCTTCGCATTCTCTTTTGATCATGTCCCGGCAGACTATGTCCCAGCTCGCGCTCAGACCCCGTAGCCGAAACCCTCGCCCACTACCAATGACTACCAAGCCCTCCCTGTTGCCCACCATAAATTGGAGGAGGCGACGTACCTGTCGGGGGCACTGGGGGTGGATGATGTTGCGGGCTGGGCAGCATCCCTCGACCCCTCCCCCGAAGTCATTCACATCGACATGCGCAGCCCCACCCGCAACTCCTACCTCGGGGGGAGGGGCTGGGCCACAACGTTGTGGAGGGAACTGCGCCACCAACTCCCCTCCCTTTAATTTCTGCATCTAACCCCTCTCCCTTCCAGCGTTGACCAGCTCCTCAATTCCATGCGCACTAACCCTGTGAGGAAGCCTAAGGACGCCCACGTCCAGGTGTACCCCACCACTAACCTCGTCCATACCCCCCCCCCATTGCGACATGGTGTGCCTGCAGGATCTTGCTGCAGGTGCATCGGCCGACCATTCCTTTTTCCCCTTCTCCTGGCACCTTGCCAACCCCCGGTGGTGGGATGATTTGGGCATCGCCCCTTTTCATCCCACCATCTCCCCCCAGGTGCACATCCCCGACATCACCCACCCCACCTTCTACTAGACAACTTCTTTGCAATGGTACCGTGGTGCCTCAATGCCCCCCCCCCCCTTCATTTCGAGTGAACCCCCCTTCCGCACCGAACCCCTTCCCAACCCCCCTCATGGGGTGATTGGCAACCCCGACCCCGCCCCCGACAGCGTTGGCCCCTCCCAGCCGCCCCTCAAGTTTGTTGATGGGAACGGCCACATTGTGCTTCGGGGGCTTGTGGAAGCACGGGATTGTGAGGTGGGGTGGAACAAGGTGATGAAGGCGTGGGGCAGCGGCGACGAAAAAGTCGTCGCAAAAATTTTTGAGTTGCTTTTCAACGCCGCGCGGAGTGGAGATCAGGCCAAGGATCCTCAGCCCCCCCGGCATGGGCAAAGCAAGAGCAACTTGGGGTCGGGGGTGGGGGGGCCTCTCTTGAAGAAGTTCCACCCCCACCTCACCGAAATTGTTCCTCAGGTTGGGGACCTCCCACCAATGACGCCGGGCAGCGTCATCGTGGCGAGTGTGGGGAGTGGGGCCCAGCTCCCCCACTCCGATGTTGCCACCCACCCCGAGGTGCTCCCCCACAACAGCAGGGACATCTCGGGGTGCCACCTGAGCAGCTTCCTCTTCTTGTCAAAGGACTACCAGGTGGCGGTGCAGGCGAGGACGGCCCTGGGGGAGGCGGGGGGAGGGGCACTTGGACATCATTCAGCTGCAAAGGGGGGACATGCTGTTGATGGTGGCCACTAGCCGCCACCATGGGTTGCCTGCCCTCCCCGACTCCAAAGATGGGCTGCACGGGGCTCTTTTTCACTTGTGGACCCCCGACCGCGCACACAAACACCACCAGCCCAACACCACACACCTGGACCCCACCCCCCCCAAGGAGGCCTTGGACGTTGCTGGAGATTTGTCTAGCTGGGACTTCCCCAGCGTAGACCGAGTGTTGTGGGTGGGGAAGGGGGCGGTTGGGAGGGTGGGGTTGTGGGAGGGGGATGCTGCCCAGGCCCTCTTTGCCGAGCCCCCCGAGTCGGGCCCGGCCGGCCCCCCCACCTGCCCCTTCCACCCCACCTTCCTCTCCCAGTCGGCCCCGGCCTCCGACCTCCCCGTCATCGAGGTCGGCGAGCAGTGCACGCTGTTCTTTGTGGGCAGCGTGCACCAGCTGGAGGTCTGCAAGGGGGACAATGCCGATGCGGAGTCGGAGGTCCACTTCGCCATGACCGGCATTGCTCCCCTGGAGCGGCCGACCACGTTGTGGCATCTGGCGAGCACGGCCCCAGCGTGGCGGTCGCCCAAGTGCGCGAGGTCCGGGGCATGGGCAATCACATGCCCATGTGAGTGCAAGGTGTGCTTGCTTGTGTGTTTGCTTTGTTTAGTGGAAATTTGGACGAAGTTCATGTGAAACTCGTACAAAATTCGTACGAATTTCGCACGAATTCGCCCGAATGAATTTCTGTGAATATCGAGGCAATGTGAAATTCGTACGAAATTCATACGAATTTCGTACGAAACTCTGTGAGTTTCGTCCAATTTCTTCGCTCTGCTCCTGCATTGCTTCATGTTTGCTCCCCCATTCTCAATTGGTGCCTTGCACACTCCCCCCCGTCTGTAGGTGCCGTTCTACGCGTGGTTGCCGGACATTCGGCACCACGCCCGGCGCAAGTACGAGCCCCGGGCCCGATTGCCCGAAGAGCACGGCGAGCCGCCCGGAGGCACCGGTGGTGGACAGACCCCGAGCGAGGCCGGCCGTGCGCACAGTGAGGGCTCGCAGCGCTCTGGACGTTCGGCAGGCACCGGCAGAGAGGCCAGCAGCGGTGCGGGGCATGCGCCGCGCCAGCCATGGGTATAAAGTCTGAAGTCTGAAGTCTGATTTGGCATCTCGTGTCAAGGACATAAAACAGAACACATCTCAGCAAAAGTCTGATAAAAGTGTGGTACCCGCCCCCTCCCTTCCTTCCTTCCTGTCAGAAAGGGACAAGAAAAAGTCTGGCACTCCCCCTCCCCCAACACAGCCACCCACCACAAAAAAAACCATCATGAAAATTGAAAGTTGGGAAGAATGGGAGTCCATGCAACACAGGGGAACACCCCCCCCCAAAAGAAAAAAAAGGGTGGAAAATGGGGCATTGGGGAAAATGGGAGGCTGGGAAAAATATTCCACTTAGGTGGTGTACCCCCCCCCCCTGTGGATAAATATTCCACTGAGGTGGTGTACACCCCCCCTCTGGATAGATATTCCACTGAGAGGTGCAGCCCCCTGCTATGCGCCAATTCCTAGGGGGGTCTAGACCCCCAAAATAATTGACGCGACCCTATGCGTCAATTCCTATGGGGGTCTAGACCCCCAAAAGAATTGACGCGACCTTATGTGTCAATTCCTAGGGAGGTCCAGACCCCCAAAATAATTGACGCGACCCTATGCGCCAATTCCTACGGGGGTCTGGACCCCCAAAAAAATTGACGCGACCCTATGCGTCAATTCCTATGGGGGTCTAGACCCCCAAAAGAATTGACGCGACCTTATGTGTCAATTCCGAGGGGGGTCCAGACCCCCAAAATAATTGACGCGACCCTATGCGCCAATTCCTACGGGGGTCTGGACCCCCAAAATAATTGACGCGACCCTATGCATCAATTCCTAAGGGGGGTCTAGACCCCCAAAATAATTGACGCGACCCTATGTGCCAATTTCTATGGGGGTCTAGACCCCCAAAATAATTGACGCGACGCTATGCGTCAATTCCTACGGGGGTCTAGACCCCAAAAATAATTGGGGCGACCATATGCATCAATTCGTATGGGGGTCTAGACCCCCAAAATAATTGACGCGACCCAATGCGTCAATTCCTAGGGGGGTCTAGACCCCCAAAATAATTGACGCGACCCTATGCGTCAATTCCTAGGGGGGTCTAGACCCCCAAAATAATTGACGCGACCCTATGCGCCAATTCCTATAGGGGTCTAGACCCCCAAAATAATTGACGCGACCCTATGCGTCAATTCCTATGTGGGTCTGGACCCCCAAAATAATTGACGCGACCCTATGCGTCAATTCCTAGGGGGGTCTGGACCCCCAAAATAATTGACACACACACGGGGGTCAAATAATTCACGGAGGGGTCAAATAATTCACGGAGGGGTCAAATAATTCACGGAGGGGGGTCAAACAATTCACGGAGGGGTGAAAAAATTCACGGAGGGGGGTAAATAATTCACGGAGGGGTAAAATAATTCACAGAGGGGGGTAAACAATTCATAGAGGGGTAAAATAATTCACGGAGGGGGGTAAACAATTCACGGAGGGGTCAAATAATTCACGGAGGGGGGTAAACAATTCACGGAGCGGTGAAATAATTCACGCAGGGGTAAAATAATTCACGGAGGGGGGTAAACGTTTCACGGAGGGGAAAAATAATTCACGGAGGGGGGTAAATGATTTACACAGGGGTCAAATAATTCACGGAGGGGGGTAAATAATTCACAGAGGGGTCAAATAATTCACGGAGGGGGGTAAACAATTCACGGAGGGGTAAAATAATTCACGGAGGGGGGTAAACAATTCACGGAGGGGTGAAATAATTCACGGAGGGGGGTAAATAATTCACGGAGGGGTGAAATAATTCACGGAGGGGGGTAAACAATTCACGGAGGGGTCAAATAATTCACGGAGGGGGGTAAACAATTCATAGAGGGGTCAAATAATTCACGGAGGGGGGTAAATAATTCAGGGAGGGGTAAAATAATTCACGGAGGGGGGTAAATAATTCACGGAGGGGTCAAATAATTCACGGAGGGGGGTAAATAATTCACGGAGGGGTAAAATAATTCACGGAGGGGAGTAAATAATTCACTATGGGTAAAATAATTCACGGAGGGGTGAAATAATTCACGGAGGGTGGTAAACATTTCACGGAGGGGTAAAATAATTCACGGAGGGGTCAAATAATTCACGGAGCGGGGTAAATAACTCACGGAGGGGTGATATAATTCATGGAGGGGGGTAAATAATTCACGGAGGGGTGAAATAATTCACGGAGGGGGGTAAACAATTCACGGAGGGGTGAAATAATTCACGGAGGGGGACAAATAATTCACGGAGCGGTAAAATAATTCACGGAGGGGGGTAAATAATTCACGGAGGGGTCAAATGATTCACGGAGGGGTGAAATAATTCACGGAGGGGGGTAAATAGTTCACGGAGGGCCAAAATAATTCACGGAGGGGCGTAAACAATTCACAGCGGGGTAAAATAATTCACGGAGGGGGGTAAACAAATCACGGAGGGGTCAAATAATTCACGGAGAGGGGTAAACAATTCACGGAGCGGTGAAATAATTCACGGAGGGGGGTAAATAATTCACGGAGGGGTCAAATACTTCACGGAGGGGGCTAAATAATTCACGGAGGGGTAAAATAATTCACGGAGGGGGGTAAATGATTCACAGAGTGGTCAAATAATTCACGGAGGGGGGTAAATAATTCACGGAGGGGTCAAATAATTCACGGAGGGGGGTAAACAATTCACGGAGGGGTAAAATAATTCACGGAGGGGGGTAAATAATTCACAGAGGGGTAAAATAATTCACGGAGGGGGGTAAACAATTCACGGAGGGGTGAAATAATTCACGGAGGGGGGTAAATAATTCACGGAGGGGTGAAATAATTCACGGAGGGGGGTAAACAATTCACGGAGGGGTCAAATAATTCACGGAGGGGGGTAAACAATTCACAGAGGGGTCAAATAATTCACGGAGGGGGGTAAATAATTCAGGGAGGGGTAAAATAATTCACGGAGGGGGGTAAATAATTCACGGAGGGGTCAAATAATTCACGGAGGGGGGTAAATAATTCACGGAGGGGTAAAATAATTCACGGAGGGGAGTAAATAATTCACTATGGGTAAAATAATTCACGGAGGGGTGAAATAATTCACGGAGGGGGGTAAACGGTTCACGGAGGGGTAAAATAATTCACGGAGGGGTCAAATAATTCACGGAGGGGGGTAAATAACTCACGGAGGGGTGAAATAATTCACGGAGGGGGGTAAATAATTCACGGAGGGGTGAAATAATTCACGGAGGGGGGTAAACAATTCACGGAGGGGTGAAATAATTCACGGAGGGGGGTAAATAATTCACGGAGCGGTAAAATAATTCACGGAGGGGGGTAAATAATTCAGGGAGGGGTCAAATGATTCGAGGAGGGGTGAAATAATTCACGGAGGGGGGTAAATAATTCACGGAGGGGTAAAATAATTCACGGAGGGGGGTAAACAATTCACAGCGGGGTAAAATAATTCACGGAGGGGGGTAAACAAATCACGGAGGGGTCAAATAATTCACGGAGGGGGGTAAACAATTCACGGAGCGGTGAAATAATTCACGGAGGGGGGTAAATAATTCACGGAGGGGTCAAATAATTCACGGAGGGGGGTAAATAATTCACGGAGGGGGGTAAATGATTCACAGAGGGGTCAAATAATTCACGGAGGGGGGTAAATAATTCACGGAGGGGTCAAATAATTCACGGAGGGGGGTAAACAATTCACGGAGGGGTAAAATAATTCACGGAGGGGGTTAGATAATTCACAGAGGGGTAAAATAATTTACGGAGGGGGGTAAATAATTCACGGAGGGGTGAAATAATTCACGGAGGGGGGTAAACAATTCACGGAGGGGTCAAATGATTCACGGAGGGGGGTAAACAATTCACAGAGGGGTAAAATAATTCACGGATTGGGGTAAATAATTCAAGAAGAGGTAAAATAATTCACGGAGGGGTGAAATAATTCAGTGCGGGGTGAAATAATTCACGGAGGGGGGTAAACGGTTCACGGAGGGGTAAATAATTCACCGAGGGGGGTAAATAACTCACGGAGGGGTGAAATAATTCACGGAGGGGGGTAAATACTTCACGGAGGGGTGAAATAATTCACGGAGGGGGGTAAACAATTCACGGAGGGGTGAAATAATTCACGGAGGGGGGTAAATAATTCACGGAGCGGTAAAATAATTCACGGAGGGGGGTAAATAATTCACGGAGGGGTAAAATTAATTCCCGGAGGGGGGTAAACAATTCACGGAGGGGTGAAATAATTCACGGAGGGGGGTAAATAATTCACGGAGGGGTAAAATAATTCACGGAGGGGTCAAATAATTCACGGAGGGGTAAAATAATTCACGGAGGGGGTAAATAATTCACGGAGGGGGGTAAATAATTCACGGAGGGGTGAAATGATTCACGGAGGGGGGTAAAGAATTCACGGAGGGGTCAAATAATTCACGGAGGGGGGTAAACAATTCACAGAGGGGTCAAATAATTCACGGAGGGGTAAAATAATTCACGGACGGGGGTAAATAATTCACGGAGGGGTGAAATAATTCACGGAGGGGGGTAAATGATTCACCGAGGGGTAAAAAAATTCACGGAGGGGTAAAAAGATTCACGGAGGGGGGTAAATAATTCACGGAGGGGTGAAATAATTCACGGAGGGGGGTAAAGAATTCACGGAGGGGTCAAATAATTCACGGAGGGGGGTAAACAATTCACAGAGGGGTCAAATAATTCACGGAGGGGTAAAATAATTCACGGACGGGGGTAAATAATTCACGGAGGGGTGAAATAATTCACGGAGGGGGATAAATAATCCACAGAGGGGTAAAATAATTCCCGGAGGGGGGTAAACAATTCACGGAGGGGTAAAATAATTCACGGAGGGGGGTAAATAATTCACGGAGGGGTAAAATAATTCACGGAGGGGTGAAATAATTCACGGAGGGGGGTAAAGAATTCACGGAGGGGTCAAATAATTCACGGAGGGGGGTAAACAATTCACAGAGGGGTCAAATAATTCACGGAGGGGGGTAAATAATTCACGGAGGGGTGAAATAATTCACGGAGGGGGGTAAAGAATTCACGGAGGGGTCAAATAATTCACGAAGGGGGGTAAACAATTCACAGAGGGGTCAAATAATTCACGGAGGGGTAAAATAATTCACGGAGGGGGGTAAACAATTCACGGAGGGGTGAAAAAATTCACGGAGGGGGGTAAATAATTCACGGAGGGGGGTAAATAATTCACGGAGGGGTAAAATAATTCACGGAGGGGTGAAATAATTCACGGAGGGGGGTAAAGAATTCACGGAGGGGTCAAATAAATCACGGAGGGGGGTAAATAATTCACGGAGGGGTAAAATAATTCACGGAGGGGGGTAAATAATTCACGGAGGGGTGAAATAATTCACGGAGGGGGGTAAAGAATTCACGGAGGGGTCAAATAATTCACGGAGGGGGGTAAACAATTCACAGAGGGGTCAAATAATTCACGGAGGGGTAAAATAATTCACGGAGGGGGGTAAACAATTCACGGAGGGGTGAAAAAATTCACGGAGGGGGGTAAATAATTCACGGAGCGGGGTAAACCATTCACAGAGGGGTCAAATAATTCACAGAGGGGTCAAATAATTCACGGAGGGGGGTAAACAATTCACAGAGGGGTCAAATAATTCACGGAGGGGTAAAATAATTCACGGAGGGGGGTAAACAACTCACGGAGGCGTGAAATTATTCACGGAGGGGGGTAAATAACTCACGGAGGGGTAAAATAATTCACGGAGGGGGGTAAATAATTCACGGAGGGGTGAAATAATTCAGGGAGGGGGGTAAATAATTCACGGAGGGGTGAAATAATTCGGGGAGGGGGGTAAACAATTCACGGAGGGGTAAAATAATTCATGGAGGGGGGTAAATAATTCACGGAGGGGGGAATTAATTCACGGAGGGGGGTAAATAATTCACGGAGGGGTGAAATAATTCACGGAGGGGGGTAAATAATTCACGGAGGGGTATAATAATTCACGGAGGGGGGTACATAATTCACCGAGGGGTCAAATAATTCACTGAGGGGGGTAAACAATTCACAGAGGGGTAAAATAATTCACGGAGGGGGGTAAATAATTCACGGGTGGGTGAAATAATTCACGGAGGGGGTTAAACAATTCACGGAGGGGGGTAAATAATTCACGGAGGGGGGTAAATAATTCACGGAGGGCTCAAATGATTCACGGAGGGGGGTAAATAATTCACGGAGGGGTCAAATAATTCACGGAGGGGGGTAAATAATTCACGGAATGGTAAAATAATTCACGGAGGGGTGAAATAATTCACGGAGGGGGGTAAACGGTTCACAGAGGGGTAAAATAATTCACGGAGGGGTAAAATAATTCACGGAGGGGGGTAAACAATTCACGGAGGGGTGAAATAATTCACAGAGGGGTAAACAATTCACGGAGGGGTAAAATAATTCACCGAGGGGGGTAAACAATTAACGGAGTGGTGAAATAATTCACGGAGGGTGGTAAATAATTCACGGAGGGGTAATATAATTCACGGAGGGGGGTAAACAATTCACGGAGAGGTAAAATAGTTCACGGAGGGGGGCAAACAATTCACGGAGGGGTCAAATAATTCACGGAGGGGGGTAAATAATTCACAGAGGGGTCAAATAATTCACGGAGGGGGGTAAATAATTCACGGAGGGGTCAAATAATTCACGGAGGGGGGTAAATAATTCACGGAGGGGTCAAATAATTCACGGAGGGGGGTAAATAATTCACGGAGGGGTAAAAAAATTCACGGAGGGGTGAAATAATTCACGGAGGGGGGTAAACGGTACACGGAGGGGTAAAAAAATTCACGGAGGGGTAAAATAATTCACCGAGGGGGGTAAACAATTCACGGAGGGGTGAAATAATTCACGGAGGGGGGTAAACAATTCACGGAGGGGTGAAATCATTCACGGAGGGGGGTAAACAATTCACGGAGGGGTAAAATAATTCACGGAGGGGTAAAATAATTCACGGAGGGGGGTAAATAATTCACGGAGGGGTGAAATAATTCACGGAGGGGGGGAAACAATTCACGGAGGTGTCAAATAATTCACGGAGGGGGGTAAACAATTCACGGGGGGGGGTAAACAATTCACGGAGGGGTAAAATAATTCACGGAGGGGGGTAAACAATTCACGAAGGGGTAAAATAATTCACGGAGGGGGGTAAACAATTCACGGAGCGGTCAAATAATTCACGGAGGGGGGTAAATAATTCACGGAGGGGTGAAATAATTCACGGAGAAGGGTAAATAATTCACGGAGGGGTAAAATAATTCACGGAGGGGGGTAAACAATTCACAGAGGGGTAAAATAATTCACGGAGGGGGGTAAACAATTCACGGAGGGGTCAAATAATTCACGGAGGGGTAAAATAATTCACGGAGGGGGGTAAATAATTCACGGAGGGGGGTAAATAATTCACGGAGGAGGGTAAATAATTCACGGAGGGGTAAAATAATTCACGGAGGGGGGTAAATAATTCACTATGGGTAAAATAATTCACGGAGGGGGGTAAATAATTCACGGAGGGGTAAAATAATTCACGGAGGGGGGTAAACAATTCACGGAGGGGTCAAATAATTGACGGAGGGGGGTAAACAATTCACGGAGGGGGGTAAACAATTCACGGAGGGGTAAAATAATTCACGGAGGGGGGTAAACAATTCACGGAGGGGTAAAATAATTCACGGAGGGGGGTAAACAATGCACGGAGCGGTCAAATAATTCACGGAGGGGGGTAAACAATTCACGGAGGGGTGAAATAATTCACGGAGGGGGGTAAATAATTCACGGAGGGGTAAAATAATTCACGGAGGGGGGTAAACAATTCACGGAGGGGTAAAAGAATTCACGGAGGGGGGTAAATAATTCACCGAGGTGTGAAATAATTCACGGAGGGGGGTAAACAATTCACGGAGGGGTCAAATGATTCACGGAGGGGGGTAAACAATTCACAGAGGGGTCCAATAATTCACGGAGGGGTAAAATAATTCACGGAGGGGGGTAAATAATTCACGGAGGGGTGAAATAATTCACGGAGGGGGGTAAATAATTCACGGAGGGGTAAAATAATTCACGGAGGGGTAAAAAAATTCACGGAGGGGGGTAAATAATTCACGGAGGGGTGAAATAATTCACGGAGGGGGGTAAACAATTCACGGAGGGGTCAAATAATTCACGGAGGGGGGTAAATAATTCACGGAGGGGTCAAATAATTCACGGAGGGGGGTAAACAATTCACGGAGGGGTCAAATAATTCACGGAGGGGGGTAAACAATTCACAGAGGGGTCAAATAATTCACGGAGGGGTAAAATAATTCACGGAGGGGGGTAAATAATTCACGGAGGGGTGAAATAATTCACGGAGGGGGGTAAATAATTCACAGAGGGGTAAAAAAATTCACGGAGGGGGGTAAATAATTCACGGAGGGGTGAAATAATTCACGGAGGGGGGTAAATAATTCACGGAGGGGTGAAACAATTCACGGAGGGGGGTAAACAATTCACGGAGGGGTAAAATAATTCACGGAGGGGGGTAAATAATTCACGGAGGGGTGAAAGAATTCACGGAGGGGGGTAAACAATTCACGGAGGGGTAAAATAATTCACGGAGGGGGGTAAATAATTCACGGAGGGGTGAAAGAATTCACGGAGGGGGGTAAACAATTCACGGAGGGGTAAAATAATTCACGGAGGGGGGTAAATAATTCACGGAGGGGTCAAATAATTCACGGAGGGGGGTAAACAATTCACGGAGGGGTAAAATACTTCACGGAGGGGGGTAAATAATTCACGGAGGGGTCAAATAATTCATGGAGGGGGGTAAACAATTCACGGAGGGGTCAAATAATTCACCGAGGGGGGTAAATAATTCACGGAGGGGTCAAATAATTCACGGAGGGGGGTAAAATATTCACGGAGGGGTCAAATAATTCACGGAGGGGGGTAAATAATTCACGGAGGGGTAAAATAATTCACGGAGGGGGGTAAACGGTTCACGGAGGGGTAAAATGATTCACGGAGGGGTAAAACAATTCACCGAGGGGGGTAAATAATTCACGGAGGGGTAAAATAATTCACGGAGGGGGGTAAACAATTCACGGAGGGGTCAAATAATTCACGGAAGGGTCAAAAAATTCACGGAGGGGGGTCAAATAATTCACCCAGGGGTGAAATAATTCACGGAGGGGGGTAAACAATTCAGAGAGGGGTAAAATAATTCACGGAGGGGTGAAAGAATTTACGGAGGGGGGTAAATAATTCACGGAGGGGTAAAATAATTCGCGGAGGGGTAAAATAATTCACGGAGGGGGGTAAATAATTCACGGAGGGGTGAAATAATTCACGGAGGGGGGTAAACAATTCACGGAGGGGTCAAATAATTCACGGAGGGGTCAAAAAATTCACGGAGGGGGGTCAAATAATTCACGGAGGGATGAAATAATTCACGGAGGGGGGTAAATGATTCACAGAGGGGTGAAATAATTCACGGAGGGGGGTAAATAATTCACGGAGGGGTCAAATAATTCACGGAGGGGGATAAACAATTCAGAGAGGGGTAAAATAATTCACGGAGGGGGGGAAACAATTCACGGAGGGGTAAAATAATTCACGGAGGGGTCAAATAATTCACGGAGGGGTCAAATAATTCACGGAGGGGGGTAAACAATTCACGGAGGGGTCAAATAATTCACGGAGGGGGGTAAATAATTCACAGAGGGGTCAAATAATTCACGGAGGGGGGTAAATAATTCATGGAGGGGTCAAATAATTCACGGAGGGGGGTTAACAATTCACGGAGGGGTCAAATAATTCACGGAGGGGGGTAAACAATTCACGGAGTGGTAAAATAATTCACGGAGGGGGGTAAATAATTCACGGAGGGGTCAAATAAATCACGGAGGGGGGTAAACAATTCACCGAGGGGTGAAATAATTCACGGAGGGGGGTAAATAATTCACAGAGGGGTAAAAAAATTCACGGAGGGGGGTAAACAATTCGAGGAGGGGTGAAATAATTCACGGAGGGGGGTAAATAATTCACGGAGGGGTGAAATAATTCACGGAGGGGGGTAAACAATTCACGGAGAGGTGAAATAATTCACGGAGGGGGGTCAAATAATTCTTGGAGGGGTCAAATGATTCACGGAGGGGGGTAAACAATTCACAGAGGGGTCAAATAATTCACGGAGGGGGGTAAATAATTCACGGAGGGGTAAAATAATTCACGGAGGGGGGTAAATAATTCACAGAGGGGTCAAATAATGCACCGAGGGGGGTAAATAATTCACGGAGGGGTAAAATGATTCACGGAGGGGGGTAAATAAGTCACGGAGGGGTGAAATGATTCACGGAGGGGGGTAAACGATTCACGGAGGGGTCAAATAATTCACGGAGGGGGGTAAACAATTCACGGAGGGGGGTAAACAAACCACGGAGGGGTAAAATAATTCACGGAGGGGGGTAAACAATTCACGGAGGGGTAAAATAATTCACGGAGGGGGGTAAACAATTCACGGAGCGGTCAAATAATTCACGGAGGGGGGTAAACAATTCATGGAGGGGTGAAATAATTCACGGAGGGGTAAAATAATTCACGGTGGGGGGTAAATAATTCAGGGAGGGGTCAAATAATTCACGGAGGGGGGTAAATGGTTCACGGAGGGGTCAAATAATTCACGGAGGGGGGTAAACAATTCACGGAGGGGTAAAATAATTCACAGAGGGGGGTAAATAATTCACGGAGGGGTGAAATACTTCACGGAGGGGGGTAAACAATTCACCGAGGGGTGAAATAATTCACGGAGGGGGGTAAACAATTCACAGAGGGGTCAAATAATTCACGGAGGGGTAAAATAATTCACGGAGGGGGGTAAATGATTCACGGAGGGGTGAAATAATTCACGGAGGGGGGTAAATAATTCACGGAGGGGTAAAATAATTGACGGAGGGGGGTAAACAATTCACGGAGGGGTGAAGTAATTCACGGAGGGGGGTAAACAATTCACGGAGGGGTCAAATAATTCACGGAGGGGGGTAAATAATTCACGGAGGGGTCAAATAATTCACGGAGGGGGGTAAAGAATTCACGGAGGGGTCAAATAATTCACGGAGGGGGGTAAACAATTCACAGAGGGGTAAAATGATTCACGGAGGGGTAAAACAATTCACCGAGGGGGGTAAATAATTCACGGAGGGGTAAAATAATTCACGGAGGGGGGTAAATAATTCACGGAGGGGTGAAATAATTCACGGAGCGGGGTAAATAGTTCACAGAGGGGTAAAATAATTCACGGAGGGGGGTAAATAATTCAGGGAGGGGTGAAATAATTCACGGAGGGGGGTAAATAATTCACGGAGGGGTGAAACAATTCACGGAGGGGGGTAAACAATTCACGGAGGGGTAAAGTAATTCACGGAGGGGGGTAAATAATTCACGGAGGGGTGAAATAATTCACGGAGGGGGGTAAACAATTCATGGAGGGGTAAAATAATTCACGAAGGGGGTCAAATAATTCACGGAGGGGTAAAATAATTCACGGAGGGGGGTAAACAATTCACGGAGGGGTGAAATTATTCACGGAGGGGGGTAAACAATTCACGGAGGGGTGAAATTATTCACGGAGGGGGGTAAACAATTCACGGAGGGGTAAAATAATTCACGGAGGGGGGTAAATAATTCACGGAGGGGTGAAATAATTCACGGAGGGGGGTAAATAATTCACGGAGGGGTGAAATAATTCACGGAGGGGGGTAAACAATTCACGGAGGGGTAAAATAATTCATGGAGGGGGGTAAATAATTCACGGAGGGGGGAATTAATTCACGGAGGGGGGTAAAGAATTCACGGAGGGGTAAAATAATTCACGGAGGGGGGTAAATAATTCACGGAGGGGTATAATAATTCACGGAGGGGGGTACATAATTCACCGAGGGGTCAAATAATTCACTGAGGGGGGTAAACAATTCACAGAGGGGTAAAATAATTCACGGAGGGGGGTAAATAATTCACGGGTGGGTGAAATAATTCACGGAGGGGGTTAAACAATTCACGGGAGGGGGTAAATAATTCACGGAGGGGGGTAAATAATTCACGGAGGGGTCAAATGATTCACGGAGGGGGGTAAATAATTCACGGAGGGGTCAAATAATTCACGGAGGGGGGTAAATAATTCACGGAATGGTAAAATAATTCACGGAGGGGGGTAAACGGTTCACGGAGGGGTGAAATAATTCACAGAGGGGTAAACAATTCACGGAGGGGTAAAATAATTCACCGAGGGGGGTAAACAATTAACGGAGGGGTGAAATAATTCACGGAGGGGGGTAAATAATTCACGGAGGGGTCAAATAATTCACGGAGGGGGGTAAAATAATTCACGGAGGGGTAAAATAATTCACGGAGGGGGGTAAACAATTCACGGAGGGGTAAAATAATTCACCGAGGGGGGTAAACAATTAACGGAGGGGTGAAATAATTCACGGAGGGTGGTAAATAATTCACCGAGGGGTGAAATAATTCACGGAGGGGGGTAAACAATTCACGGAGAGGTAAAATAATTCACGGAGGGGGGCAAACAATTCACGGAGGGGTCAAATAATTCACGGAGGGGGGTAAATAATTCAAGGAGGGGTCAAATAATTCACGGAGGGGGGTAAAAAATTCACGGAGGGGTCAAATAATTCACGGAGGGGGGTAAATAATTCACGGAGGGGTCAAATAATTCACGGAGGGGGGTAAATAATTCACGGAGGGGTCAAATAATTCACGGAGGGGTGAAATAATTCACGGAGGGGGGTAAATAATTCACTATGGGTAAAATAATTCACGGAGGGGGGTAAATAATTCACGGAGGGGTAAAATAATTCACGGAGGGGGGTAAATAATTCACTATGGGTAAAATAATTCACGGAGGGGGGTAAATAATTCACGGAGGGGTAAAATAATTCACGGAGGGGGGTAAACAATTCACGGAGGGGTCAAATAATTGACGGAGGGGGGTAAACAATTCACGGAGGGGGGTAAACAATTCACGGAGGGGTAAAATAATTCACGGAGGGGGGTAAACAATCCACGGAGGGGTAAAATAATTCACGGAGGGGGGTAAACAATGCACGGAGCGGTCAAATAATTCACGGAGGGGGGTAAACAATTCACGGAGGGGTGAAATAATTCACGGAGGGGGGTAAATAATTCACGGAGGGGTAAAATAATTCACGGAGGGGGGTAAACAATTCACGGAGGGGTAAAATAATTCACGGAGGGGGGTAAATAATTCACCGAGGTGTGAAATAATTCACGGAGGGGGGTAAACAATTCACGGAGGGGTCAAATGATTCACGGAGGGGGGTAAACAATTCACAGAGGGGTCCAATAATTCACGGAGGGGTAAAATAATTCACGGAGGGGGGTAAACAATTCACAGAGGGGTCCAATAATTCACGGAGGGGTAAAATAATTCACGGAGGGGGGTAAATAATTCACGGAGGGGTGAAATAATTCACGGAGGGGGGTAAATAATTCACGGAGGGGTAAAATAATTCACGGAGGGGTAAAAAAATTCACGGAGGGGGGTAAATAATTCACGGAGGGGTGAAATAATTCACGGAGGGGGGTAAACAATTCACGGAGGGGTCAAATAATTCACGGAGGGGGGTAAATAATTCACGGAGGGGTCAAATAATTCACGGAGGGGGTTAAACAATTCACGGAGGGGTCAAATAATTCACGGAGGGGGGTAAACAATTCACAGAGGGGTCAAATAATTCACGGAGGGGTAAAATAATTCACGGAGGGGGGTAAATAATTCACGGAGGGGTGAAATAATTCACGGAGGGGGGTAAATAATTCACAGAGGGGTAAAAAAATTCACGGAGGGGGGTAAATAATTCACGGAGGGGTGAAATAATTCACGGAGGGGGGTAAATAATTCACGGAGGGGTGAAACAATTCACGGAGGGGGGTAAACAATTCACGGAGGGGTAAAATAATTCACGGAGGGGGGTAAATAATTCACGGAGGGGTGAAATAATTCACGGAGGGGGGTAAACAATTCACGGAGGGGTAAAATAATTCACGGAGGGGGGTAAATAATTCACGGAGGGGTCAAATAATTCACGGAGGGGGGTAAACAATTCACGGAGGGGTAAAATAATTCACGGAGGGGGGTAAATAATTCACGGAGGGGTCAAATAATTCACGGAGGGGGGTAAACAATTCACGGAGGGGTCAAATAATTCACGGAGGGGGGTAAATAATTCACGGAGGGGTAAAATAATTCACGGAGGGGGGTAAACGGTTCACGGAGGGGTAAAATGATTCACGGAGGGGTAAAACAATTCACCGAGGGGGGTAAATAATTCACGGAGGGGTAAAATAATTCACGGAGGGGGGTAAACAATTCACGGAGGGGTCAAATAATTCACGGAGGGGTCAAAAAATTCACGGAGGGGGGTCAAATAATTCACGGAGGGGTGAAATAATTCACGGAGGGGGGTAAACAATTCAGAGAGGGATAAAATAATTCACGGAGGGGTAAAATAATTCGCGGAGGGGTAAAATAATTCACGGAGGGGGGTAAATAATTCACGGAGGGGTGAAAAAATTCACGGAGGGGGGTAAACAATTCACGGAGGGGTCAAATAATTCACGGAGGGGTCAAAAAATTCACGGAGGGGGGTCAAATAATTCACGGAGGGATGAAATAATTCACGGAGGGGGGTAAATGATTCACAGAGGGGTGAAATAATTCACGGAGGGGGGTAAATAATTCACGGAGGGGTCAAATAATTCACGGAGGGGGATAAACAATTCTGAGAGGGGTAAAATAATTCACGGAGGGGGGTAAACAATTCACGGAGGGGTAAAATAATTCACGGAGGGGGGTCAAATAATTCACGGAGGGATGAAATAATTCACGGAGGGGGGTAAATGATTCACAGAGGGGTGAAATAATTCACGGAGGGGGGTAAATAATTCACGGAGGGGTCAAATAATTCACGGAGGGGGATAAACAATTCAGAGAGGGGTAAAATAATTCACGGAGGGGGGTAAACAATTCACGGAGGGGTCAAAAAATTCACGGAGGGGGTTCAAATAATTCACGGAGGGATGAAATAATTCACGGAGGGGGGTAAATGATTCACAGAGGGGTGAAATAATTCACGGAGGGGGGTAAATAATTCACGGAGGGGTCAAATAATTCACGGAGGGGGATAAACAATTCAGAGAGGGGTAAAATAATTCACGGAGGGGGGTAAACAATTCACGGAGGGGTAAAATAATTCACGGAGGGGTCAAATAATTCACGGAGGGGTCAAATAATTCACGGAGGGGGGTAAATAATTCACGGAGGGGTCAAATAATTCACGGAGGGGGGTAAACAATTCACGGAGGGGTCAAATAATTCACGGAGGGGGGTAAATAATTCACAGAGGGGTCAAATAATTCACGGAGCGGGGTAAATAATTCATGGAGGGGTCAAATAATTCACGGAGGGGGGTAAGCAATTCACGGAGGGGTCAAATAATTCACGGAGGGGGGTAAACAATTCACGGAGTGGTAAAATAATTCACGGAGGGGGGTAAATAATTCACGGAGGGGTCAAATAAATCACGGAGGGGGGTAAACAATTCACCGAGGGGTGAAATAATTCACGGAGGGGGGTAAATAATTCACGGAGGGGTAAAAAAATTCACGGAGGGGGGTAAACAATTCGAGGAGGGGTGAAATAATTCACGGAGGGGGGTAAATAATTCACGGAGGGGTGAAATAATTCACGGAGGGGGGTAAACAATTCACGGAGAGGTGAAATAATTCACGGAGGGGGGTCAAATAATTCACGGAGGGGTCAAATGATTCACGGAGGGGGGTAAACAATTCACAGAGGGGTCAAATAATTCACGGAGGGGGGTAAATAATTCACGGAGGGGTAAAAAAATTCACGGAGGGGGGTAAATAATTCACAGAGGGGTCAAATAATGCACCGAGGGGGGTAAATAATTCACGGAGGGGTAAAATAATTCACGGAGGGGGGTAAATAATTCACGGAGGGGTGAAATAATTCACGGAGGGGGGTAAACGATTCACGGAGGGGTCAAATAATTCACGGAGGGGGGTAAACAATTCACGGAGGGGGGTAAACAAATCACGGAGGGGTAAAATAATTCACGGAGGGGGGTAAACAATTCACGGAGGGGTAAAATAATTCACGGAGGGGGGTAAACAATTCACGGAGCGGTCAAATAATTCACGGAGGGGGGTAAACAATTCATGGAGGGGTGAAATAATTCACGGAGGGGTAAAATAATTCACGGTGGGGGGTAAATAATTCAGGGAGGGGTCAAATAATTCACGGAGGGGGGTAAATGGTTCACGGAGGGGTCAAATAATTCACGGAGGGGGGTAAACAATTCACGGAGGGGTAAAATAATTCATGGAGGGGGGTAAATAATTCACGGAGGGGTGAAATACTTCACGGAGGGGGGTAAACAATTCACCGAGGGGTGAAATAATTCACGGAGGGGGGTAAACAATTCACAGAGGGGTCAAATAATTCACGGAGGGGTAAAATAATTCACGGAGGGGGGTAAATAATTCACGGAGGGGTGAAATAATTCACGGAGGGCGGTAAATAATTCACTGAGGGGTAAAATAATTCACGGAGGGGTGAAGTAATTCACGGAGGGGGGTAAACAATTCACGGAGGGGTCAAATAATTCACGGAGGGGGGTAAATAATTCACGGAGGGGTCAAATAATTCACGGAGGGGGGTAAACAATTCACGGAGGGGTCAAATAATTCACGGAGGGGGGTAAACAATTCATAGAGGGGTCAAATAATTCACGGAGGGGTAAAATAATTCACGGAGGGGGGTAAATAATTCACGGAGGGGTGAAATAATTCACGGAGGGGGGTAAATAGTTCACAGAGGGGTAAAATAATTCACGGAGGGGGGTAAATAATTCACGGAGGGGTGAAATAATTCACGGAGGGGGGTAAATAATTCACGGAGGGGTGAGACAATTCACGGAGGGGGGTAAACAATTCACGGAGGGGTAAAATAATTCACGGAGGGGGGTAAATAATTCACGGAGGGGTGAAAGAATTCACGGAGGGGGGTAAACAATTCATGGAGGGGTAAAATAATTCACGAAGGGGGGTAAATAATTCACGGAGGGGTCAAATAATTCACGGAGGGGGGTAAACAATTCACGGAGGGGTAAAATAATTCACGGAGGGGGGTAAATAATTCACGGAGGGGTAAAATAATTCACGGAGGGGGCTAAACAATTCACGGAGGGGTCAAATAATTCACGGAGGGGGGTAAATAATTCACGGAGGGGTCAAATAATTCACGGAGGGGGGTAAATAATTCACGGAGGGGTCAAATAATTCACGGAGGGGGGTAAATAATTCACGGAGGGGTAAAATAATTCACGGAGGGGTGAAATAATTCACGGAGGGGGGTAAACGGTTCACGGAGGGGTAAAATGATTCACGGAGGGGTAAAACAATTCACCGAGGGGGGTAAATAAGTCACGGAGGGGGGTAAACAATTCACGGAGGGGTGAAAGAATTTACGGAGGGGGGTAAATAATTCACGGAGGGGTAAAATAATTCGCGGAGGGGTAAAATAATTCACGGAGGGGGGTAAAAAATTCACGGAGGGGTGAAATAATTCACGGAGGGGGATAAGCAATTCACGGAGGGGTCAAATAATTCACGGAGGGGTCAAAAAATTCACGAAGGGGGGTCCAATAATTCACGGAGGGGTGAAATAATTCACGGAGGGGGGTAAATAATTCACGGAGGGGTAAAATAATTCACCGAGGGGGGTAAACAATTCAGAGAGGGGTAAAATAATTCACGGAGGGGGGTAAATAATTCACGGAGGGGTGAAATAATTCACGGAGGGGTCAAACAATTCACGGAGGGGTCAAATAATTCACGGAGGGGGGTAAACAATTCACGGAGGGGTCAAATAATTCAGGGAGGGGGGTAAATAATTCACGGAGGGGTCAAATAATTCACGGAGGGGGGTAAATAATTCATGGAGGGGTCAAATAATTCACGGAGGGGGGTAAGCAATTCATGGAGGGGTAAAATAATTCACGGAGGGGTAAAATTATTCACGGAGGGGTAAAATAATTCACGGAGGGGGGTAAATAATTCACGGAGGGGTCAAATAAATCACGGAGGGGGGTAAACAATTCACCGAGGGGTGAAATAATTCACGGAGGGGGGTAAATAATTCACGGAGGGGTAAAATAATTCACGGAGGGGGGTAAACAATTGACGGAGGGGTGAAATAATTCACGGAGGGGGGTAAATAATCCACGTAGGGGTGAAAGAATTCACGGAGGGGGGTAAACAATTCACGGAGAGGTGAAATTATTCACGGAGGGGGGTAAACAATTCACGGAGGGGTCAAATAATTCACGGAGGGGGGTAAACAATTCACAGAGGGGTCAAATAATTCACGGAGGGGGGTAAATAATTCACGGAGGGGTAAAATAATTCACGGAGGGGGGTAAATAATTCACGGAGGGGTCAAATAATGCACGGAGGGGGGTAAATAATTCACGGAGGGGTCAAAAGATTCACGGAGCGGGGTAAATAATTCACAGAGGGGTAAAATAATTCACGGAGGGGTGAAATAATACACGGAGGGGGGTAAACGGTTCACGGAGGGGTAAAATAATTCACGGAGGGGTAAAATAATTCACGGAGGGGAATAAATAATTCACGGAGGGGTGAAATAATTCACGAAGGGGGGTAAACAATTCACGGAGGGGTGAAATAATTCACGGAGGGGGGTAAACAATTCACGGAGGGGTGAAATAATTCACGGAGACGTAAAATAACTCACGGAGGGGGGTAAATAACACGGAGGGGTGAAATAATTCACGGAGGGGGGTAAACAATTCACGGAGGGGTGAAATAATTCACGGAGGGGGGTAAATAATTCACGGAGGGGTAAAATAATTCACGGAGGGGTAAACTAATTCACGGAGGGGGGTGAAATAATTCACGGAGGGGGGTAAAAAATTCACGTATGGGTAAAATAATTCACGGAGGGGGGTAAATAATTCACGGAGGGGTCAAATAATTCACAGAGGGGGGTAAATAATTCACGGAGGGGTCAAATAATTCACGGAGGGGGGTAAAGAATTCACAGAGGGGTCAAATAATTCACAGAGGGGGGTAAATAATTCACGGAGGGAGGTAAACAATTCACGGAGGGGTGAAATAATTCACGGAGGGGTAAAATAATTCACGGAGGGGTAAAATAATTCACGGAGGGGGGTAAATAATTCACAGAGGGGTAAAATAATTCACGGAGGGGGGTAAATTATTCACAGAGAGGTCAAATAATTCACGGAGGGGGGTAAACAATTCACGGAGGGGTCAAATAATTCACGGAGGGGGGTAAAGAATTCACAGAGGGGTCAAATAATTCACGGAGGGGGGTAAACAATTCACGGAGGGGTGAAATAATTCACGGAGGGGGTTAAACAATTCACGGAGGGGTAAACAATTCACGGAGGGGTAAAATAATTCACGGAGGGGTAAAATAATTCACGGAGGGGTAAAATAATTCACGGAGGGGGGAAAATAATTTACAGAGGGGCAAAATAATTCACCGAGGGGGGTAAACAATTCACGGAGGGGTGAAATAATTCACGGAGCGGGGTAAACAATTCACGGAGGAGTGAAATAATTCACGGAGGGGGGTAAATAATTCACGGAGGGGTGAAATAATTCACGGAGGGGGGTAAACAATTCACGGAGAGGTGAAATAATTCACGAAGGGGGGTATACGATTCACAGAGGGGTCAAATAATTCACGGAGGGGGGTAAATAATTCACGGAGGGGTCAAATAATTCACGGAGGGGGGTAAACAATTCACGGAGGAGTGAAATGATTCACGGAGGGGGGTAAATAATTCACGGAGGGGTCAAATAATTCACGGAGGAGGGTAAATAATTCACGGAGGGGTAAAATAATTCACGGAGGGGGGTAAACAATTCACGGAGGGGTCAAATAATTCACGGAGGGGGGTAAACCATTCACAGAGGGGTCAAATAATTCACGGAGGGGGGTAAATAATTCACGGAGGGGTAAAATAATTCACGGAAGGGGGTAAATAATTCGTGGAGGGGCCAAATAATTCACGGAGGGGGGTAAATAATTCACGGAGGGGTCAAAAAATTCACGGAGGGGGGTAAAGGATTTACGGAGGGCTGAAATAATTCACGGAGGGGGGTAAACGGTTCACGGAGGGGTAAAAAAATTCACGGAGGGGTAAAATAATTCACGGAGGGGGGTAAATAATTCATGGAGGGGTGAAATAATTCACGGAGGGGGGTAAACAATTCACGGAGGGGTGAAATTATTCACGGAGGGGGGTAAACAATTCACAGGAGGGGTGAAATAATTCACGGAGGGGGGTAAATAATTCACGGAGGGGTGAAATAATTCACGGAGGGGGGTAAATAATCCACGGAGGGGTGAAATAAATCACGGAGGGGGGTAAACAATTCACGGAGGGGTGAAATAATTCACGGAGGGGGGAAATAATTCACGGAGGGGTAAAATAATTCACGGAGGGGTAAAATAATTCACGGAGGGGGGTAAATAATTCACGGAGGGGTCAAAAAGTTCACGGAGGGGGGTAAATAATTCACGGAGGGGTAAAATAATTCACGGAGGGGGGTAAATAATTCACGGAGGGGTGAAATGATTCACGGAGGGGTGAAATAATTCACAGAAGGGGGTGAAATAATTCACGGAGGGGTGAAATAATTCACGGAGGGGGGTGAATAATTCACGGAGGGGTAAAATAATTCACGGAGGGGGGTAAATAATTCACGGAGGGGTCAAAAAATTCACGGAGGGGGGTAAATAATTCACGGAGGGGTGAAATAATTCACGGAGGGGGGTAAATAATTCACGGAGGGGTCAAATAATTCACGGAGGGGGGTAAACAATTCACGGAGGGGTCAAATAATTCACGGAGGGGGGTAAACAATTCACAGAGGGGTCAAATAATTCACGGAGGGGTAAAATAATTCACGGAGGGGGGTAAACAATTCATGGAGGGGTGAAATAATTCACGAAGGGGGGTAAATAAGTCACGGAGGGGTAAAATAATTCACAGAGGGGTAAATTATTCATGGAGGGGGGTAAATAATTCACGGAGGGGTGAAATAATTCACGGAGGGGGGTAAACAATTCACGGAGGGGTCAAATAATTCACGGAGGGGGGTAAAAAATTCACGGAGGGGTAAAATAATTCACGGAGGGGGGTAAATAATTCACGGAGGGGTGAAATAATTCACGGAGGGGGGTAAACAATTCACGGAGGGGTCAAATAATTCACGGAAGGGGGTAAACAATTCACGGAGGGGTCACATAATTCACGGAGGGGGGTAAACAATTCACGGAGGGGTAAAATAATTCACGGAGGGGGGTAAATAATTCACGGAGGGGTAAAATAATTCACGGAGGGGGGTAAACAACTCACGGAGGGGTCAAATAATTCACCGAGGGGGGTAAATAATTCACGGAGGGGTCAAATAATTCACGGAGGGGTGAAATAATTCACGAAGGGGGGTAAATAAGTCACGGAGGGGTAAAATAATTCACAGAGGGGTAAAATGATTCACGGAGGGGGGTAAATAATTCACGGAGGGGTGAAATAATTCACGGAGGGGGGTAAACAATTCACGGAGGGGTCAAATAATTCACGGAGGGGGGTAAATAATTCACGGAGGGGTAAAATAATTCACGGAGGGGGGTAAATAATTCACGGAGGGGTGAAATAATTCACGGAGGGGGGTAAACAATTCACGGAGGGGTCAAATAATTCACGGAGGGGGGTACACAATTCACGGAGGGGTCAAATAATTCACGGAGGGGGGTAAACAATTCACTATGGGTAAAATAATTCACGGAGGGGGGTAAATAATTCACGGAGGGGTAAAATAATTCACGGAGGGGGGTAAATAATTCATGGAGGGGTCAAAGAATTCACGGAGGGGGGTAAAGATTTCACGGAGGGGTCAAATAATTCACGGAGGGGGGTAAACAATTCACGGAGCGGTGACATAATTCACGGAGGGGGGTAAATAATTCACGGAGGGGTAAAATAATTCACGGAGGGGGGTAAATAATTCACGGAGGGGTCAAATAATTCACGGAGGGGGGTGAACAATTCACGGAGGGGTCAAATAATTCACGGAGGGGGGTAAACAATTCACAGGGAGACAAGGAGACCTGAATTCTGTCATTTAGGAAAGCTCTAGTGTCTCAGCACAGTAGGTTGTCTCACTCCCCTCATCCTGGAGCAAGTGGAGGGAAAGGACAAACCAAACCCTGTTCAGGACACTACAATCTGAGAAAGACAGGTGACTTCTTCGAATCTCCAACCAAAATCATCACGGCAATGTTGTTTGCAACTGCAACAGATGGATGCAAGAAACACAGCCTAGAAGCCTAACAGCTGGTGGCCATACAGTGCTGTGTTAGGCTACGCTGCCCAGCTGCCTCCATGAATGTGATGTCTCTGGCGGTGAGCATAATTTGACGTCTCGTGCCCCTCTCCGCCTTTGCTGTGCTGAACTACATCGCCAACCACACACCCACGGCAGGAAAAGAGGAAAAATTTGAAATTTCGGAAGCTTGGGTCTCAGAATCAGGAGTTTCGCTGCAGACCTTATTCAAGCTGTACGAGCTTTCTGCTGAAGTTTGGGGTGGTGCGCACGATTGAAAGGTGCGCACATTCGACCCCTTGGCCATTTTTGTGCGTAGTACTCACAACCACAACACAAAAAGACAGAATCAAAATCAGGTAAACAATTCACCTGTGCAGAACACGCGGAGTGCATGTGAGTCCTCTTAACCATCAACAACCCCAAATTCCGCCGGGGCTTAACTCCCGAACGAAACGGTATTTGGGGCCCCCGTGGGCCTTATAAGCCCACGGAGTGTGCTGAGGCGTGGCTACCAGCACTTAAAGTCTGGCCTGCCGTACCCATTGCTGGGCTCGCCTCAGCACGGCCGGTCGGGTCCGGCTCTGGGGGGTGCGCACGAAACTAGCCCCGGGAGAAGGGCCTTCTACCCGGTTAAGCATTAATTACAGCAGTAAACACTATTTATTACGTTAGATGTTTACTAAGCGCATGTTTTTACCCCGCAGACATGCCCCTTCCAGTGGTGCGCTCACCTTTGGGGCTGCCGTTGGGGGGTCCGGGGCTTTTACCCGGACCTCCGGCCCTCCCTGGCTGTTGGCCGGAGGCGTACATTATACAATACTGTGGTTCTTTCAGTAACGTACGTACATTACTTGATACATACACATCTGGGGCCTGAGGGGGATGGCGCCCCCCCTTGGTTCCAAACAAATTCGTCTCCGGGGGGCCTCCCCTTGATTCACTATCGTCTCGGGACCGTTCCGAGGTCGCCCTGCATGGCAGAGGCAGGGACGGGGGGGCCACCCCTTATTTCAGAACTGTATCGGTGCATCAATGTCTTTCCACCCTGCCTGGGCGGAAGACCAGGGACCGGGGGGCCACCCCTTATTTCAAAATTGCATCGGCATATCAAGGTCGTTCCACCCTGCATGGGCGGAGGACCCGGGACCGGGGGGCCGCCCCTTATTTCATTCCCGCTCTGGCAGATCAAAATTCCTCCGCCCCTTGTAGGCAGAGGTCCAGGGATCGGGGGGCCTCCCCTTATTTCAGTACAGCCATTCAGGTACGGGTCTGGGGGGTCTCCCCTTATTTCAAACCACAACTCCAAGTATCGGTTCCTCGCCCCGACGGGCAAATGACCAGGGACGGGGGGCCTCCCCTTTTGTCACAGCACTTCCTGGGGAGCCAGACGTCGAGGCTGCAGGCAGGTGCCATTACCCCGGCGAAGTGAGCACCGTAGCGGCAGGCGCTGGCCCTTACCTCCGCCCCGGCGCTGACTCCCCTTTATTCCACCGCCTCCCTATTCCGGTCCCGTCAGATAGGACGAGATCTCCACCCCATGATGTACCTGTGCACAAAAAAAGGAACAGTGGGTTGGGGTAGGGGAGCGCACAAGAGCCCTGCAAAGGGCTGGGTCACAGGGGGACCCGGGTTACTCCTGCATGCCGCCACCCCCAAGTAGAGCCCGCCCTGTGCCATCGTGGCTCCCGGTGCTCACTGGGTAAGTGGTTGTAAGGTCTGATGTCACAGTTGTCCCGCATTGCACCGCAGGGCAGGACCGGTAGCCCCCCGTGACATCAGACCCCTGACCGAAGGCCATTGTGTTGTAACCCCACACCTGGCCGGGGATTCTCGTATGCGGCCCCCACCCATGACGTACCTGTGCAGGGACGCACGGTGTCGTGGGTGGGAGCATTGTGGGGGGGGACAAACAAGCCGTGGGAGGGCTGGGCCACGGGGAGACCCGGGGCTCACTTGCTTACCGCCACCCCCCGGTGGAGCCCGCCCTGTGCCATCGTGGCTGACCCACGGTGGTCGGCGAGGGGTGAGGCGCTGAATCCCGTGACCCGGCCGCCGCGGCTGGGCCAGATCACCCCCCAGATTGCATAGACATGCACATACCAAGCAGTTCGAAAAGGGGGGGGGGGGTTACTATACCCAGGGTCCCTGACTTTCCCGCATGTTGAACGTTTTCCTAGGTTCCATATTTTCCCATTTTCCACTTGTTCCCAGTAGCATGGCGGTTTCTTGTCCGCCCTCGCCCCCCAACAGCACTTGGTGGGTGGGTGGGGGGGGGAGAAAAGCCTGATGGGGGGTTTCGGGTTGAGCGTTGGGGTGGCCCACCAGCAAAACTGACCCTGTTGTTATTCACATACCTAGTTCATGCCTACGGCCATGGTCAAGGAAGCAAGGTGCAGAATTGGGCAAGAGAAAAGGGGGGGGGGGGGGCAAGTCTGATATGGGGGGCAAAGTGCATGTCTGATATTTTGGGGAGGGGGGGCAAAGGCCTATCATGGGGGGCTTGGGGGGTTGGGGGTCGGGGGTGATGGTCCATAAAAGTCTGAAGTCTGAAGTCTGATAGCCTGTTGGGTTACTATACCCATAGCTGCGCCCCGCCCGCTGGTCGTCCCCATGCCGTCCCGCGACAACTTGGGCCAGGCCCAGACGAAGCCCCCCCTTGACCGGGTCACCGTGGCCCCCAGGCAGCCGGATCCGGCCTGGACCCAGAAGGTGCCGCCCGGGCCCGATGGGCGGCAGCGGCATCTCACCGCCGTGTGGGACATGGCCTTGGAGTCCCGGGGGGTGCAGGGCAGCCTTGGCATCTCTTTCCCCTGCCCCATTGTGGTCACGGGGGGATCCAACCTGCCCGAGGGGCAGGAGCTGGTGGGCCTGTTTGCCTACAGGGTTGTGAGCGGGCACAGGCGGGTGCAGACCGGGGTGTCGCGGATTGGGGAGGAGAGGACGGTGACCACGGCTGTGGTCTTTGGGCTGAATGTGCTCACGGGATGGGACAAGCGGAGGCCGGAGTGGGTGGACGTGGCATGGCTTGCCATGCGCGTCCATGTGGTGAGGCAGCGGAGGATGGGGGTGGCTGACGTCATTGACGTCGAGGAGCAGGACGAACCCCCCACCCCCTCGGCCCGCAAGCGAAAAAGGCCGCCCCCACCCCAAGGGGATGCCGAGCACCCCCCCCCCCCCCGCAAGCCCCGCATACGGCCACCCCGGTGGAGCGGGCGGAGCGGGTGGAGCCGGCGGCGGGGCGGGGGCAGAGGGGGGGGGTGCACGAGTGGGTGGAGCAGCAGGAGCTGCTACAGCGGGCGGGGGCTTGGGAGGCGCGCGCGATCAACGCGGAGGCCGCCAACCGCGACCTCGAGGCCCGCCTGTCCAGGGCCAACGAGGACAGGCGGGACGCCGAGTCGCGGTTGGCGGACGTCACCAAGGAGCGGGACCGCCTGACCACCAGAGTGAAAACTTTGGAGCGCGACCTGGCGACGTCGCGCAAGGCAAAGCCACCGCCACAGGTAGCACAGGCAGGGGAGGGGCCTGAGGGTGCCGAGCCCCCCCCGGCTGACAGGGCGGGGGGGGGGGGGGGGGCAGTGCAGCCGGTGTCCGGTACCTCCTGGCCGGCGCACAGGCGTGGCATGCCCAGGCCGAGGCATGCGCCGGCCAGATGTCGGCGGTGTCCACCGGCCTGCGGATGGCCATGATGGCCAGTGGCCAGCAGGCCGGTGTGGATAGCGTGGCCCCCGACGCCCCCAACGTGAGTGCCGCACCGGAGGATGTGCGCCGGCAGTACCCCCCCCACCGCGTCACGTCGGCGGCCATGGACCCCTCCTTTGTGGAGGCGGTGGGGGACCACCTGTCCCTAATCCCACGAATGTTATTCGTACATTTTCATATATGAATGTATGTACAAATATCCTGCCCCCCCCCCCCACCAGGCATGGGCAATTTGACCGACGTCCGGGGCACTCCCCCCCCACTTAGCGCAATTTTCTTCAGCACTGTTTGTATTTTATTGGGGGTATCCTATGCCCCCTGATCTGTTACATTGTTGACTGTGTGTCAGCCGGATTGACGACCATTGGACTGGGTGTGTGGTAACCCATGAACTCCATCCTGTGCTTGCTTTGTGAGGGCCAACGAGGGCAAAAGGATCTGTCTTTGGCAGAAATTCTGTGACAGCCACGTGAAATTCGTGCGAAATTCGTACGAATTTCGTACGAATTTCACATTGCCTGAATATTCACACAAATCTATTCACGTGAAATTCGCACGAAATTCGTACGAATTTCGTACGAATTTCGTGCGAACTTATGTGAATTTCTTCCAATTGCATGCGAATCACAGTAGAGTCCCACCAAAATTTAGTTGTCTAGGGTAGGCGGATGGTAGGAACCTACGATAAAAGCCTCCCCCATTCCACAGGTCTTGTACCTCACACCATGCCGCGGCCCAAGGAGCCATTCCATTTGTTAGCGGGTCGTACACAACGGAGGCGCCTACAAGAGCTCCATTAAGTTGTTACCAAGGAGCTTGCAGCACCCTACACCGTCAAGTACCTGCCCGACACGGGGCAAATAGTGCTTACCCCCGAAAGAAGAGTTGTAGTCACCGTCGAGCCTGAGCCCACCATGGAGGAGAGGTTGATTATGGCCTTGTCCCGGATCCGGTCATTGCACCTCTCTATGACGGAGTCGCGTCACCTAGTGGGGAGCATGACGTACGGTGTGGTATGGGACCAGGTGTACGGCATGCTTCGGCAGCTAGCGTTACCGGAGTCCCGGGCGTTCACTGCCTATACGGGAGACGACACGGCCATTAATGGTGCGGCCTGCTACCTACCTAACCGCATCGGCCACCTGTTCAAGTGTCCACCACCCCCACCCTCGGACATCATGCAGCCCGGGGACCGACGGCTGCATTGGTTGCCTATTGCGGTGGACAGTACATCGAGGCATGAGGCCGCGTACGTCCATTGCACACTTGGTGGCACCGCCAGCCCCAACCAACTATCTAGTTGGTGGCTACTAGGGGGCAGTGAAAAGTGGGAGACCCTCTACACGGCCTCCCACGAAATTGATTTTGATGACGAGTTGCGCAAGGCCGCAACCGTAAGTTTTAAGGATACGGGAGGGAACGATAGGCAGTCCCTTTTTTCTCTGTGTGCAGATGGTAAAGCATAGGTGCTCATGGCGGGTTGCCAAAACTGGAAGGCAGAAACCCCTGGTGCCACTGTGTGTTGGGTCTGCATGCGTAACCGTGCTCTGTGCCTTGCTACCTTTGGCACAGCAAGTGCGATAGACGGCAACGGAGAAGGGGCTATTGCCATAGGTGCTACATATAGGACCATTACGAGTGATAGGCGAGTGCCTGATTATGGCCTCCATGGGGTCCTTCGTGTCCTGTTGTGTGCAATCAACGGGACACGGGACCTAGTTGTACAACTGACAGGGAAGGCACCGGCCAATGTGGCACGCACCATGCTGCAACCGGTTCTAGATGAGGCACGGCTTGCTGCACGAACTTGCACCCATGCCTCATTAAATAATGACAAGGCAAACAGCAAGGGGAAGGTGAGGATGGAGTGTGCTACTGCCATCCATTTCATGTGGAATAGGGGTTGGGAGAAGATAATAGATGCTTGCCTACAGCAGCCTAGTGTGAGGCAGCATCAAGTAGGGGGAAAAAAGTGGGAGTCGGTGTGCAAAACGTGGTGGGAGAATTTTGCAAGCATGTGTTTATACGCGTGGCGTACCGCATGGTTCTCCGGGGCCGACTGGGGGCGGCTCCGGAACCATAGCATAGCCATGGTCGCTGCCCACAATGAGCTCCAGTGGGGCAAACTTCCGTGGACGCATCTTTGGATCAACCACATGTATTATTTTGCAAAGAAGTGGAGAATCTTGTCAAAGTTCTCGTGCTTTGCCATGGAGGGAAGTCGGCGGAGGCTAAAGCGCATGTTGCGCAACAGCAGGGGCCTAAGCCTCCTCCGGGGGAGACTAGGGGTGCAAGTGGTTGTAGACAACCACACCATTGACCATAGCCTTTGGTTGCATGGGTGGGATGCCACCAAAAAAGCACAACATGGGGAAGCGCCCATAAACCTACAAATGTATGCAAGCCGTACAAGAAGCCGGCTTCTAACCGACATGCAGCACCTTCAAACTCTACAGCGGCGGTTCCGGTGTCGCAAGAGACGGACATGAGATCACCATACAAACCCGGACCATTGCCTGTGACCGGGGTGCATGCCGGGGCGCCTACTAGGGGTGTGAGGACAAATCAGGGGGTGCAAACCGGTAATATTTGTGTAAAATCACGTGAATTCACGTGAAATTCGTACGAAAATCGTACGAAATTCGTACGAAAATTCCTCCGAATTTACGTGAATTCACGCCTGTGAATCGGCTACAGGCTTGTCGGGTTTTGGCACCTCTTGTTTTGGGCACGGTTCGGACATGATGGATAGTTTTGGGGCGGGACTTTCATTGGATGATGCGTAATGAAGATGGGGCACCTACAATTTGCTCATGGTGTGCCGCAACTGGTGCTGAAGCCGACGAAGAGACCGATCCCGGTCAAGACTTGCCCGTATGCCTGCCCGCAGCAAGTGCACAACTGTTGCCGCACGCCAATTTACCATTCGGGAACGGGGGTCCAGTGGCCTTTTGAATAATTGCGTGAATTTCACGTGAATTTACCCGAATTTTGATGTCTTTGGGGGAAAATGCCATATTTTTGGATCCTTCCAAGGGATTTGAGTTTGCGTGGAGATTCGCAGTATGCCGCAGTCCTTCGTGTGGATACCGCGGCTGCACGAGAGAGAGTTTTCCAGCATTGGCACGTTCGTCACCACTTTGTGAGGGTGCTAGCATCGGTTGCAGCGCTTCCTCCTGGCCTAATTATGATTGTAATAGCCGACACAGCCAATCCCCTAGCGCCATGACCGCTGTGTTTGCCCCCTAACAGGCACGGTGTGTGGTCTACCATGCGTAGTGGTAGTAACTGCATGGTGTGATACCTAGTCCCCTGGGCGTCGTAGTTTTGGCATGCTCGGGCTCACCTTTGCGTGCTCCACGGAAAAACGTACCAAATCAAGGACAACGTTCCTGCACTTTCACCCCCCTTTCATTTGTCCGGGTGGTATGCACACCGACACAGGCATACACCAAGTGGTAGTTGCATATCTCAGGCATGGCACAATGCAATCACGTCACGTGTCCCGCAAGTGTGTTTGGGCTGCAGTTTAACAGCACTTGCCTAGGGGAGCCTGTTAGGTGCACTTCCCAGGGCACACCAGCATCCACGTCCCCGGTGAGCATATAGGAGCACGCACAGTCCCAACATGTGTTGTGCGCCGTCATTACACACGTGTCATTGGTGAGAGGTAACCACATTCGGTGGCTTGGCCTGGTGGATAGTAGCTGACGCCATTCCTCACGCAGGGCCTCCGGCCATTGTGCATCCAAGCGAGTCCATTCGTTCATGCAAGCTCGTGCCCCTGCAAGCACCTCCCTTTGCCATCGGTACACTGTGCGATGTTGCCTTGCGTAGTTGGGTTGCGGTGTGTGGCACATGGCCCCGTTCAACCATCATTCCATGTCCTGCAGTCGGTGACTCACCATGGTCGCCTAAGTGCAGTATTTTTGGTGTGGTAGTTTGAGGTGGGTGAGGTGCGCACCTGCGTTGGTCCCCGCTAGCGCCATGGAGCTTCGGAACATGGATTCCAAAATTAGAATGTGGGCAGGTACTTTGTGGCACAAGCGCTTGGCGAGGGCCATCGGCACAATTAAGACCGTTGCTCAATACAATGGGTGGCATACAGTTTGAGGCGGGCGCTATTGACTAACTAGAATCGCACACTCGTATTGCCCCAGTGAGTGTTTTCGTGCACCAACAAACAAATGGGTCCGATGAGCAGGCTATCACCTCTGTGTGTCCCCTTACAGCCGCAGTTCTCCCTGGGGTTCTTGGGATAAGGATTTGTGCCGAATGCAAGAGACGCCCTAGTGCCACAAACACGTCTCCTATCCCCGGTCTCCATGACTTCTGCGGTTCTTTGAACAATGTGACGGGCAATCCTTTATCCATAAACTTTTCCAAAGCCCGCTTAGGAATTGTAAATACAATGGAGGCACTTTACTCCGCCACCGTGACCTACACCCCACCACAAAGAAAGACATTCTGCACTAAGGACACCAAAGAAGTGAAGGAACCCGCGTTGCGTGTCTGCTCATGGTGGACAAGGGCCCAAATTGTGGTGGACCATGTGTGGACAAGGCAATTTGTGCTCAACCATGCTGTGACTCGACGATTCATGCATCGAGCGAGCACATACACCATGAGGTATCTGATGACATGGATTGGAACAAAAATATTCCTTTGACTACGGAGACATCATTAGTGACGAGAGACATATGAATTGTTGTAGGTTTTAGGGACATACTTAAAAAATGTTCCATGACGCGCACAACGTACATAACGCGCAAGCCGGGGATTTACGGGAGTTTAAAGTGCTTTTGGCCCCCGGCCCCCACCTTGTGTAAATGGGTGTCAATTTTTTTCCAAAAGTGGCACAAATTTCCTTAAAAAACGGGTAAATTGCAAAGAAAGACGGTGTCACTCAACACCGCAACCAATCTAGAAAACTCATTAGACAATAATGTGGAGTTTTGATGATTGGTTGCTTGGGCCTTGCGACCCCAAGTGGCCAAATCCCGTGGTGTTCGAAGCCCCCCCCCCTGCCCCACACACCGGGATCCTAGCAAATCATGTGCGCTAGTCCCATCAGTAGTGCACCCATCAAAGAATGTTACACCGCACCCGATGAGGCACCACGACAACAATGCAACGCTATTGACTGCTTTTATCTTGGCGTGACACTAAGGTCTCTAAATGCTACGCACTACAAATATAGGATCAAGACCACATCCACTGCTGGTGCTCTAAACACAAGCCGGCTCACTGGCGGCCAACCTACAGTGAGCTTGCAACTTGGTCAGGGCTGGTTGGGCTGCTCGGACCCTGAGGCAACAGATAATGGGCTCGCATACGCCCCCGTGTCACAGGCGCATGGTTAGTACCACACTCAGTTCAATGTTTTGCCTTGCGACACTGCAGCGCAAACCAAATTAGTGCCGAATGTTGCCCTGCATTCGCTACTCTAGGTGGATGTCGAAAATTCTTAGGTTGTCTAGGTTAGCTCGCTCCCACCACCCTCCCACAGCACCGGTTAGTCGCAAACCTCTCGCTCTATGGGCCTCTGTCTCTCTCTGTGCTTCTTTCTCTTCGCCTTCCCAAAGGGGTATGTCTTCCTCTCCGTCCTCCCAAGCGGGTTTCTCTTCCTCTTTCCCTCCGCACGGATTTCTCTTTGTCCCTGTCTTCCCTTGGTCTTTGCCTCGTCTTACCCCCCCCCCTTGCTTGCCCGTGCAACTCACGCGTACCGCCGTTCGCACGGAGGCGTACTCAGCAGCGTGTACAGGAACCTTACAACGTCCCCTGTGACCGGGTTTGCCTGCCTGAAGAGCCTTCTCTGAAATAGCCTTATCAGGTTAGTTCGACCCGTCAAACACACGTGCAGGCAGTCACCATTCCTACTCACTGAGAATGGTACCACCCTGTGGCCCTCCGCCGTTGGACAGTGTAGCATCGCCTCCCACTGAAACGGGTGCCACGTGCTTGCACTCTTGGGCCGCAACTCAATTTGCATACTTTTCATGGCCCGATCTTCAAGGTCCGGTTGATTTGAACCATCACCGAGTAGAGCTCCTAATTGCTCATCGGCAACCGCTCCCCGTGATTGTCCACAATTTAACAGTGCATCCTCATGCTGTGCGGTAGATCCAGTCAAAGCCACATTTGGTGTTCCGGGCCGAGGCCATGGTTTCCACCTGCAAGTTAATAATCCTCACCCCCTCCTCCGCTATGGCGTCCGGCTGACCCTGTGCTTGTACTTTGAAACGGCGTCATACTTGCTGCGACTTGATTTTCTTTGGAGAGGGCTGACTTGCGTGTACGGGCCGTGTCAATACTGCGGCTTCCACTACCTTTCCCGTGTCTCCCATGGCCTTTGTGGCGGCATCACGCCAGCGAGTTCCTCCACACCAAGACGCGAGGTTTGAATTTGCACACAAACTATTGCTCGAATGAGTTGCTGTCGTGTTCCGGAACAGAACGCGGGGCTCACATCAGCAATTTCCTGTGCGACAAGACACGGGGTTTGAGAGTGCACACAATCATTTGTAGCAAAGACATGCTGCGAAGTTACTACAGTCAAAATGCGGGGCTCATTTTGCCCTTGGTGCGCGTTTGAACCCCAAGGTTGTTCCAGCCAAATTGTTCCCGTGTTCTAGGCTATATGGCCGGAACAAAAAAGATTCGAAATTTGTTTAACCCCTAACCAAGCCTACCCGTACATGATAGCAAAATATGTTGTTTGCTGGCCTTGGGGGTCCCCGCTGGTATGCTTATATTTGTTGTCCGCCGCGTTGCCACGTGAAAAATACTTGTTTTCCAAAAAACTTTTTGTTAGAACACCATTGAAACACCGCTGAAACAAGTTATTTCAACGTCGCCGGAACAAGCAACCTACATTAAGAGCAAAGCACGAGGAAGGCAAAATGGTAACATACATTGTTGTGCAAGTGCCCGTCAGGGCGCATCGGGGTAGCCTCTTTCAACCCCTTTTCGGGTGGCGGGTGATTAGCAATGGTTTTTGGTTTTCTTTCACTCTCCCTTACAAAACCCAGGCTCCCGACCTAGGGCCTAGCCCACGCCTTTGCTTAGGTTCCGTCCTACCCTAGGGGGGGGGGTCTAGCGGAGTCTTGGGTGTTGTCAGTCTCCACCCCCCCCCCCGCCCGGGGGAGGGTAGGCCCTTGTAGGGGTTGTGGGTCAGTTGAGTCTGTTGAGTGTGTCCCCCTTCTCTCCTGCTTCTCCCCGTGCTTGCTTCACTGTGCAGGTATCATGAAAAATATTTTTGTACGGTATGTTTGCATGCAATGTCATAGCATGTGTGCATGCCCCGCGCCAATAAAGGGGGTAGGAGATTATATTGTCACGTTGGATTGAAGGGCTGGGGCGAACCCGAGAACCCCACAGTAGATGATCTGGTGTGTGGTCCATGGTGTGTGGTGTGTGGTCTGTGGTTGGTGGTCTGTGGTGTGTGGTGTGTGGTCTGGGGTTTGTTGTGTGTGGTTGGTGGGTCTGTGGTCTGTGGTGTGTGGTGTGCAGTCTGTGGTTGGTTGTCCATGGTCTATGGGATGTCGTCTGTGGTTTGTGGTCTGTGGTCTATGAGCTGTGGTTGGTGCTCTGTGGTCTGGTCTGTGGTCTGTGGTCTGTGGTGTGTGGTGTGTGGTCTGTGGTGTGCGGTCTATGGTCTGTGGGCTGTGGTTGGTGCTCAGTGGTCTATGGTTTGTGGTGTGTGGTGTGTGGTGTGTGGTCTCTGGTCTGTGGTCTGTGGTCTATGGTGTGTGGTTGGTGCTCTGTGGTCTGTGGTCTGTGGTCTGTGGTCTGTGGTTGCAAAGGAGGGGGCAATAAAAGTTGTTCTGGCGACGTTCCAGCAAGTTGTTCCGGCGACGTTCCGGCGACGTTCTGGTGTTTTTAGGTGTTCAAGATTTGAACACCGCCAGAACCATTTACTGGAACGTCGTCGGAACACCTTCCTGGGGGAAAGTTTTTCTGGCCCTAGTGGCCCGTATGACATGGAGGAAACTGGTCTGTGGTCTGTGGTATATGGTCTGCGGTCTATCGTACCTGGTTGGTGGTCTGTGGCCTGTGGTCTGTGGTCTGTGGTCTGTGGTCTGTGGTGTGTGGTCAGTGGCCTGTGGTGATTGGTCTGTGGTGTGTGGTGTGTGGTGTGTGGTCTATGGTTTGTTGTCTGTGGTGTGTGGTTCGTGATCTGTGGTCTGAGGTCTGTGGTCTTTAGTCTCTCGTTTGTGGTCTTTGGTTTGTGGTGTTTGGTTGGTGGTCTGTGGTTGGCGGTCTGTGGTTGGTGGTCTGTGGTTGGTCTGTGGTATGTGGTCTGCGGTATGTGGTTGGTGGTCTGCGGTTGGTGGTCTGTGGTTGGTCTGTGGTGTGTGGTCCGCGGTGTGTGGTTGGTGGTTTGTGGTTTGTGGTCTGTGGTCTTTAGTCTGTGGTTTGTGGTCTGTGGTTGGTGGTCTGTGGTTGGTGGTCTGTGGTTGGTGGTTTGTGGTTGGTGGTCTGTGGTTGGTGGTCTGTGGTTAGTCTGTGGTATGTGGTCTGCGGTCTGTGGTTGGTGGTCTGCGGTTGGTGGTTTGTGGTTGTCCTGTGGTGTGTGGTCTGTGGTGTGTCCTGTGTGGTGTCTGTGTTTGTGTGTCGTACCGCACACTGCACACCTTGTTCCTGCGACGTTCCGGTAACTTGTTCTGGCGACATTCCAGTGACCGTTGGAACGTCGCCAGAACGTCGCCAGAACAGGTTGTTGGAATGTTGCCATAATAGTGGAAAATACACACAGTTCTGGGCGCGCAGAAGGCGCACTGCGCGCACTGCAGCCCCGGGGGGGGGGGGGGACCTAGGGAACCGTGGTAAGCAGATCAATTACCCCCACTACGGTTCTGGGCCCCAGGTCATGTGCCTGGGGTTTGGAAGGGAGAGTGAAACCCAACTACCCGCCACGCAGTGGCTTGGCCCCAGGTCGACTGCCTGGGGTTTTGAAGGGAAGGCACAAACCTTTCTTCTTCTTTTTTCAATATTTTGATCAAAATCAAAAATCAAAATCGTCATTCAAAGACAGACAAAGGGGTGCAAACAGGGAAACAGACAAAGGGGGGCAAGGAGCTAAAGGGACATGGGGGAGGGGGGGCAGGGTAACACACAAAACACACCAACGCAATGCACACACCCAAGCCCAAACCCAAGCCCAAACCCAAACCCAAACCCAAACCCAAACCAACACCCAAGCCCACCCCCGCAACCCAAACCCAAACCCAAACCCAAGCCCAAGCCCAAACCCGCAACCCAAACCCAAATCCAAGCCCAACCCCAAGCCCAAACCCGCAACCCGAACCCAAACCCAAGCCCAAACCCAAACCCAAACCCACACCCAAGCCCAAACCCAAGCCCAAACCCAAACCCCGAAAGGGACACGGGGGGGGGGGGCAGGGTAACACACAAAACACACCAACACAATGCACACACCCAAGCCCAAACCCAAGCCCAAACCCAAACCCGAACCCAAACCCAAACCCACACCCCAGCCCAAACCCGCAACCCAAACCCAAACCCAAACCCAAGCCCAAACCCGCAACCCAAACCCAAACCCAAACCCAAACCCAAGCCCAAGCCAAAACCCGCAACCCAAACCCAAACCCAAACCCAAACCCAAACCCAAGCCCAAAACCAAACCCAAGCCCAAACCCGCGCCCAAACCTAGCCAGGCATTGGCCGCTCGCTCGCGGGAGTGGTAGACCACCCGGTGGGTGTCCACAACCTCCGGGATGGCCTAAGAAAACAACATCAATTTTGTTGGAGCCAGATTGTTCGATGACGGTTCCAACAAAACACTTGAACGCCGCCGGAACGTCGCCGGAACAAGTTATCGGAACGTCACCGGAACAACACGGTGTGTATGCGGCACACCTTAATATTGGCTTCCTAGAGGTTGCCAAGGTCGCCATCGCTTTGTGCCCGCAAATTGCAAGGCCGATGACCCACACGCAGGCGGGAATGCGTCCCCAAAGGCCCATGCAAGTGATGGACACGGAAAATTGGAACCGCTCCCCATCTGCGCATGGGTAGCCATCCCCCCCGACAATGCATGTCCGGGATAACGACAAATCGATCATGCGGCACAACGGCAGTTGGCTGGCAACGTGGCGCAGCCACGATGCCCATGGCCAACTAATGCCCGTGGCCTTGGGATCCAATGTGCTCACCAGGGGGGCAAGCTCCAAGGGGGCTAGTAGATCTTGCTAGCGCTGCTGGAAAGGCCTGCTGTATCTCTCGGACACAGCTCGGTTGGGCCAAGCGCACGGCCACCGCAAATTGGCAGTGGGTGAGTGGAGAGGAGATGGCCCATTCTGCTATGAGCTCCCCAACAAGATCCCCGTCCTGGAGGCTAACAGCACTAACCAAATGGATGAGGTAGGCGGTTAGTTGCTATACCCGGGTCTGTGTCGCAGGCATGCCGAAGCTACAGCGATGAACTACGAAGCGAAATTTGGCAATCCATACCTCTAGGGGAAGATGCCCGTAGACCCACCGAGCATTCAGGCAAGGAACAAATACCAAAATGGGACCCTAGGCATGGCCACAATGCACAAATCAAACGGGAAAACGGGTACGCCAACGTTGAAAAGTCATACAACGGTGCGTCTGGACTACAAAGAACGGCACGCTTGCAAATGGATACGAAAAGTTCGAAATGTGTACACCTAGTGGAAGGTGGCATCAGCGGCCCACAAGATGTCAACATGGCCCAGATGGGAAAGACAAGCCTTGGACGCGTTACACATGCAAGAAAGAGACAAAAAACATCATTTACGAACTTGGAAACTCATGGTGATGGATGTTCCAATGGTGTTCCCAAAGAAATTGTTCCGGCAGGAGTTGTTCCCATTGGGAACATTCTAGTCGGGAACAACCTTGGGGTTCAAACGCGTACCAAGGGGGGTCACTCGGACTCAGACTCATAGTCTCAACAGCCTGGGTCAGTTCCCTATGCCCTACACGGTTTCCTTGGTTAGCCGCCTTTTCTTGAATTTCTGCCTCTTGCGCTGTCTCCTTGTGTCACTCACATCCTTATTGAAGGCTTGGGATTCTGACTAAGTGTGTTGTGACATCTCCGGCCCCAATACCGTCTACATGAACCCTATCCCCGCTTCCTCACTACACGAACTGCACGACGCTGCACTGTGTCGTGCACGCTCCCCGGTGGCTTCCCGTGTCATTTCATCACTGTCCATGCGCACCAGACCGAGGGACGCCCACAGTGTTTGGGTGTCCTCAGATTCTGATCCTTACCCTCCCCTTAACCCCAGTGTGGATTTCGAATCCGATGAATCCCGTGGCACTTTTTTGGACCACATTGGACTGCAGCATATGCCTTCCATCGCCAATCCATTCGCCACCTCATTCCCCTGCACATTGACATGTGCTGGGGCATGTTCCCATTTGACATCTCTGGGGAGCTTCTCCATTTCATGGAGTAGCAGTTCCCACACAGGCACGTGGACCTATAGTTTGCCGGACGATGTCGTCAACCCCTTTGACATCCAATGTTGTGCCGTGCCAATTGCTGCTAACTGCAAGTACTAGAGGTTAGTGAGGAGCGCCAGCTTGGGTACTAAAAAACCCCTATATATGCCGCCCAAAGCTCTGCCCCGTTAATTGTTTGTCTGTGGTGCGTCGGGACGTAGCCACAGAAACGCACTCGAGGTCATTGTTCATCTTGTGGCGCGAAAACCCCAAAACTACCCGCCCTGCGTATATCTTTGTGGCCGAATCTCTTGGAGGACCGGTATGTGTACACAATTCTATACCCTTTCGCCACCGGCTTGGCAATCAGGTTTTGCACAGCCTGCAGCTCCCCTAGGCTAGCCTGCCTCGGGCGCTTGAGGTGTGGCTCTGCTTCCCCGTGCCAGATGCGCGTGCCCATACTCCGATCTTGTGTGAAACGTTCCGCGTGTGTTGGCCACCACGCACTTAGCCCCGTGTTTTTGCGTACTTCCCCTTGCCGTGGTTGCACTCCCGGGTCTCGCAGTTTCTCCAGCTACTGCGTGAAACCCCTCCATTGGTCCTTCCGTTCTCCTGGGTAGTATTCAATTCATCCACACAGCTCGCGAAGCCACATCGTTAGGTATGACGTGAACAACGGGTGACGCTCCCGCGGTCACCGACTTAGGTCGTATGAGAGTATGGAGGCAAAGCTAGCAGGGTCACTTTCTGGATCACTTGTCAGTGTGCCCATATCATTGGGCAACCTGGCGGAGCCGGATAGGGCATTGTTGTCACTGGCGGAGGAACTTTCACTGGAGCACGTTGCAAAGTGCGAGCTGGCATCTGCACCACAAGATACCATGGAGAGATATGCATTGGAGTGTGCGCTGTCTGTGGATTCCAACTCAAAAGTTACTGCATGTGGTCGTTGTCCTTTTGATGGCCTTCCCTGATAGGCTTAGGGCGAGCTGCGCTGAAGGAAGGCAAAAGATCACGGACCAGGATGTTAGTAACACTCGATAATTGGGGGCCATGCATGTGAGGTGCGGCGCACAGGGTGCGTTGTGCTACTTCGAAAGGGGCCGAAGAGGGCATATACCCTGAGACCATGGGCTCAAATCCAAGTGCAGTGAGAAATGGGCCTGGTGTGGAGATAAACGGCACATCACCAGGGCTGCATGTGGCAGCTGTGGATCGCCATGGGGGTCTGTGGAAACCGTGGAGTCAGAATCCGAACTGTTTGTATCATGACAGGGGGAGTTCGAAATTGGGGTGTCACACATACCGCCTACTGGTGGCACGTGTAGTGCTTCAGGCGGGGAGCCCGGTAGTGGGGAGACACTGGCTAGGCCTACAGGCGCCAGCCCGACCGAGGGAGAAATGTCGATGATATCCGGGTTGTGTGAGGGAGGGTCATTTGTGGCTGGCTCTGCATTGTGGGCTGATGGAGCAGTGTACATTTCAGAGACACTTCTGTATTCACACACTTGCCCTAGACATTTGTTCGTACCAATTGGTACAAAATACATACCATTTCCATACGAATTTCATGCGAATTTCGTCCAATTCGTCGAAAAAGCAAGCAAAAACACATAAATGCACAACGGGCACAACTTGGAATCACATGGGCAGCCGATCGACCAAGCCTCGTGGCGCGTGCAGTTGGGGCTGCGCCACGCTGGGGCGGTGTTCCCTAGGTGTCACAGCGTGGTCACCCGCACGGAGGGGGGAGGGGCAACGCTGCAGATGGCGAAGTGGATGTCTTGTTTAGCATTGATCTTGTCCCCCTTGGTGACCTTGAGCTAGGGCACCAGCCCCACACAAAAGAGCAAGGAGTGCTCGGCCACCTCCATCACGGCCACGACGTCGGCCGGGGCGGAGGCAGAGAGGAAGGTCGGTTGGTAGGGGCATGTGGGGGGGGGGGGGGGCGGTGGACAGGGCCACCTCGGGGGGCGTTGGCGAAGACGCCCTTGGCAGCATGCCCTTCCCACAATCCCACCCTCCCAACTGCCCCCTTCCCCAACCACAACACCTCGTCCACACTGGGGCGGTCCCCGCTCGACAAATACCCAGCAATGGCCAAGGCCTCCAAGCTGGGAGTGGGGTCCATGTGGGTGGTGTTGGGCTAGTGCCGGCGTTGCTTGGCGGCGGGGGTGCACGTGTTAAAAAGGGCCCATTGCAGCCCTTACCGGGCGCCCGGGAGGGCAGGCACCCCATGGTGGCGACCTGTGGCCACCATCAGCAGCATGTCCCCCCTCTCCATCCCAATGGTGTCTCGGCGCATCTCCGCCGCCTTCCCCAGGGCCGTCCCCCCCTTGCACCGGCACGTGGTACTCCTCCGAAAGGCAGAGGAAACTACTTAGGTGACACCTGGGGACGTCCCTGTCGCAAGGGGAAAGTGCCTCAAGATGTGTAGCGACGTCCGTGTGGGGGAGCTGGGGCGCACTCCCAACACTTGAGACGATGACGCCGCCCGGCGGCATGGGGTGGAGGTTCCTGACCTCAAGGACACTTTCCACAAGGGGGAGGGGGGGGGTGGAACTTCTTGAAAAGCCCCCCCCCCCCCACGCCCTGCCCCAGCGAGCTTTTTCTTTGCCAACGCCGGGGGAGTTCCGGATGCCTTGCCTGCTCCTTAGGCCAGTGTTGAACAACAACTCGAATTTTTTTTCCACAACTTTCGCATCGCCACTGCCCCACGCCCTCATCACCTTGTTGCACCCCACCTCGCAATCCTTTGCTTCCACAACCCCCCGAAGCACAATTGAGCCGTTCCCATCAACAAAGTTGAGGAGCGGCTGCGAGGGGCCCACGCTATCGGGGGCGTGGGGGAGATCGCCCGTCACCCCATGGGGGGGTTCAGGAAGGGGACCGGTGCGGAGGGGGGGTTCACTTGAAATGAAGCGGGAACACCCGCAACCATTGCAAAGAAATGGTGCTATAGAAAGCGGGGTAGGTGATGTCCGGGATATGAATGTTTCGTTGGATGGTGGGATGGAAAGGGGCCATGCCCCAATCCTCCCACCACCGGGGGTTAGCCAGGTGCTTGGTGAAGGGGGAAAAGCAATGGTCAAGTGGTGAGCCTGCACAAAGATCTTGAAGGCACACCATGTCGCAATGGTGGGGGGTATGCACCAAGTTAGTGGTGGGGTACACCTGGACGTGGGCGCTCTTGGGCTTATGGCATTCACCAATTGGTCCATGGTGGCGTGGTGGGGCAGAAGGTGCAAAAAAGGAACCGAGGGAATCCGGAGGCGATGTTCCCTCCACTAATTAGTGGACTAGGCCTTCCCCCCAAAACAAGAGTTGCGCGAGGAGCTACGCAAATCATTGTGAATAACCTCGGGGGTGGGACCTAGGGATGCTGCCCAAGCCACTGCATCCCTCACTGCGAGGGCTCCAAAGTTGTAGGTCGCCTCCTCCATCCGGTGATGGGCGACTGAGAAGGCTTCATACTACGCCAAGGTGTCAGCAGCTGAATCGGGCTTGGACTCCAGGGCTGTAGGAAAGCGAAACGGTGGAAAAAAGGACAAATTCGTGCAAAATTCGTACCAAATTCGTACAGCACTTGTACTAAATTCGTACAAGTTCGTACAAAATTCACGCTCTCGGATTCACGTGAATGCCCCCAAGTCCCACCAGCTAGGGCACACACACTTAGTCCGGTGGAGTATTCACCGCCCTTGCCCACTGGCAAACCCCACAAATCTTGTTCGGCATGAAACAAGCATGGTCGTCGGCGGCCAATTCCCGAATACAACGAGCTATATAGAGGTTGTAACAAGTGTACCCTGCGTGAAGCGGCCGTTTGAATGGGAGATTCACGGTAGGGCGCAATTGGCAACTTTTTGCTACGTGTTGCGCGTCCCTTGGTGCCATTGTGTGTGTTTCTCGTGCTATCGTCGCCAAAATGGTGGTACAATAAATGTGTCCAAATTTGAGGTTTCAACTAGCCGCCTGTTTCAGCCACATATTCGATGGTGTTCGGTCGAATCCGGAATGAATTCAGCGAAATTCCCACATAGATTGACACAAGGGGGTACGGGAGGCAATTGGGGAAAGGAGGGGGGCCGGGGTGGGGAGGGACTCCCGTTGGCAGGGCGTAGAATGAAGCAACGGATACTCAGCTACCATATGACCCCCGTGGCAGAGGCCATAGGTCACAGCTCGAACCATTGCTCAATGTTGCCTTGAGTTCGCCCCTCGGGGCTATGGAATGTTTCATAGGCTAGTTCTCACCGCAGCCTCGGTCGCTTGGGCCAGACAGAACTTGTACTAAATTCGTACAAGTTCGTACAAAATTCACGCTCTCGGATTCACGTGAATGCCCCCAAGTCCCACCAGCTGGGGCACACACACTTAGTCCGGTGGAGTATTCCCCGCCCTTGCCGACTGGTAAACCCCGCAAATCTTGTTCGGCATGAAACAAGCATGGTCGTCGGCGGCCAATTCCCGAATACAACGAGCTATATAGAGGTTGTAACAAGTGTACCCTGCGTGAAGTGGCCGTTTGAATGGGAGATTCACGGTAGGGCGCAATTGGCAACTTTTTGCTACGTGTTGCGCGCCCCTTGGTGCCATCGTGTGTGTTTCTCGTGCTATCTTCGCCAAAATGGTGGTACAATAAATGTGTCCAAATTTGAGGTTTCAACTAGCCCCCTGTTTCCGCCACATATTCGGTGGTGTTCGGTCGAATCCGGAATGAATTCACCGAAATTCCCACATAGATTGACACAAGGGGGTACGGGAGGCAATTGGGGAAAGGAGGGGGGCCGGGGTGGGGAGGGACTCCCGTTGGCAAGGCGGGGAATGAAGCAACGGATACTCAAGTACCATATGACCCCCGTGGCAGAGGCCATAGGTCACAGCTCGAACCATTGCTCAATGTTGCCTTGAGTTCGCCCCTCGGGGCTATGGAATGTTTCATAGGCTAGTTCTCACCGCAGCCTCGGTCGCTTGGGCCAGACAGAACTTGTACTAAATTCGTACAAGTTCGTACAAAATTCACGCTCTCGGATTCACGTGAATGCCCCCAAGTCCCACCAGCTAGGGCACACACACTTAGTCCGGTGGAGTATTCACCGCCCTTGCCCACTGGCAAACCCCACAAATCTTGTTCGGCATGAAACAAGCATGGTCGTCGGCGGCCAATTCCCGAATACAACGAGCTATATAGATGTTGTAACAAGTGTACCCTGCGTGAAGCGGCCGTTTGAATGGGAGATTCACGGTAGGGCGCAATTGGCAACTTTTTGCTACGTGTTGCGCGTCCCTTGGTGCCATTGTGTGTGTTTCTCGTGCTATCGTCGCCAAAATGGTGGTACAATAAATGTGTCCAAATTTGAGGTTTCAACTAGCCGCCTGTTTCAGCCACATATTCGATGGTGTTCGGTCGAATCCGGAATGAATTCAGCGAAATTCCCACATAGATTGACACAAGGGGGTACGGGAGGCAATTGGGGAAAGGAGGGGGGCCGGGGTGGGGAGGGACTCCCGTTGGCAGGGCGTAGAATGAAGCAACGGATACTCAGCTACCATATGACCCCCGTGGCAGAGGCCATAGGTCACAGCTCGAACCATTGCTCAATGTTGCCTTGAGTTCGCCCCTCGGGGCTATGGAATGTTTCATAGGCTAGTTCTCACCGCAGCCTCGGTCGCTTGGGCCAGACAGAACTTGTACTAAATTCGTACAAGTTCGTACAAAATTCACGCTCTCGGATTCACGTGAATGCCCCCAAGTCCCACCAGCTGGGGCACACACACTTAGTCCGGTGGAGTATTCCCCGCCCTTGCCGACTGGTAAACCCCGCAAATCTTGTTCGGCATGAAACAAGCATGGTCGTCGGCGGCCAATTCCCGAATACAACGAGCTATATAGAGGTTGTAACAAGTGTACCCTGCGTGAAGCGGCCGTTTGAATGGGAGATTCACGGTAGGGCGCAATTGGCAACTTTTTGCTACGTGTTGCGCGCCCCTTGGTGCCATCGTGTGTGTTTCTCGTGCTATCTTCGCCAAAATGGTGGTACAATAAATGTGTCCAAATTTGAGGTTTCAACTAGCCCCCTGTTTCCGCCACATATTCGGTGGTGTTCGGTCGAATCCGGAATGAATTCACCGAAATTCCCACATAGATTGACACAAGGGGGTACGGGAGGCAATTGGGGAAAGGAGGGGGGCCGGGGTGGGGAGGGACTCCCGTTGGCAAGGCGGGGAATGAAGCAACGGATACTCAAGTACCATATGACCCCCGTGGCAGAGGCCATAGGTCACAGCTCGAACCATTGCTCAATGTTGCCTTGAGTTCGCCCCTCGGGGCTATGGAATGTTTCATAGGCTAGTTCTCACCGCAGCCTCGGTCGCTTGGGCCAGACAGAACTTGTACTAAATTCGTACAAGTTCGTACAAAATTCACGCTCTCGGATTCACGTGAATGCCCCCAAGTCCCACCAGCTAGGGCACACACACTTAGTCCGGTGGAGTATTCCCCGCCCTTGCCCACTGGTAAACCCCGCAAATCTTGTTCGGCATGAAACAAGCATGGTCGTCGGCGGCCAATTCCCGAATACAACGAGCTATATAGAGGTTGTAACAAGTGTACCCTGCCTGAAGTGGCCGTTTGAATGGGAGATTCACGGTAGGGCGCAATTGGCAACTTTTTGCTACGTGTTGCGCGCCCCTTGGTGCCATCGTGTGTGTTTCTCGTGCTATCTTCGCCAAAATGGTGGTACAATAAATGTGTCCAAATTTGAGGTTTCAACTAGCCCCCTGTTTCCGCCACATATTCGGTGGTGTTCGGTCGAATCCGGAATGAATTCACCGAAATTCCCACATAGATTGACACAAGGGGGTACGGGAGGCAATTGGGGAAAGGAAGGGGACTGGGGTGGGGAGGGACTCCCGTTGGCAAGGCGGGGAATGAAGCAACGGATACTCAACTACCATATGACCCCCGTGGCAGAGGCCATAGGTCACAGCTCGAACCATTGCTGAATGTTGCCTTGACTTCGCCCCTCGGGGCTATGGAATGTTTCATAGGCTAGTTCTCACCGCACCCTCGGTCGCTTGGGCCAGACAACAGGATAATCTTCAGAGCAGTCGCTGGACACACGTGACCCCCCAGAGCGGTTAGAGTCTGTATCCCTTGAGTCAGGCATTTCTTCCAACCCCAGCTCTTCCCGAATGTCTGTCACCTATTTTCCCTTTTGCACGTCATGTAGGGCCTGTTTGGCTCCTTCGGCAGCTATAACATCTGCCTCTTCATTTCCTGCTACCCCCACATGTGACGGAACCCACAAGATTTCAACACTGTCTGCCAGCAGCTGCCACCGATCCCACAGCTCCGTCCATAAGTCTTTGTGTGTCACGGGCCCCCGCGACCCCACTCACTTGTGCCTGGAGCACTTTACACATTTGGATTGCAATCCCACACATACCAGATCGGAATCCGACACAATCAGTAGCGGTTTACTAGGGGTTTTATGTTCAATCGCATGCAGCGGTGCTGTGAGTTTGGCTCTGGTGATTGTTTGTTTTTCATGGACAGTGAGGGGTAACTCTATGTTTCGTTCATCATTTGGCCCAAACCATACCCTGTAGCCAGCAAACTGCACCCCCCCTTCTTCATTCTTGGATCCGTCCACATAAGCAACGTCCCATCCCAGCTGGAGTTTTTCGGAAATGACAACCAGATTTTTAGGCAAAATATGGGCCCTTTCCGGCTTTTTTGGTACATGTATAGCCTTGGGCCTCACTATTGCTCCCCGGGGTTGCACGAGAGGAAACATCTGCTGTCCTTGCTGGAATTGGGTACGCATTCACATCAATGGTTTGCCTCCTGCCTAACAAAGGACGTTTGGATTGCCGAAGCCGAGGCCATCGCAACCTACACCACACAGAGACAAAGTTGCTCAGCGCCATACTCACCCCCTTGAAACTTGCCTCACACCTCAACACCCACCCACCTCGTGCCGCTGCCCACAAAGCCAATTCCTAAGTTGTCTGCAAAGGGAGGAGGAGGTTGTCAACCAATAATTTATTTATCGGGCACATCGCCCGTGTGCGCTCCTAGACAGGACCAAAGGCTTTGGTGATGATATCGCGGGCCACAAACCATAATTTGCATCCGCTCAGCACATGTTTAATGGCTTTTGTTTTGGCACACACGTCACAGTTTGGTTGGTGATATGCTTTTTGCGTCCGGGCTCCCATAGTCAATTTCTTCCATAGCGCCTTGCGCACAAAGTCGCTTTTTCAGCTTTGCCAACTGTTCCCACACCTCTCGCTCTTGCCGTTGTCGTCGTTCCTCCAGTGGCTGCATTGCTATCAATATTTTTGGCCCATGTTTGTTCCATGCAATGGGGAGATCCTGGATTGGCAGTGAGAAGACACATAGAATTGCACACTGTCATATTGTCTGCCACGTTGGCGGTAGGAAAACTAACGCCTTCAGCACCCCCCCCCTCCATGACCTCAGCCAGCTTGGTGACCTTTCGGACCTGTTTCGGCGAGTAACATGTGTCTCAGTTGAAATTCCCGAATAACAAGTTATGCCATAGCGGGATTTTGTCTGGCGGCCCCACTAGTGGGGGCGCTGGCGCTTTCTGACACAACCGAGAAAATACTTGGCATGACGCTTGAATCCAAGTGCGTGGTCGCAGTCGTACTACGCCTAGCTGCAGGTATGGGAGAAATTGCGGATTCCATGATCTTTCGCCCGTGCTTCGAACCCCTGAACCCATGTTCCCGCCAACTGCAGCTTGTCGTTTAGGATCGTTTGTAAGAGTTGGCCAAACTGGTACCTTACCCACACTGCCAGGGGATATGTTGCAAGTCCACCAGGGTTAATTGGCTCTGCTATCATTGCTGGGCTCAGGTCCCACGAAGAAAGTCCCAATGCAATTTTGAAGATCTTAGACGGCCCAAGTTGCCCACCCCCCCCGCCCCCAAGACGCGCCCCCGAAAAAAATGTCGCAGATGATGGTCATCAAAAACGAGACCTACAGGGGTGAAATTTTAGCAACAAGCAGCGCACGTGTGCTTCCGCTCGTTTTTGACTACCCCCATATACGTTTTTGGCACTTTGCGCACAACACCAACTTGAGGCTGGGCCCTGTGAAATATGGGAAAAACAGTCAAATTCTGAGGAGGAACCCAACGGAATGCATGTGTGTATCTACACGGTTCAATCTCACTACACCACCGGAGGCACTACTCGTCGACGCATACCATTTTCATCAAAATTTGTTCTGCAGACAGTGAAATACTGAAGTTTGTCTGGAAACAGACAGATCTCACCAAAACCTGCTGCACAGGGACAATAATCGCAAACAATTGTCTGGTTCCAGACACACGACGCGTAACCTGGTGAAAAATTGTTGTATTCCACAAAAAGAACTGTGGTTCGCAACCAAATGACATAAAAAAGTGACAAGGGACTGTCAGTCTCCTGTTCGGGAAGGGAAAAAGGCCAAAACAGGCCACTGGGACCCAGAGCGCAGACTGGTACGCCAACACGGTGCCACAGTGTTTATATGTTATGAATAGATATCGTGGTCACTGAGCAGGCTTACTACAACAGTGTGCAACCAACAGCAACTACAACGGAGCACGTTTAATTCTTTTTGGAGCCATTGAACCGGTCCTTCCATGCCTGAAACCCAATCTTGGCCTTCTTGGAAGCAAACGACTAAGAATCGGTTCCCGCAGCTACAAACTCGTGAGGAGGTGATGCCTGGGCTTTTTTGTTGCCTTTGCCTTTTGACTGTGATCCGGAGGCTCTGTTCTCGTCTCCTTTGCGTGTGCGACCACCTTTTTTGCCAGGGCCCCGTGACTGCTTCGGTGTACGATACACAGCGTTCTCTGGGGTGGTGCCCACCTCTTCCAACTCCTGCTCTCCCTCTGCCTTCTCAAGCACACAACTGCAGTCCACAGGGCACCCGTCTGCAAAATTTTTAAACACTGCACTCCAGGGAATAGGGATCAGCCCATCAGCGATGTGTAAATTGCTGCATACGAGGGCACCAAAGTCTGCAATAGACTCCTGCTCCGTGGGCAAACCCAAAACCACACTGATGGGTACCGGCATGCGCAGGGCAGCTGTACAGAACTACTAATCACCAGGAACCACAGGGTACTTGCTTCTCAGAAGACTGCATCCGCCACGTGATGCATGACAAACCCAACAACCTCCGTACACAGCTAGTTCACCATTGGACCACGCGAAAACGCAAAGTAGCCAGGCAACTGTATAAGGGAATAGTGAGTCTAAGACCCCTACTGCTGCAGCTGGACTGGCCGGTGTTGTCTGGTTCCAGACAGTTTCCCACAATTTACCTTTCTCGGGGCGCATTCTGCCTCATACGTGTCTAGTTTCACACATACTTTAGGATTCAATGGTGCACCCAACGTGACTATGGTAGCAGGCAGCAGGTGGCAACAGCAGACAGCAATACCTTCTTGGGTAGCGGTTTGGAAACAATCCATAGCTCAGTAAATCCCATCGAGTACTGCTGTGTGAGAGATCCCAGAATAAAGCAGGCCACGCAAATTGTTGTCCACCCCCCGTTGTCGTGCAACTTTCGGAGACCATCCAGCACTCCCACAACGTCACAAGCGGAGCCAACAATGAGAACAAGCGTCCCAGACACCAAATTGCGGCTGACAACGGAATGAATGCATTCCATATGTCCCTTTGGAACTTCAACAATGATCAGGCAGTACGGCATGTTGGCCACCGTAGAGTGCAGCGGCGTACCGGATGCCATCCCAGTGATATGCATCACCCCATCCAGGGACTTGCTGTCAGTCACCCCCGCCTCTGGTGCCTCAGACCCGATGTTCACGGTGATGAAGTTGACATCCACAGCGATCTTGACCTGAGGGTTCACTAGGGGACGTTTCAAGGCTTCACGGAGGGGAGCATACGTGGAGTCACTCCAGATTGCAGCAGTGACGACATACTTCTAGGGGGGCCAGCAGTTCTTCTCAGACCACTTCCAATTGTACGTCTTGAAGGTGACATGGGTCTTCGACAACAGACTCTGTTCACAGCAGGCCCGTTCCGCAAGCGTTTTGCGACCGGAGTCGACCAGGTTGTTGTCCGGGTGGCAGAGATGATGTTCCCACAGACGTAAGCCTTCGGTTGCTTTGCCTTTTTTGTAATCATTGGCAGTGACACATTGTTGGAGCCCATGTACTGCGTAACCTCCTCGAGGTCTGGTGGGATGAGGCCTTCGATGCACTTCCAAAAGTGCAACTTTACTGGCAGTCCACACTTCTCCAATCCATCCACGGCAGCCACAGCCTTGTCCCCCATCACTTGCACCCAGGCCGCAATCAGAAACCACGCTTGTCTGACAGTGCCCTGCAGAGCACACAGGGGTGTTAGCAGACACAACAGGAAGAATTCTGCTTTGACAGGCCGCATCAGTGAAACGTTGTGTGGCTCCAGACATCGTTGTCGAGGTACAGGCTTTGACAGGGATAAAAAAGTTGTGTCTGGTTCCAGACACAATCAGGAGGAATTCTGTTTTGACACGCCGCACAAGTGAAATGTTGTCTGGTTCCAGGCACGGAGGTCCTGGCACAGGCTTTGACAGGGATAAAATACATCAACTGTTTGCTTCCAGACAGCTGTGACAGCCTTCGTTGTTGCATGGGACAACTGTCCTGGCCAGGGACGCAGGTGCACATAGTTCCTGTACTGCCACCCTGTGCAACACCAGGGATACCAGTGTCCCCTCCTTCAGTGTATAGCCACCCTTCATGTACAGCACTAACAGGTGTTCTCGTATGGATTTCTCCACCAGTTCATTGCGGTCCAGCTCAACACGCAGGAGTTACATCCGTGTAGACAGCTTCGGCAGGGTCATGGCAGACTGCACAGCGTGTGATGTGATGGATGGTCACAGCAGTTACCCCCCCGCCCCCCCGACGAAGCGGCCAGTCACGCAGGACAAGGGGCAGGTCAAGATGGACGTCACAGGCGCAGGATATTTCGCTGGTGTGGGCATGCAGTGTCGCAGTGCACTGTCACAGTCGATATACCTGTGAGGTGCCAGCGATTGACTCCCGTATGTGCAGAGAGACATCCGTACGAACCACTTGAGCAAGAAATTGAACCGACCATGTTGGCGGTTCCAGATGGGCATTCGTGTACTCCCGTGAGATTCGTCGACAGGATTCGGCAATATGCTGCCCCGATAAGATCCAGTACTACCCCACCGCGTCACGTCACACTATGATTTGTATTTCGGCTGCACCTGGTGGATTCCTGAGTAGTTCTGTCAACTTGTTCTGGACAAGATCTTCATCCAGCACTCTGATTTGGCCATGCTCCCTTTTTTTGTCCCATTGCCGTCTGCTGAGGGGCAGCACGACCTCCTGGTCTTCAGTATGGTCACCAAGTTTCACTTGAGCATCTTTCCCCTTTACTGTGTCACCACGTTTCCGCTTGTGCTTGGAGGGGGCATCGTCCACGGCACTGAATTGGGATGCCAAATCAATTGAGGGGTCTGCAGAGGGTTCAATGCTACCTTGTGAAAAATCAGACATGTTAGAACCAACTGGCCGCGGGACGCAAAATGACACAAAGGCGGGCCTTTGAGCAATGTGATTCTAACTTTCCAGGCTTCCCAACGTGAGCATACTGTTTTCACACTCAGGACACATCATGTGCAATACACAGGGGGGGTTAAAAACACAGTCCGTCTGGTTCCAGACACAACAGTCTGCTTTTGAAGTGTGCAACCGGTATGAAACAATTCAATGTCGGGTTCCAGACAACTATGTACTGTTTCGGCAATTGACACGGCATAAACAGTCAGTGTCTCTTTCTAGACACATTTGCAGTCCAATTCCGAGTTAGCTTGCTACCCAATGTGATTCTAGCATTTCCCAGAAAAGAGCAGATGACGTTGTAGGCAATGGAGGGTACAACACACAGCCTGTCTGGTTCCAGACACAACACTTGGAGCTCAGCAAATGACATGGGTGAAGAATCATTAATTGTTTGGTACCAGACGGCTATGGTACTTCTTTGGGCACTAGAGGGGATACAAACAGTTGGTGTCTGGTTCCAGACACACATGCATGGTGGCTTCCTGGGCCGGGTATTCGGTTGGTCAGGGTCACATGCTGTGGTTTTCCGGTGAAATAGGGATGTACAGCAATGCAATAGTGCACCTACGCGCGCATCTCATCAGTCCAGCACTGCGTTGGTTGACATTAGTGGCTCCTGCGGGAGTACCCCGATGCTGCTGTGGTAACCAACTCCAGCCCTGTGTTTGGTTCCAGACACACACCTTTGACGTGCCCAGGCCACTTCGGCGGGGTGTCAGTAGTCCATTGAGTCATCCTCCAGACTCACAACCTCATACTCCTCCATCTCTTGCAGTAGGACAACTGGTGGTGGTTCATCATCCTGTGTGTCCACGTCCACTATCAAATCCCCCACAGACCGGTGTGAACTTGAATCCGAGACGATTGCAGCTTCCGGGGCCTCATCGTCATCATCTGCTACCGCAATTGCTGCGTCCCGCACCCGCTGAGCCTGTGCATCTCGGCCTGCATGCTCGCGGGGGTCTCTGCGTGGAACAATGGTTCTCAACAACCGTGAGACCTCATCGGTGGGCGAACGCGCTGCGCGTGTGAATGTGGAGAGTGATCTAGTCAACAGTCTCTGGTACAGGGCCACACCGCCGTTGTCCAGTGGTGGCCCTGGGAATTTGAAGTCCTCAGGGACAGCGGTGAATGCTGCCTTCTTTCCACTGTTCCATTCAACATGGACCATGCGGTTCGTTGTAATGGCCAACAGGAACCTGCGTAGCCGTGACGACATGATCGCAACTAGTCCACTGCAGATCTGCCCCCGCGTCTTCTTCTCCCCGTGCTTTGGTGGTGCCATGCTCAAAAGCAGGTCCAATGTCTGGTCAAAAGTCTTCATCTGGGGGTATGCGCGGCACCAAGATCCGAGACGACTCAACATGGCCTCCAGGGGCGCCTCAGCATAACAACAGCCCGGGACGGCGTCATTCCAGGGTAACCACAAAAGAAGGGCGACACGAAGGGTGCGTAGGTAGGGGACGTTACAGTCAGTGTACATTGTCAAGGCTACAATCAATACCAAAGTCAACTCCAATACTTTGCGGGCCGTACGGCCTGTCCCTGCTGGTGGACCATCCCAGTTGCAGTCATGAACCAAGTTTCCAAGGGGGAACGCAGCCGGAATGTAGAAGTGCAGGAGGTTCTTCAGTCCAGTTAACCATACGAGTGGCAGCTTGCGGGATGCCTCGGGAAATTGCATGATTGAAGTCTCCTTGTGAACAATGCGGTCCTCAACGTTGGGTGTGGCTAACAGTAGGGCACAAAACTGCTTCTCAATGTGCAACACCTTCGGGTGACACATGATCTCTTCATCTACCGCGGGCAGTTGCTGCCCAAGGTACCCCAATATGGGGAAGAACTTACGGTGGATCATGGTACACACATACTTATGAAGGTGCCAGCAGCCATACAGCATTGGGAGAGTGGCATAGTGCTCAGACAACTTAAGCGGGTTGTACATGCGACTGTCGATGAACTTGGCGAGTCGGTAGAATATATTTTCATCCATCAGAAGGGGCATGATGTGGCGTGTGTGAACCTGAATGGCTAGGCATTGTTCCATGATGTGGAGCAAGTCCTCAGTGGAGCTGGAGACCAGGTCGGCTAGCGTCAGGGGGTACCATTGGGGTGAACGAATGCTGTCCCGGTGCACATCTAGTGGAACCCGTACGTATTGGGCCTCTGGTGGATCTCGCCTCAAAGCGTCCACTGCTCGTGGGAACTCCCTGAAACTGGCTGCTATGGTTTGTGCTGTTTGCGGGATGCGTTGGAGAAGATCATCATGTGTAGGGAAACCGCGGTACATAGGAATCGCAGTTGTATGCAACACTGACATGGCAGTGACGTTCAGACAGCAATCGGGTCGGACTGGGTCACAGCAGTACCGTTTGCGATAGCAGTTGTCAAACTTTCACCACCACCTGCTTCCCTGCCATTGATCTCCAGATGGCGTTTCTTCTGGCATGTGCTTGTTGCACCAAAGGCGGTAACCGGCCCGCGGCAAGAACTGCATGTGACAATGGTCTCCGTATCCCCCTAGATGCACTTATCATTGAGCCAACAGCCTTTTCCTCTGGCAGAGCCATCTTCCGACACAGTTGCATCATTGTGTACACCCGGCGTGCAAACACTCCATACCACCTTGGCCACGGTGTTTGCCCATGAGCTTTGATCAACGTTGCCATACTGCGTCTGGTTCGCCGGTTGACCCTCAACTGCGCGCAGAACTCCACAAGCAGGGCTGCACCTGGTTCCTCATCGCGTAAAGCGGCATCCATAAGCTCCAGCGGTGTACCATACTTCGCTCCACGTAAGAGGTCACGTAGGAGACCAAAGGGATCTGTCGCAGCAATGGTCACCTAGCTCATCAACGTTGGAACAGAACCAAACTAAACAAAACAGTGAACAACAACAAAACAGACGTGCTCACTGACCAGACAATTGGTGGAGAGTGTTTGAAACCAGACACTGTTCACTCAAATGAGGATCGTAATCACAAAATTTCAGCAAAATGTTTGGAACCAGACACATTCTCCATGTTATGGGGGTGTACATAGGACGTATGACACTCCGGACAAACACCTGGTGACCCCCCCCCCCCCGTGAAAGGTTGAAAATTGCTTAGTTTGTCTGGAACAAGACACTGCAACCTCAAAAACTCGTTGTGACAGGGTGGAGTTTCAAAGAGTGTCTGGTTCTAGACACTTTTCGAAATTCCAAGAGAAAGGTACATAGGTGGACAAAGATAACAGAGCACAAAGCAAAACTTGTTCACTGAAGCGTAAAAATTGACCACGCGCAGTCACCTCGCTTTGTGTGCGTGGATATGAGAACCAAAAAAACAGGCTATCAAGCAGTCAAATTGAGGTACGGGTCTTAATGCCTAAAAAATAGGCTATGAAATTTCCCACCGGCCAAAATGGCCCTTTTTGGTTGTTTTGGGCTGATTTACCGGGGTGGGCAACTCTGTCCGTCTAAGAAGATCACGTTCGATGTAAAATGCACTTTCTATGAAGGTTCGTAAATTTTTGTTGTTAGTTGAACCACCGGTTGAATCCAGATTCGGAATATTTTTGCTTTGTCCTGGAGCTCCAGTGGTAGGGTCTTTAGGAAGACTGCTCTTGCCTTCATTTTTGCCATCGGTGCCGCATATGCATGCTCGGCATTGACATGCCCAATTTGTACTCCCAAATACCGCACTCTGTCTTTGACTGTCAGTCCCACATATCTCTTTGAAACCCGGCCTGACTGACGCTTCGAAATCGCAAATGATTTTTGCATGTTGACTTTCAACACCGAGAAGGCCCCAAATTTCTGCAGCACCCGCAGTGCTGATTCTGCTTGTCGTTCCGATGCTGCTTTTCCTCCCGAGATCAAGATCAAGACCTCATCAGCATATAACATCAGCACTGCCCCCAGACATTGATGTTTGAAATGATAAATCAGAAACACTATTAGCAGGGCAAAAATTGGTGGGGACATGGGGTCGCCTTGTCTGATTCCCGATTGCGGTGTCATAGACACATCTGGAGCTACTCCATTATCAATGCAAAATTGCACTTCCCCGAAAAGCGATTGAACCAACAGCCCTGTGATGTCGTCTCGCAATCGGAGATACTGCATTCGTGCTTCGAGGAATGCATGGGAGACGCTGTCACATTCCTTTGCAAAATCAACCGAGAGAAATGTCCCCTCTCTCGTTCACTCCCGCAGACCTAGCGCGTTGATGACGTGGTGCAACATTTTCCTACGTTGCAAGAAGCCCTTTTGGGTTGGTGGTATAGCTACCTGCGGCGCTTCCTCCACCACACCCAGGATTGTCGTCACTATCCACTTCCACAACACTGTTTGCAGCGATGTGGGCCGTATCTCGTCCACTGCGTCTGCACTTTGACTTTATGGACTGTTCCTTTGTAGGCTGATTAGCCAAGCTGCCAATGCTTCTCGCGCCGCCACGCTTTTTTTCACGCCCATTGTCATGGGGGTAACCAATACGTCCGGGAACGACGCATATACCACCACCGGTACTCCATGTACCCTTGGGGATGACCCCCGCTTCATTCGCTCCAGGGCACTTGGACCGCCGTCTCATTCACTGCTCTGTTATCAAAGGTAGCGCCTTGCGAATTCTCTTTGGTATCGGTAATCGATTCATCCGCTCCCTACATTGTTCGACTGATTTCTTTGGTTGCTTCATGATTCTAGACTAGAGCTCTTTGAATGCTTTTGCCACATCCTGTGCCTGTGTGTGATACACCTGTTGCTGTGTCTTCATACCATACATGTGGCGTTTGGCCAGCAACTCCCTCATCGGTATGTGGATCTTTCTTCTCCGTTCCGCCTGCTCTGCCGCCTCTTGTTGCTTGCTTTGTAATTCTTGCCTAACCAAGTGATGAAATATTCTGTGTTTGGCGTCATCTGATGCCTTTTTTTGTGCCATCAACGCCAGCAATGCATATTCTTGCTGCGTCGTGTCCGAATATATGTTTCTTCCCTGGAGATAATCCCAGGTTGCCAGCAGCACTGTCCCTGGAGACGAAAATCTCATAATGCTGTGAATGGACTGTCTTGTGTGTGGACGTAGTCTCCTCCACATGGTCCCGTGCACTTGAACGATGGGCAAAGCTTGTTCCCACCACAAATCTAGTTCCGTAGGGATTCCGTAGGGAACCTCGTTCTCGGCGGTACCCGCTGTAGTGGTGGCTGCTCGAACTGCACAATGACCTCTTTGTGGTCTGATGCCACCGCCGTCGTGTTGTGGGCACCTTGGACATACTCCTGTAGTGATGATGCTACGTGCAGCCTATCCAATCTGCGCGGTCTCCACCCATTTCGCGGCTTCGGGTTCCATGTAAATGTGAACCCACTCGGCCCGTCTTCGTTCTCCCCGTATACCACATCCCATGCATCATGCAGACCCCATTTTTCAGTCACCGCGACATCATGCTGTCGCGCCCGATCTGCCAGCTGCACCTTCACCTTGCTTTCTCTTAGTCCTTCGCTGTCTGCACCCGGCAGTGCATGCAACTTATGATCACACAAGGTGATCAACGGCACACTTGTGCCCGCCAATTTTTGTCCTAGCTGTTCCCATTGCCTTCGTCTCACTGATGCATCATGATGCACTTGTCGTGCCAACACCTTGACTGCATCCCGGTCACATGCATCAAATCTGCCAATATCAGCCTGTGTCCTATATACGCCACCGCATTCAGTTTCCATGTTGGCGGCTGCCACATCAGTAGCACTCCACCTCGCATTCGCACTGCTGTCAGGACTGCCGCCAAACCATATCCTCGTCGTGCTGTTCTGCCCAGAATTTTGTGACTGTAGGATAGACTTTGACCTGATGTGATGCTCTTGTACCGCCGTAATGCCCATTTTATGCTCTTCGAGCATTCTCCACAGAAGCATTTTTCGCATCTCCGATTTTGTCGGTGGTTTGGCTGTCACCCGTTTGTGTTTGTTGTTGCCGCCGCCCAGCGGCGGCTCATCAGCAAAACGGAAATCATCTTTTCCGTTTATGGAATTTTAAATCCGTGTAGCAATCCATGGGTATCGCCGACACTAAGGACGATGCATATCCGGATGTGGCCACGGAGCTGCAGCTGCGGCTTGAGACCACCGACACCCTACTCCAGGGGGTTGAGCCTTTGCCTCCTCCTTTACCCCCTCCTCGTTTGGGATTTCCTCTATCTCGACACGCTGCATATTCAGGTTGCGAAATGGCTTGCATCAGGATTTCTCCTTCTGCTCCCCTGAAGACCAACCCCACCAGTTTGGGAACATCTCCACTTGGAATGCATATCATCCATGTCAGCGTGCAAATTTCACCTACAGACCACCTCATCCCCTTCACTAGCATATTTTCCACCTCCAACGCACGAAGGATTTCCGTGATTGATTTTGCACCCCACCACGGGGGTACGTTTATCAACAGCGGATAATCAGCTGGGCCCCACTCTGATGGTGGTTGAATGTAAGTGTCCGCCGATGTGTTGACAAAGTCTCCGGAGCCGTCATCCTTGAATTTCTATCCATATTTGGCTGCGCACGCATCGATCTGGTCCACCAACTTTTTGTGAGCCTCATCAGATAGTTCCAGTCGTATTTTGTTGCATCCCACGATCTGGATGGCCACACCCAACTGTGTTGTCGGAATCCCGTCTGGCGTCAGATCCCCCAAGATCGACACCAGGTAAGCGGTCATGAACGGTACGTGTTTTTGTTAGACCTCGGTGCTCACATATACTTCAAATTGCTTGAGCAAGTCGCCCACACCATGTCCATGATACCATAGCAGCGGCATGATCCCAAAGCGCGGCCTTGTGCCATATTGATGAATGAATACTGATATTGATGAACAAGCTTGTATGCATGATCTAATGAGAGCTGGCAGAAGAGATATTTGGTACACCCTTGATCGACTCCTGGCACCAAAACTGCCTCAGACCTCTGTATGGATAGTCTGTCAAACAGCTCTTGCTCCCAGTGGACATGGTATTGTATCACCATCATTTTTTCTTCTTCTTGTGGTACTGCGAACACTATGATGTTTGGATCCTCTCCTGGCGTGAACGTTCCGACTTGTTTGAACTTGGGCTGTGCCCTGGATGACGTACTGGATTCTGTTGTGTGCACCACCCAAACTAAATACTGCTGCCTTCGCTTCGCCGCTGTTAGAGGTTTGTCGGCAAGCTGGATTACTACTGGGTTGCCACACGTGTTGTCCTTTATCGCCACCGCTCTATTCAGAAAGACTCCTGAATCATCTTGGATGTCTTCCAGTAACACGACTGTGATTTTTCCAATGTCTGGCAGCGTCTCAGTGAGTTGTTGAACCGCAGCATTAGTGACACCAATCTTCCTATTGACGCACATACAACAACATACAGTTCACAGCCGCGAAATGTCCTTTCGGTTGTTTGTGCATCCACCTTCTCAAAGCTCATCAGCCGGTACGACGGCGCTGTCTCTATGATACTGGTCCCATTTCTCAGCACAAATTCGTTTTGCAAGAAGTAATCGGCATCTTGAATCCCAGGTAGCATTGATACCTATTTGTCCGCTGGCACCAGTACGTCATCCCCACTGGTGTTGTCCATCGCCAGGGTGCGGCCTGTGGACCCTGGCTCGCGTTTCGAGATGCTGCAGACTTCATTGACCCCTGGTGGGGTTGTCCATGACAGAAATACAACAACCGAAAAAAAAATAGACACTCAGAAGGTGTCTATCGGCAAGGGGAGGGGGGGGGGTGCAAGCATTGCCCGGGGTCCTCAAAGGGCCATGAGGCAACTGAAACTGGGCTCGCATACCCCCCCGTGTCACAAGCGCATGGTCGTAACCACATTGTTCAGTGTTTTGCTTGCTGCACTGCAGCGTAGACCAGCTCTGTACCACACCAGGTGGCTGCTGGCTGTGCATTGGTACTGTGGCTCTGGACATTGAGGTCAGCTCGCACCCACCACCCACCCACAGTGCCGGTTAGTCTCTAACCCTTGCCCTGCAGGTCGTGACCTTGTCATGCACGTGCTCTCTGGCTCGTGAGGTCGTGTCAAATGCCATCCTTAGAGGCGCAACAGCTATGTGTATAAAGTCTGATGTCTGATGTCTGATAAGGGATGTTGTGTGTGCGGTCTGTCCAAGAAGATGTCTGATATTCTTATCTATTGGAGGTGCGACTAGGGGTCTAATGCCCAGAGGAAATTGGGAGAAACTATGCCTAAATCTAAATCCACCCCCCCCCCCCCAAATGAAAAAAACAAAAAGGGAGGACACAATTGAAAAATCATTGGCGAACCACCTTGGACAATCAGAAACACGGCAGTACAAAAGTAAAAAAGACTTTGAACACCAAAATGGGAAAATGGGGAAAATGTGTGAGCAAGGAAAGTGGCAAACAAAAAGGTGCCCATACGCCCCCATAGGCCCCCATAGACCCCCATAGGCCACCATAGGTCCCCATAGACCCCCGTAGGCCCCTATAGGTCCCCATAGGCCCCCATAGGTCCCCATAGGCCCCCATAGGTCCGCATAGGTCCCCATAGGTCCCCACGTGCCCCCATAGGCCCCCATAGGCCCCCAAAGGTCCCCATAGAGCCCCATAGGCCCCCATAGGCCCCCATAGGCCCCCATAGGCCCCCAAAGGTCCCCATAGGCCCCCAAAGGTCCCCATAGGCCCCCATAGGTCCCCATAGGCCCCCATAGGTCCCCATAGGCCCCCATAGGTCCCCATAGGTCCCCAAAGGTCCCCATAGGTCCCCAAAGGTCCCCACGTGCCCCCATAGGCCCCCATAGGCCACCAAAGGTCCCCATAGGCCCCCATAGAGCCCCATAGGCCCCCATAGAGCCCCATAGGCCCCTATAGGCCCCCAAAGGTCCCCATAGGCCCCCAAAGGTCCCCATAGGCCCCCATAGGTCCCCATAGGACCCCATTGGCCCCCATAGGTCCCCAGAGGTCCCCAAAAGTGCCAATAGGCCCCCATAGGTCCCCATAGACCCCCATAGGCCACCATAGGTCCCCATAGACCCCGATAGGCCCCTATAGGTCCCCATAGCCCCCATAGGTCCCCATAGGCCCCCATAGGTCCGCATAGGTCCCCATAGGTCCTCACGTGCCCCCATAGGCCCCCATAGGCCCCCAAAGGTCCCCATAGGCCCCCATAGAGCCCCATAGGCCCCCATAGGCCCCCATAGGCCCCCATAGGCCCCCAAAGGTCCCCATAGGCCGCCAAAGGTCACCATAGGCCCCCAAAGGTCCCCATAGGCCCCCAAAGGTCCCCATAGGCCCCCAAAGGCCCCCATAGGCCCCCAAAGGTCCCCGTAGGCCCCTATAAGTCCCCATAGGCCCCCATAGGCCCCCATAGGCCCCCCTTGGCCCCCATAGGTCCCCATAGGTGCCAATAGGCCCCCATAGGTCCCCATAGGAACCCATAGGTCCCCATTGGCCCCCAAAGGTCCCCATAGGCCCCCATAGGCCCCCAAAGGTCCCCATAGGCCCCCATAGGCCCCCGAAGGTCCCCATAGGCCCCCAAAGGTCCCCATAGGCCCCTATAAGTCCCCATAGGCCCCCATAGGCCCCCATAGGGCCCCCTTGGCCCCCATAGGTGCCAATAGGCCCCCATAGGCCCCCAAAGGCCCCCAAAGGTCCCCATAGGCCCCCAAACGTCCCCATAGGCCCCCAAACGTCCTCATAGGCCACCATAGGCCCCCATAGGCCCCCATAGGTCCCCATAGGCACCCATAGGTCCCCATTGGCCCCCATAGGTCCCCATAGGCTCCCATAGGCCCCCATGGGCCACCATAGGTCCCCAAGGTGCCAATAGGCCCCCAAAGGTCCCCATACGTCCCCATACGTCCCTATTTGACGGATGGGTTTCCGTCAAATATTTGGGGGGTCTACACGCCCAAAACATTTGACGGATGGGGTTCCGTCAAATATTTGGGGGGTCTACATCCCCAAAATATTTCACGGATGGGGTTCCGTCAAATATTTTGGGGGTCTACATCCCCAAAATATTTCACGGATGGGGTTCCGTCAAATATTTGGGGGGTCTACAGCCCCCAAATATTTCACGGATGGGGTTCCGTCAAATTTTTGGGGGGTCTACAGCCCCCAAATATTTCACGGAACCACATCCGCGAAATATTTTGGGGGTGTAGACCCCCAAAATATTTCACGGATGTGGTTCCGTCAAATATTTGGGGGGTCTACACCCCCAAAATATTCCACGGATGGGGTTCAGTCAAATATTCGGGGGGTCTACAGCCTCAAAATATTTCACGGATGGGGTTCCGTCAAATATTTGGGGGGTCTAGACCCCCAAAATATTTGACAGATGGGGTTCCGTCAAATGTTTGGGGGGTCTACAGCCACCAAATATTTCACAGATGGGGTTCCGTCAAATATTTGAGGGGCCTACAGCCCCCAAATATTTCACGGAACCACATCCGTGAAATATTTTAAGGGTGTAGACCCCCAAAATATTTCACGGATGGGGCTCCGTCAAATATTTGGGGGGTCTACACCCCCCAAACATTTGACGGATGGGGTTCCGTCAAATATTTGGGGGCTGTAGACCCCAGAAATATTTCACGGATGGGGTTCCGTCAAATATTTGGGCGGTCTACAGCCCCCAAATATTTCAGGGAACCACATCCGTGAAATATTTTGGGGGAAAGGGGTTCCGTCAAATATTTGGGGGGTGTACAGCCCCCAAATATTTGACGGATGGCGTTCCGTCAAATATTTGGGGGGTCTAGAGCCCCCAAATATTTGACGGATGGCGTTCCGTCAAATATTTGGGGGGTGTACAGCCCCCAAATATTTGACGGATGGCGTTCCGTCAAATATTTGGTGTGTGTACAGCCCCCAAATATTTGACGGAAGGGGTTCCGTCAAATATTTGGTGGGTGTACAGCCCCCAAATATTTCACGGAAGGGGTTCTGCAAATATTTGGGGGTTGTACAGCCCGAAAATATTTCACGGAAGGGGTTCCGTCAAATATTTGGGGGGTCTACAGCCACCAAATATTTCACGGATGGGGTTCCGTCAAATATTTGAGGGGCCTACAGCCCCCAAATATTTCACGGAACCACATCCGTGAAATATTTTGGGGGTGTAGACCCCCAAAATATTTCACGGATGGGGCTCCGTCAAATATTTGGGGGGTCTACACCCCCCAAACATTTGACGGATGGGGTTCCGTCAAATATTTGGGGGCTGTAGACCCCAGAAATATTTCACGGATGGGGTTCCGTCAAATATTTGGGCGGTCTACAGCCCCCAAATATTTCAGGGAACCACATCCGTGAAATATTTTGGGGGAAAGGGGTTCCGTCAAATATTTGGGGGGTGTACAGCCCCCAAATATTTGACGGATGGCGTTCCGTCAAATATTTGGGGGGTCTAGAGCCCCCAAATATATGACGGATGGCGTTCCGTCAAATATTTGGGGGGTCTACATCCCCAAAATATTTCACGGATGGCGTTCCGTCAAATATTTGGTGTGTGTACAGCCCCCAAATATTTGACGGAAGGGGTTCCGTCAAATATTTGGTGGGTGTACAGCCCCCAAATATTTCACGGAAGGGGTTCTGCAAATATTTGGGGGTTGTACAGCCCGAAAATATTTCACGGAAGGGGTTCCGTCAAATATTTGGGGGGGGGGGGTTAGAAAGGGTGTTGGGGTGGGGGGGGGGGTTGGGGTGATGGTCCATAAAAGTCTGATGTCTGATGTCTGATAGCCGACTAGGTCGCTATACACATAGCGACCTAGCTGAGGCGCAATGGCGCCTTGGTTGGCGCAAAGGCGTCTCAGCATTTCAGCATGTGCTCCATCTGTCAGGCAACTCAACACATCATTGCTGTTTTGCGTGTGGTGCATACCACTTCTGCTCCCCCCAATGCGCATGCCGCCCACACATTCATGCCTACTTGCTTTCGTCATCCTCACATGGGCCGCACTCTCGCCGCCCCAGTCTTGCTTTGGCTGCTCAACATGTGACAACATGTCCAGCCTGTGGCTCAGGGGCGCTACGACGCCCTGCTTTTTCATATCTTGACTGTTCCGTGTCTCCGTGGCGTCCCTTTCACCTTCCTCAGCTCGAACCCACCTTGATCAGCTCCAACCCTGGTCAGCTCGAACCCACCACCTCCCTTTGCGCCGGTTAGCCCCGGTCTCTCGCTCTGTGGGTCTCTCTCCTACTCTCTCCCTCCCATTCTCTCATGCTCTCCCCTGCTCATCCTCTCCTGCTGCACCTCTCTGTTCCTTTCTCACCGTGCTCTACCCTCTCTCTCTCTCACTCTGTTTCTCTTTCCCTCTCTCCCGCGCCCAAAAAGGTAGTTCGGGTTGTTTGGTGCATCTCTACCCCCCCCGGGGTTCGAACCATCCTCCATGGGACAGAAGAGGTGCGGTGTATCCACTGAGCCACGACGATGGTTTATCTGCACCATGGCACCACGGCACCATGGCACCATGCGCTCCACTCTTCTTCTCCTTGTCGTCACCCCCTGTCATGCATATCTTCTTTCGCATGGGGGTGTGTTCAGCAGTGTGTAGAGGAACCGCACAGCGTCCCCGGGTACCGGGTCCGCCTGCCTGAAGAGCGTTCTTTGGAACAGTGCAAGAGGTCCGCTCGGCCTGCCAGCCACACATGCATGCAATCGCCAGTTCTGCTTACCGAGGGGGGCACCGCTCTATGTCCTTCTGCTGTCGGGCAGTGGAGGATCGCCTCCCACTGGAACGCGTGCCACTTGCCTGCACTTTTGGGTCGCCACTGGACCTGCATGTTCGCCAAAGCCTGGGTCTTCAGGGTCCAGTTGATCTGGACCATCACCGAGTAGAGCTCCTGATTGCTCATCTGCAGCGGTTCCCCATGGTTGTCCACAATCTCACAATGCAACGTGGTGCCATTTGGTTGGTCCAGTCAGAGCCAGATCTGCTGATTGCGGGCCCAGGCCAGTGTGGTCACTTCTGCTTCAACTGCTTGCAGTCCTTCGTTCGCAATGGCGTCCAGCTGACTCAGTGCTTGCACCTTAAAACGCTGGCGTTCTTGCTGAGGCTTGACCTTCTTTGGGGTTGGTTGGATGTGTGTGTACGGGCCATACCGCTGCTGGTGAGATCCCTTCTCCTGCCGCGTCCTCCCAGACGGCATGACGCCTGGGTGCCTGTCCGCGACAGGACGCGGCGTTCAGCTGCTTGGTGTTCTCCTATGCGTGTTGCTGCTCACTACAACAGTCCTCAAAGGGGGTGGGGTGGTCTGCGTCCCTTCTTGGGGCTAGCACCGGGGGTGGCGGGGTGATGGCGGTAAGATTGAAATGCTGGACACTTAACTTGTGTAAGCCCATGGCACACAGGCATGCGGTCATTGCTCCTCACATCGGTTTTGAATGTTGCCTTCACTTCACTGCCACAACACTTATCGAATATCTCATTGTGTGTCTAGTCTGTCTAGTCGACATGTCCCGCTCCCTCAGTGCCGGTTAGCAAGCATTTACCTCAACAACGTGGGCGTGAGGGCAAGAATACCAGTGGTGCAAATTGATCTTCATAAGACACATTCCCCTTCACCCCGGAAAGCATGTATCATATCAAAATGAGACATGCATCAGGCATGTCTTCTAGCCCCAACATTGCCCAAATGTCGACTACCGACTTATGTGCTGTCACTTGGTGCAATGAAGCTTCAGCCCCTTGAGCTGCCGGCTAATCGGTCCTCTCATTACCCACCACCCGAACATGAGAAGAGTGTCACTTGACACGAACAATGTCTCCCAGTAGCAACCATATTCCACAGTTGTACCCACAAATCAATTTGGGAGGAGGGCCCATGAACTCCGACCCACTTGTGTCGTTTCTACCTTTCACATTTTCCTTTGAACCTAAGGTGCACGCGTTCGGAATCTGTCACTAGTATTCCTTGTGGCCCGGCTAACTCGCACACCGCGCACGACCAGTGTCTGCAAATCACACATAACCCCTTTTTGTCTCAGATGGGCCCAAAGGGTGATGGGGACGGGCGCGCGGGGAGGTTATGCCTAGTGCCCCCCAAGCACTTTGCGGCGGTCATATGCCCCGCCAAAGCCCGGTTGGTGTAGCTTTGGGGGGTGGAGACGGGGGGACCAGCATCCCAAGGACCCTTTGGCCAGGCGTGCGTGATCATTTGGTGACAATGGCAGTTTGCATGACCCCATGGGGAGCCATAGAGTACCGATTAGCGCCTTGTGGTGCTTAGTGACCCCTCAAACCGCTTTTTTGGGCATAATTGGGCATAAATCGGGCACCATGGTGGGCAAATTTGATTGGCCTGTAGCCGTCATTGTGCTGGAACGTTGTCCCAGTCCAATTTTTTTGTGATGTGTGGACCCCCTATCCAATGGTGGGGTCCCGGGCTCTATGGTATCCTCGATCCGCTTTGGTATGAGGCCCCACCGGTGACGACTTCCTTGTCGTCACAGGATGGGTTGGTGGAAAATGGTTATTTTTGGGTGACCTTTGACAACCTTGGGGAGTCTTTGGGCCAGCCTTCGGTGATCATTTGGTGACAGTAGCATACACATAACCCCATGAGGAGCCATGCATCACCGATTGGGCCCTCCTTGAATGCCCACTCACGGCAGTCCTTAACAAGAAAGAAAAAGTGTTCTGTTACACCGATTTCCCAGAAAAGCCCGCGCGCACTCCCTGTGTTCAACCATGGTGGGTGGCAGTTGTCGGTTGGCGGTTGGCGGCTGGCGGTTGGTGGCGGTTGGTGGCGGTTGGTGGTTGGTGAACGGTGGTTGGTGGCGGTTGGTTGGCGGTTGGTTGGCGGTTTGTGGTTGGTCGCTGGTAACGGTTGGCGGCGGTTGGTGGTTGGCGGCGGTTGGTGGTTGGTGGCGGGTGGCGGTTGGCGTTAGGCGTGAGTTGGCGGTTGGCGGCGGTTGGTGGTTGGTGGCGGGTGGCGGTTGGCTTTAGGCAGGAGTTGGCGGTTGGCGGCGGTTGGTGCTTGGCGGCGGTTGGTGGTTGGCGGCGGGTGGCGGTTGGCATTAGGCGGGAGTTGGCGGTTGGCGGGAGTTGGCGGTCCGTGGTTGGTGGTCCCTTGGGACGGTCCTTAAGGGCGGTCCTTAGCAAAAAAAACCTGGTTCCTTAAGGATCGCCATGTGCCCACTATAGCCGAAAAGTGCCATTTGACCTCTTTTGCACAATGGTGGGCAAAATTTGGTTCGCCTAGAACCAGCATTGTGCCTGCGTCGGATCCCTGGTACCCTTGCACTTTTGCATTCCATATGGACCCCCTAAACAATGGCGTGGTCCTCGGTTCCATCTCCGGCGAACCCCAAATCGGCCCCCCCATGTAAGGCCTCAGCGGGGCGTTTGTGCGGCTTCCGTGACCCTTTGGTAGCCCCCCGGAGGGCTAGGAATGGGAACGCTGTAAGAGTATACCCATGCTCGGATGCAAAAGGGCTTTTCTTCACCTCTCGCCTTGACTGGGACCAGCCATCCCCAAGAAATCACCGGTTTCACGAGAAAAACCCCGAACCAAAATTTAACCCTTTGAACTTGAGTTTACTGAGCTGCCCCATGTGCAGTGAGTTTTTTCTTATCCTCGGACAACATGTCATTCACGCCCTGACAATCTACCATGAACGCCGAGCATCTACGGCGAACGCTGGGGCTTGCCCCTGGTACACGCTAGAAGACCCAATCTTGTTCTAGCCTGGAACACTCTAGCCTAGATGTTCTAGCCGAGAATGGTTGTAGCCTAAAACACAAATCGTTCTAGCCTGGAGTGGTAGAATAGGTAGAACATAAAAAGAATTATCACAGTGGGTCGGGGGGTGCATGACACACACACTCATAGCAACCAACACACTTGATGAATGCATATGCATATGCCCCCCCCCCCCCCCCGCCCTAGCGTACACACAGCTTTGCAAAAGCATATGCACAACACAACACACAACATACAATGTCAAGGGTGGGGGGGGTGGGTAAGAGGCCAAACACAAGCACTGCACAAACACCCCCTGAGTGTCAAGCTATCAATCCCCCCCCCCTTTCCATGTTGTGGTCTGGGTTGTGGGGCCCCTCCTTGTTTTGCCTAAGGTTAGGGAGGGTATCCATTTCCTCTTTGCAGGTGTGCTGGTTTTTTTGATGGGAATGTGGATGTGAAGAAGTGCCTACACAGTGACACCATGAGGTCGGTGTGTTACTCCTTCCCTCCTCCCTGCCATGTGTGTTTGTGGCATGGGGTTGCCTAGTGTATAGGTCACCCCTTCGCACCATCCCTCCTCCCTTGCCCCCCCCCCCCAACTAGGTTATGCACTGCGCTGCTGTGCGGGTCAGTGGTATGCTTTGTCCCCCCTCCTCCCGGGTTATGGAATCCCCCCCCCCCCCCCGTGTGCACTGATACCTGGCTTGTTGGTTGATTAGCTGTTGATTTTCGGGTTGCTTGGTTGGTTGTTGCGTTGGTTGGTTGGTTGTTGGTTGCTTGTTTCTGGCACATCTAAGTTTGGCTGGTTGGTTGGTTGGTTGGTTGGTTGGTTGGTTGGTTGGTTGGTTGGTTGTTGGCTAGTTGCTGGGGTGTATGTGTGTGTATTGTCTGGACACATGCTGTGTGGTGTTGTTGCACACTGTGTCTGTAAGCATGCCTATGCAGCCATAGCAAGGGTCTTTGGGGGGGTTGTGCACATTTCATTTCGGCGTTCTAGCGGCGTTCTAGCGAGGTGTTCTAACGGCGTTCTAGGGAGCGAAGCGGCGCCGCTAGAACGCCGCTAAAACGCCGCTAGAACACCTCGCTAGACCGCCGCTAGAACACCAAAATGAAATGTGCACCCCCAGGACCTTTGTAATAGTTGCACATACATGCTTACACACAGACACACTGTGCAACAACACCACACCGCCCAATTTCAGGGGTGCCGCTTTCAGCCTGACCCAGGTCCCCCCACACCCCCCAGCTAACAACCCTTACTGCCCACTCCTGCAGCAAGCCCGCCCCCTCCCCTCCAAAGCCCAATACCCCCCTTCTCCCCTGCAGAGGCCCTTCACTGCAGATATATAGAAGACCTGGTGCGGCAACTCCAGTCGGCCACGATAATCAATGTATGAGAGCCTCAATCATTCCCCCAGTGTGCAGGCGCTGTGTGGTTATTACTCTGACCTCGACCACGCAACTGTGGCTGTGATGCCTTTTGGTGCTCTGCCTCCATTTCGTGTTGTCGTGTGCTTTCCTTACATCCATCTTGAAATGGTGTCAGTGTCTCCATTTTTCTTCACTTCCTGTTGAAAGCGGGCCTGTTGCCAATCATGTACAGTACCCTCTGTGAACTTGTAGGACTGCACTTTGCCACCATAGCCATCAAAGCGCACGTGCAATGAAAACCACTCCCTAAACCTGCGATTTGCTGTGGCCGCACACACTTGACAGTACCGGGTGCAAAGGTTGTCGAAGACACCATTTTTGGTAATCCGGAACCTTTCCATGGCAGTACTAAATACTCGCTCGTGTTGCCCACTTTCTGCCTTTTGGCGTTCTTCCATATCTAAGGCCCAATTCAAAAGTGTGATAATGGGCTCCTTGCGCCAACTTGTCATCTCAGTTTTGCTAAAACCTTGACCACACACAAGTCGTTAAAAAGCAGAGCAAATGTTTCAACACCCTAAACTGTGTGCAGGTTGTACAGATCCGCGATGTTTTGACTGGATTTTGAATCCTCGAGAAGGTTTTGGTAGACCTAACGTCTCACGCCATTCACTTGTGTCACTCAATGCGTGCCACAGTTTTCCGACAAACCACGCGGCACTGTTTTCGCAGCGGTACTGCACAACCTGCACTGGTAGCACATGTTCGCATGTAGTGTATGCGTCCTCCATGAACCAGACTGTGTCTTTCGTTTCACTCAGCGGTGCATGATTCACAGATCCATCCTTCATATACAGCATGGTGAATTCATGTGGTTTGGAATCGGAATCGGCGGGCACATGAAGTCTACTCAAGAAGCTGTCGACCTTCTGCGCAAAATCACCAGGATTGACTACTGGGGGCTGCAGTGATGGCTTGCTGGAGTAGGTCTCATATCTCTCGGGGACGTTGGATTTCGTGCCAATTTTCTGGGTTTTCGGGGGTCGGTGCCATTGTTGCCTTATTTGTGCCCACTGGGTGTTCCGGAGGTAGGGGTATGTGGGGTATATTTGGAAAGCCCTTGAAAAGGGCTATTTGGAACACCCCAGGTCTGCATGCTGTACTGACAACATGTCTGAGATTTTCGTCCGTTTTGGACGATGCTTGCGTTGTTTGCTGCCTCTTTTTACCAACAGGCAGCTGCCATGTCTTCATACAAATTCACTCCACGGGATGTTGCTTCCCCAGATGCACCACAAAAGCCTTTGGTTCGCAAAAGGACTCGCTCTGGGGGTGTAAACTGGGTGCAGGTGACTCGGGGGCCTGCCAGGCAGACCAAGAAGCCTCGTACCGCCGGTTCACAGCAACCTTCATGCACCCACAAGGAGCACGACATTCTGACGACCGCTGAGGCCACCGCTTTTGCTGCCCAGTTTTGGGCTCTGCAAAATGTTGACTACTATTATGGCCTGACTGACATGTCAAGCCTGACAATCCAGCACGTTGTGCGGAATAAACAACGCTTCGTCAGGAAACTGAGAATCCTGAAACGCACCGATTTTTGGAACGTGTACAAGTGGCTGGCAGGCGCATACAGGTCGTCAGCCAGCCACACACACCATCAACAGCAACCTGTGTTGATCCGAGACGATAAAGTTAAATGGCTGGATTTTGGCAGCACACCTGACCCAGTGAATCTGCAGCCCCATCCTGGTTATGTATGGCTGAAATCAGGATACAGTGAGGCGATTCCCTGGCGCAAGGTGGGGTTGATCAAACAACGAAACGTGGACCTCACAACCGATGGCCTGTGGGCCATGCCCCTTAACGAGGGTTGGGTGCCAGTGAAAGCACGGAGGTTGCAGGATTGGCAAAAATTGAAGAAATATGTCCCTGTCCATAAACAGGGGAATGTCTGCCCTAATGGGGTCCCCGCCCTGCCTGAAAAAAGCAATGCTGACAGTGACAGTGATTCTGAATAAAAATGGATAAACGGTGCAGTGCCGTGTTTGTGTGCACCGTCCCATGTGTTGTGCTGCGCTGAAAAATGTTAATCCCTCCCCCCCAAACCCATACATTTCTGAAATGGCGTTTTCTTGCAGATTTCAAAAAGTATACACATACCCCCCCCCCCCCCCAGGTGACGATTGAGGCCAATTGAGGCCCAGGTGACGACATGTTTGCACACGGTAGCAAAAGTTGTAGAAAGTGCCGAAAAGTGCCAAAACCCAGAAAGTTGGCAGGTTCTGAATGTCCCCGAGAGATATGCAACCTATTTGAAACCATTTGTGACGAAGTGGAAAGGTTTTGATGGGCTGAGGGAATCATAAGATACATTGGGGCACAATTTGGTCTCCCAAAATGATGATTTTATAAGGGGGCAAACCTCCAATCACACACATGGGGCTTGCTATGCGAATCCCCACCAAAACATGGGGGTGCATGGCGCTCACGCCTGCGCCTGATCTCACAACCCTCTTTGAGGTGATTTTGGCAGGTCTGCCCAAACTCTTGGCATTGTTGTTAACATTTCATGCATCTGAATAACCATTTTCGCATTTCAAAGAAAACAAAACCAAATTGTGGGCAGCCTTGATGAAATAACCAATCAGTCAAATATACCACACCACAAACAATTGCAACCCCCGGCACAGCGGCATGAACACAAATCATTATTGATGCTCAAAACACAGACCCTCATTCTTATCAGTGATAGGGGACACAAGAGGAAGACACATCCATGCTTCATGTCTTCTCCAACAAATGATCATCAGAGCATCCAAAGGAACTCTGAAATGAGCTGATTACAGCTGAATCCTACGACTCCAACAAAGAAATAGTTTGTCACATCTCAGAACCTGAAAACAGAGATGCACTTTCTGGTGCAAAACATTCATGCCATGTACATAAGCAGCATCCAGACAAAACTGATGCTGTACAAAATTAACGTATGCCTCATTTAAAATATTTCATGGTATACAGTGAGTGGAACGCTGACTCTATTTGTCTGGGATTTCAACTTTCCAACTGAAAGAGGCCATTCTATGGTGCTCCAAATTGAGGATTCTCCATTTTGAATACATGACAAGCATTGGGAAAAATATCGTACATGCATGGCTTTCGTATCTTGCATGGCATTGCTGTGCATTGCGTTGTGCACAGAAAACACAAATCAAGTTTAAAAGCTCTGGAATGCTGATCATTTTAGGCTTCCATAGAAAACAATGCAGGGCAGCAATCGATTCTCAGGATTCCATTGACCGTATTCAGTGGTTAGTGCCCGACGAACGTGCAGAAATTTTTTTTGGGAACACTGCCCTCTAAGAGGGAACAGTGACCAATGGGCAAAAGAAGCGATTTGCTTTCGGGTGCCTGGCCTCACCCAAGACAATGGAATTGATAAGAACCAGACTATTCATCCCGAAAATCAATCCCCTCATAAGGCAATAAATTATAGCCTGGAAGAGCTTGCTCCATACTGACCAAAGAGGTTATTTTAAGATGGCCACTATCATCACAAGAATCTGCAGCATATGAGTAAGGTGCTTTTGGGTGCCTGGCCTCACCCAAGACAATGGATTTGATCAAAACCAGACTGTTCATCCCGAAAATCAATCCCCTCATAAGACAACAAATTGTAGCCTAGAAGAGCTTGCTCCATACTGACCACAGAGGTTCTTTTAAGATGGTCATTATCGTCACAGGAATCCGCAGCATATGAGGGATAATCCGATGATGCTTGTGAACACTCATCCAACAGGAGTGAAGGTGAGGCATCAAAACAACCTTGGAGCTCTGCATGACTTGACAGGTGCAATTGGGTGCTCCACCTGGTGAGGTCCAGGTCAAACTGATTTTGAACGTCATCAACCTTATCCCAATTCAAAGTGAGAGCTATTTGCAAGGATTGGTCAGGCAATCTGCACTTTTTTGTGGGTTCACAGGGCACAATCGAATCACCCTTTGTTGTGGTTTCTTGATACCTGAGCCAGGAGGTCTCAGGCCTAGGAATTGCAACACAATATGAAGATCCTTCATGATGCCATTTTCCCAATCCATACCAATCCTTGGAATTGCAGATGCCTTCGTACGTGCCCACAGCCTGCATTATTGCATCTGCCAAAGAGTTGTGCTTTGGACCTTGGAAGTTCTGCTTCCCATAATACACAGCATGAGCCACCTGCGCAACCCGCAAGCAGTCCTGTGGTACTCTGTCGTCAGGGGCCAGCGCCGCGATGATGCGTTTGCTACTATGCTGATTCCACCAACTTGGCGTTTTGCCGTCCTGTGGTGAAACCCGTTTGGCGTGAATGTGTGGCTTAATGTGCGAAATTGGTGCATGGGTGCGTGTAGGTGGGAGGAAATACCGCTTGCAATTTTCCCTTTCCCAAAAGCCTCAGGTGTGGATATCTCACACTCAAATCCGTCCGTACCTTGTGGCATGGTTGGGGGGGGGGGTCGGAATGTCACCTTGGATTTGTTGTTCTCGTCTGCAGCTGGCGGTGCCTGTTGGCCAATTGCCATTTGCTGCTCTTGCCTTCCCTTTCCTTGAATGAAGGTCCACAAAGCCGCTGTTTTGGTCCGCCCTTCTTGTTTCTCTATGGTGGCGGGTTGCGTCAACCAAAACGTTAAGGATAAGGGGGGGGGGACTGCTGGGTGAATAAGGGGTCAAACAACAGCACAAAATTTCAGATTCACTGTAGGTTGAGGATGGCTGGCATTGCGGTCAGCAAGTGGCCTCATGTATTAAGCCCAAAGCACGTACCACAAGATTTGCAAAGTGCCAGTAGCGGCACGTTGATAAGAACATGTGCGAATGCGAAAACGTGCACATTGCGCGAAGATGAGGACGCTGCCCGGTCCTCCCATTCGGGGAACATCCATGTCAAAATGTAATTGGTTGATTGTATCTCCAATGCATCAATGCCCCAACCCCCAAAAATGTCACAGAGAAGGGGAGCACAATTTATAGAGCGCAACCTATGCAAAAAGGTTGAAAGAATTAGGTGCATGATCTGGTTTGAGAAGGGCAGCGATGGTGCACAAAAAATAAACACACACAGTCGTCCTCAACACAGTCGGTTCATTACACAGAACACAAATAAACTGCAAATGGAAACAAAAAAAATGCCCTGAACCTGTCCCTCAAACTCCAGTTTCTGGAGAAACTAGAGTTTTGCTTAGCGTGAGAAGGGATTAGTGTAAATTGAAATGGGGTTATCGAGCTGGGTCTCTTAGTAGAGGTTATACAACCCATTTTAGGGTCCAAGGTGAGCAAAGCATTGTAGCAATAAGTAGTATATATTACTACACGCCGCTCCCCTTAAATCTAGCTAACAAGCAACAAGCAACAACAAGCAAGCAAGCAAGCACTTCTCCTTTCCGTTTTGGCCATTGCCCCTTCCCATCGCCTCGGGCTTGACTCTACTTTAGCCATCCTAGAGCCTAGGTGGTGCCCTTGGCAAATCCAAGTTTTGAGCCAAAAACTCACCGGTGGCGGCCCGGGGCGTGGGCGCCAAGTTGGGAGGTTCCCTCTCAAGTCTGCGCAGTTTTGGGCCAAAAACAGCCATTTTTCGCCCAAAAGAGCCCCAAAACCCGCGCAAAACGCCCAAACGAAGCAAAATGGTGCTACACTACACGTGCGGCTTGACTTCACCGTGTCAAAGAGCCCTCTAGTGCCCTTCAACTCCACGATATGTCCGAGAAACGGCCCCAAAAAGGCGCCAAAAAGCCCCAAAATGTGCGCAATGTGCACCAACACCCCGAAACCAAGCACGGGCCGTATCTTGGGCTACGTGGCTCAAAATCCGATTCCGAGGGCACCTAGTCCACCCGCAACCCCCCACTTTTTGTGGTTTCTAAGCCCCGGAATCGCCCAAACGGACGCCTAGACAGCCGTACCACCACGCACTAGGCTGCGGCAAGCTGCACGCTTGAGCCCAAACGGGTGGACGCCCAAAATGGGTCACTATGGTGCACCGGGGTCAACTTGTTTGAGCATCATAAATGGTCCACGATCACTTTTGGAAAAATGCATTTTTGACCCATTTTTGACCCATTTCTGGTCTTGAAACGGCCCATTTTCAAGGCATTTTGGGATTTTCCATGGCCCAAAACGTGCCACCACGGGCTCAAAACGGCCTAAAAACACTTGTTTGAGCATCCCAAGTGGTCTAGGAACAACTTTGGAAAAAGTGATTTTTTTCACCCCCTGGACCCTGGTGGACGCAAGCAAGCTCGTCTTCCAATATCCCAATCGAACCCTCAGCTCTCGTCTTCAGGCGCACAGGCAAATAAACAAAGCAACACAGCCTTGTGAGGCGCTAACACATTTCAGCTGAAACAGGGAGCAGTGCTGAGTGCTTTCTGCGAGCAAGGGTGAGGTCCACTATTTACACAACCGACCAACCTAGTGAAGGCATATGTACCCGGATCAGGTTCATACTCTACACCACTAGGCAGTTTGTGTTCACAGACACTCCTCTTGGGTGGAACATCTTTAAGGCATCTGGGACCCATGCGGACACCTGGACGCTTCCAACAAGCAAACTGTTGCCCATTGTTGACCTAATCAGCAAACATGTACAAAGAGAGACAGCGGAAACATGCATGGAACACAAAGGCGCATGCATGTACCAACATCATGTGTGAAGGTTAGGCAGGTCTGGCATTGGAAGACCCCACTTGTCTAAGCACCCTCTCAGTGATGGTACCCACCAGCGGCTGCAATAATCTTTGCTGTGGAGGTCTGTGATAATCAACTGTACGTTGGCCTGTGCATCCTGCCTGGAGTCATGGTAGTACGTACAATTTTTAGCCATCGCAGGCACCAGAGATTGCGGTGTGCGGGGCGCCTTAGGGGCGAAGCGGTCGGGATAGCGTACAAGGCGTCAGTGGGGTTCAATGAATTTCGTTCCTTTATCGGCAAGTCGCAGCTGCACCAACGGTGGGCCATGAGGGCCGCCCTATATGACCTGAATTTCCCCTTGTAATGTGGTCCACAGTTCGCCAATCCCCTCGCACTGTAGCTGTAGAGTATATACACCTTCCATCCATGATTGTAGCTCTGAGAAAGCGGTAGATGCAAATTTCATACCCAAGCAGTTGTCCCTAAATCTACCAGGACGAACAGGTAGGGCGCAGGGGTGCAGAAGTGCAGGTCCCTGCAGGGCATAGGGGGGGAGGGTACCAAGATAACGGTATTCAGAGAGCATGCAGTCAATGCAGGCATATAATGTCATATATACACTCGACTTTGTATGTCATAATATACAAAGTCGAGCACATCCTGAGTGCGAAAGTTCGTGAACAATTCCGGGCTACCGCCTCCCATCCTATCTAGTTTGCAATCTAGTTTGTTAATGGCAAAGAAAAGGGGGCCACGTCCCCGTCGTGTTTGCTGGACGATGCAGAATTTCCTGTATGGACTCCCAGACCCGATCCCGGGACAAATTGGGGAACATTGCAACAATATCCAGCTCCCAGAAAATTACATCATCAGGCAATGCATTATCGTTCCATAGTTCACTCAGGGCGGTATTCCATGCTCTAATCAGGGGTAACAGATCCTTGCAATGCATCATTTCTGCAGTCTGCATGCAAGTTCTGGCTGTTGTGATTAACAATTGCAGGTAGCGCGCCACCAATCTACCTCGCTCGCGTACCGGGTGGCGGTAGTAAGAAAAGATGACTCTATGTTTCCAATGGACATTGGGATAAGCACGCAACAGTGGTCCTGCATGGGGTCGTGTGAGAGGCAACGGGTGGCAATTATAGTATGATTGCGCTTCTGCAGGCAGACCATTCCGAGTCCACTGTAAGGCCTGCAAGCGCCAGAACAACCAATCCCAATTTTCAAGGCGGGGTGGGGTAAGCCATACATTCAGGGACCAGGAGAGCATGCACTGGTTGACAGTGAACAGGGCCCAAATCTGCGAGCCACACTGCCCGGCAAACGGTAGTATGTGTGAAGTCCAGAGATCTCTGGACATGGCATGCAGGGTGAAGCGTTGCGGTTTTCGTCCCCAGGGTTTCAATTCATTGAGTTTATTTTTCGGGAGGAAGCATACCGATGGTGGCGCCTTAGAGGCACGTTTCACCCAATACCGTTGTTGTCCATGGAGGTTGGCATCATGGGACAGCAATTGCAAGGCATGTGCCTTTGCATCTTTCACATTAGGCGCAATGTACATCACCTCGTATTGTTTTCTATTTTCTAACTCTTTTAGTTCCTGGCAAAGTTGGCCTATACAACAGTGTGTAGCGATTTTACCAGTGTTTTTATCACAAACAGAAAAAACCCACTGTGGGGACCATTGGTTATGGAACTCCTCAATGCTATCCTGTCATAAGAACCACGGGCTTGTTGCCCTTGAGGCACAATGACCTGTACGTATGCGAGAGAGGAACGATGTATACATTTTAGAAACTTGCGGTTGCGGTAGTGGCTCCGGAAGCGTTTTCTTGAACACGGCACGGAGAGAATTGATGACGGTGGATTTTACTTTCCACCACGTAGGAATGACATCATTCTTGGAATTCTGCAGCAGGATTTTCCCTTGGGGCCCAAACACCTGTTTTTATTAGTGTTGGGTGGCGCAGGAAAACGGGGCCTTCCACCAATGGGATATTCAAACGTGCAGCTAAATGCCGGCAGTCACAGGGACTCGCCGCCACCAGTTTCGCAACCTCGGCAGTTTCAGGCTGGACTCTATTGGATAACGGGTCTGAGACGCACCCTTGGTACACGCTAGAATACCCAATCTCGTTCTAGCCTAGAACCGGCTAGAGCGGTTGCAACGAAAAAAACAGGGGGATACCCCCCCCCCCCCCGCAGGGGGGGGGGATGACGTGTCTCACTTGGACCCCCCTATCCATACTCGGGGGCCCATACTTTTTTTTTTCACAATTTCACTATTGTCACCTGATTTTGGAGTCGAAAATTTTTTCGTTCTAGCGACGTTCTAGCGAGCGTCGCTAGAACGCCGCTAGAACGGTTCGCTAGAACGCCGCTAGAACGATATATATATATCAATGCTCCGCCACTCCTCAAAGAGAAGCTGCCTTGGCTACCATGGCCAGCCGTGGCCAATCACACGGTCCCGATGCTGGACCTGACTCACGGAGTGCCGGGTTCCCCGCCCCCCCCACACCCCCCGGTTAGCCCGGTTAGCCCCCCACCGCACCCCATAGGTCACTTGGAAGGTCACTTGGCGGGCCGGCGCCGGTTCCCTTGGTGGTGGGTTAGCCCGATTAGCCCGGTTAGCCCGATTAGCCCACCTGCCCCCCCAGGCCCCCATTCGCGAGTCGCGACACGCAGGTTACCCCTCCTGCGTGGTGGGGGGTTGCCGGGGCTCATCCTTGCTCCCGGCACCCCCCTTTTCACCCCCCGTGTCCCCTTCCTTCTCACCCCCCTCCCCCTTGTCACCACCCTCGTCCCCCTCGTCATCCCCGTCATCCTTGTCGTCCCCGTCGTCCCCGGGCCCCAAGGCCTCCCGGAGGTGGGCCTCCGCTTCCTCCCGGATGCGGAAGAGAAGCTCTCCTGGCACCCGGAAGGTGCCCCCCTCTTGCTCCCGCTTCCTCTTCTTCCCCTTCTTCCCCTCCTTCCCCCCCTCCCCCTCCCCATTGCACCCCCGCGACACCACCCACCACTCCCCCGGGTCCAACTCCTCATCCCAATCCCCCAACACCGTCACTTGGCTAACGGTCCCCCCATTGCCCCCCTCCGCCCAAGGGACATACCGGGTGTCCCCCACACCCGGCACATTCCCATAGGAGTCCCGGCCCCTTTCTTGCAAAGGGGGGGCTTGGGGTTTGGGGGGGGGTGGCTTTGCCCTTGCCCTTGGCCTGGGGCTTGGCCTTGGCGTTGGGCTTGCCCTGGTGCCCTTGGGGGGGGGGGCGCCTCTTCGTCGCTACTCTCGAAGTGGCGGGGTCTTTTCTTGGGGGCCTTGGGGGGGGTTTGGGGGCCTTGAGGGAGGTGTCTTCCCCCCGCTGCTGGTGCTGCTGCTGTCATCCCCCGCCCGGTCCTGCAACCTCCCCCAACCCTTGCGCTGCGGGTCCATGCCCCCCGCACTCTTGCCCGCTTCCCACCTACCAAAACCCTCCAGCACCGAGAGGGCCAAATTGGGGTTCGTCCCCATCATCCGGCTCAACTCGGTGACCCGCACGAGGCGCGTCCGCCCTCCGCCATCGCGCCACTCCACGCGCACCCCGTGGGGGTCGGCTCCACACGTCTGCACGCTGACAACCTGAAGACACAAACAAAATGCAGGTGCGTTCTAGCGGCGTTCTAGGCAACTGTTCTACCGGCGTTCTAGCGGCGGCACGGCGGTGGCTAGAACGGTTTGCTAGATCAACGCTAGAACGCAATCAACATACCGTGCCTTGGCGGTCCAGGGTGGGGGAGATGGCCCCCAGGGCCTTGGCGAACGCGTCCCTGGGGTTGGGGGGGTGCGGCTGCGGGGGGCCCCCAGCGGGGGTTGCGGCGGGCTTGGGCTTGGACTTGGGCCGGGAGGCGATGCCGTGCACCAACCCGGCATACGCCGCCCGGTTCCCCGCATCGGGGTTGAAACCCCCGAAGTCCAGCAGCGCCGACTAGGTCGGCGTCCAGACCCAGGCTTCCCCACCCAATCAACCCCCCCCCAAGCCCAGCCCCTGCCAGCAGTGGGCGACGAATCGCCAGTGGGTGGCCCCCCCCTTTTTCCGCTCGGGGCTGAATATGTTGGTTTGCGCCAACTCAAACATCTTCACCCCCATTTGGGGGGGGGGGGGGGGCACCTCCCCCCATCGCTTCCCCGGCCCCGGCAAGTCACGTTGCCACCCCCACGACCCGTTGACCACCCCTAGGCACAGGGGCTTGTCCAGGTGGACAACCCCCCCCTCGTCCACCCATACCCACCGTCCCGCCCCCATTAGCCGGTGGTGCACCCGCACCAAGAAAAACCGGAGAGTCCATACCGGACTCCCCGGGGCGACGTGGAGGGGGGTGTTCAGGTTTGGGGGGTGGGGCCCCGCCAGGATAGCCGGGTCCCGTGGCAGGTCCTGGAGGGCCCCCGCATCCCTCGACCCCATCATCCCCCTGAGCCACGTGCTCAGCCCCCCCCACCCTCGCCGGCGCCGCCACCACCTTCGCCTCCTCTTCCTCCTTCACGATCTCCTCCTCCATCTCCTCCGCGGCCACGTCCAACTCCACCACCTCGTCCACCTCCTGCTCCTTGACCCTCGCCACCACCGCCGCCAACTCCCTCTCGCTCCGCCGCACCGCGCGATCGAACCCCTCGATCGCCTCCTCCTTCTCCGCCACCTTCGCCTTCACCTTGCGAAGGTTGGCCTCCCCCCAGCGGATCCGCTCCGCATCCCCCCCCTCCCGGAGGCTGGCCAATTTGGTCTCCCAGGCGGAGACCTTGGTCTCAGCCCTTCCCTTGGCCGCCTTGGAGGCTGCGAGGGAACCCAAGAGCCCTTTAAGCTCCCCCCGCGCCTCCTCCACCTCCGGGTCCTCCTCCGCGGGGACCGCTACCGACCACCGCTTCCAGGCGACCAACGGGGGAGGGGGTGGCGATGGTGGATGTGGGGCTTGGGGTTGGGGCTGGGCTTGGCCTTGGGCTTGGCGAGGGGGGGTGCCTTGCCCTTCGGGGCCTGCTCGGCTTTTGGCTTCGCCTCCTCGGCCGGAGCTTGCCGTGCCTGCCTCTGCGCCTCCGGGATATCCGCAATTAGCGCCTGGGTCGCCGCATTCTGTAGCAGACACAGGACTGTTCTAGCGGCGTTCTAGGCAACTGTTCTAGCGGCGTTCTAGCGACAGTCTAGCGGCTGATCGTGCTGCCTCGATCAAGACTAGAAAGATTCCGTGGATCACCGCTAGAACGCACAGCACGACATATACCTGCCTCATCAGCCCGTCCAACTGCTCTTGCGATGCCATCTTGCGAAATACTCTGATTCAGGGAAGCCTGCATGTGGCCTTGGCCCCTCCTTACCTCCATGGCATCCCTGCCCGAGCATGGCACTTGCGACCGCGGCCCCCCATGCACAACCCACGACACGTCAAAGTATGGAAACAAGCATGTCATGCACTGTGCTTGCACATTGGCCTCCCTGTGGATGGCCGACCACTGACGACCCGACACCTCGTCCACCCCTCCAACCGACAGCCCCCCCCCCCCCGGTTGCTGTGCTCGTTGTGACCATGTTTCAGAAAAGGTTTAATGCTTTCCGAGATGTCACCTGAGAACATAGCCAGGCCAAATGGCTTAATGTTCTGCAACATGGTATCTATATATACATCATGCTCAAGGCTTAGTAGATACCATGATGCTGTTCCGACAGTACAGTGGCGCCGGAAATCACGGGCCATAGCATCACAATTCAATGGGTTGGGGCCCTGATATGTACAATTGAGGGACTGCAGCAGGTCCCACATGTTCGCGATGGTCTTGTACTTGGCCGTGCTTGGCCTAATGCCGAGGCACTTAGCAATATCCGGCCATGCGTCAACAAAATTGGCCGTCTCCTCCTCCTCCGGGGAAGCTGACCCATAAACGCTCCAACCTGCACGCCTCTCCGACAGGAGAACTTGCAGGTCTTGACGGAGCGCAGGGGTGACCGACCTAGCCTCCCGGTCAACAAACTCCCCCAACAAGTGGCCCATGGCCATTGTCAAGTGTAAAATGCACAAGACGACCTAGGCACGTGGCAATTTCAAAATGCGCCGCGTACTGCAGCCGGCGGCTTGCAAGGACGGCGTCCCAAGGAGGAAGGCCGTGTAGTTGGCCTCATCACCCTCCATGGTCCGCGGGTTAGCACTACCCTCCCAAGTCTTCGTTTGGGCATTCCATATCCCCTCATTGAACATGGAGCCCACATGGGGGCATGTGGACACCCCGATCACCCGTCGCGTTCACGGTTGATCCCCCCCGAGGATCACCTTTGCCTCCTCCTTGGAGGCCCCCCATTGGACAAGCGCCGTGTCGATGATATCTTGAATCACCTAAACACGAGACATGGGGGGTGGTTAATTTCGTTCTAGTCTAGTCCAATCTAGCGTCTAGTGAGCGGTGTTTGAGGCGAACTGGATCAAAACTAGAACGAGTGAAAGGCACTAGGTAAGAGGAGTACCTCCCAATTGCTCTTCCACAAGGTGCCAAGGGTGCTCATGGCCTTGTCATCGCAATTGGCCATGCTCAACCCCCAAAGGCCCGCCGGGGAGCGGGCCAAGCGCTCGAGGTTGGCCAAGGAGATGGTGAGTTGGGTCCAATTGCCCCCGGCCACGGGGTATGTACCCTTCGTGAACGGCCGTTAAGTGGCCGTTTAAATAATTGCGTGAGTTTCACGTGAATTTACCCAAATTTTGACGTTTTTTGGGGAAAATGTTGGTAATTCTAAGGGCTTTGAGGGGCCCAAATTCCTCCCCTAGCTTTGCTACGCATCATCCAATGAAAGTCCCGCCCCAAAACTATCCATCATGTCCGAACCGTGCCCAAAACGAGGGGTGCCGAAACCCGGCAAGGCTGTAGCCGATTCACAGCCGTGAATTGACGTGAATTCGTACGAAATTCGCACGAATTTCGCACGAATTTCGTACGCATTTCACGTGAATTCATGTGATTTTACACAAATGTTACCGGTGTGCACCCCCTGATTTGCCCTCACACCCCTAGTAGCCCCCCAAGCATGCACCCCGGTCACAGGCAACAATGGTCTGGGTTTGTAAGGTGATCTCATGTCCGTCTCTTGCGACACCGGAACCGCCGCTGTAGAGTTTGAAGGTGCTGCATGTCGGTTAGAAGCCGTCTTCTTGTACGGCTTGCATACATTTGTAGGTTTATGGGCGCTTCCCCATGTTGTGCTTTTTTGGTGGCATCCCACCCATGCAACCAAAGGCTATGGTCAATGGTGTGGTTGTCTACAACCACTTGCACCCCTAGTCTCCCCCGGAGGAGGCTTAGGCCCCTGCTGTTGCGCAACATGCTCTTTAGCCTCCGCCGACTTCCCTCCATGGCAAAGCAGGAGAACTTTGACAAGATTCTCCACTTCTTTGCAAAATAATACATGTGGTCGATCCAAAGATGCGTCCACGGAAGTTTGCCCCACTGGAGCTCATTGTGGGCAGCGACCATGGCTATGCTATGGTTCCGGAGCCGCCCCAAGTCGGCCCCGGAGAACCATGCGGTACGCCACGCGTATAAACACATGCTTGCAAAATTCTCCCACCACGTTTTGCACACCGACTCGCAACTTTTCCCCCCTACTTGATGCTGCCTCACACTAGGCTGCTGTAGGCAAGCATCTAATATCTTCTCCTCACCCCTATTCCGCATGAAATGGATGGCAGCAACACACTCCATCCTCACCTTCCCCTTGCTGTTTGCCTTGTCATTATTTAATGAGGCACGGGTGCAAGTTCGTGCAGCAAGCCGTGCCTCATCTAGAACCGGTTGCAGCATGGTGCGTGCCACATTGGCCGGTGCCTTCCCTGTCAGTTGTACAACTAGGTCCCGTGTCCCGTTGATTGCACACAACAAGACACGAAGGACCCCATGGAGGCCATAATCAGGCACTCGCCTATCACTCGTAATGGTCCTATATGTAGCACCTATGGCAACAGCCGCTTCCCAGTTCCCGTCTATCGCACTTGCTGTGCCAAAGGCAGCAAGGCACAGAGCACGGTTACGCATGCAGACCCAACACACAGTGGCACCAGGGGTTTCTGCCTTCCAGTTTTGGCAACCCGCCATGAGCACTTGTGCTTTACCATCTGCACATAGAAAAAAAAGGGACTGCCTATCGTTCCCTCCCGTATCCTTAAAACTTACGGTTGCGGCCTTGCGCAACTCATCATCAAAATCAATTTCGTGGGAGGCCGTGTAGAAGGTCTCCCACTTTTCACTGCCCCCTAGTAGCCACCAACTAGATAGTTGGTTGGGGCTGGCGGTGCCACCAAGTGTGCAATGGACGTACGAGGCCTCATGCCTCGATGTACTGTCCACCGCAATAGGCAACCAATGCAGCCGTCGGTCCCCGGGCTGCATGATCTCCGAGGGTGGGGGTGGTGGACACTTGAACAGGTGGCCGATGCGGTCAGGTAGGTAGCAGGCCGCACCATTGATGGCCGTGTCGTCTCCCGTATAGGCAGTGAACGCCCGGGACTCCGGTAACGCTAGCTGCCGAAGCATGCCGTACACCTGGTCCCATACCACACCGTACGTCATGCTCCCCAATAGGTACCGCGACTCCGTCCTAGAGAGGTGCAATGACCCGATCCGCCAGACGGCCATAATCAACCTCTCCTCCATGGTGGACTCAAGCTGGACGGTGACTACATTTCTTCTTTCGGGGGTAAGCACTATTTGCCCCGTGTCGGGCAGGTACTTGACGGTGTAGGGTGCTGCAAGCTCCTTGGTAACAACTTGCTGGAGCTCTTGTAGGCGCCTCCGTTGTGTACGACCCGCTAACAAATGGAATGGCTCCTTGGGCCGCGGCATGGTGTGAGGTACAAGACCTGTGGAATGGGGGAGGCATTTATCGCAAGGTTTCTACCATCCCCCTACCCCAGACAACTAAATTTTGTGGGACTCTAGTGTGATTCGCATGCAATTGGAAGAAATTCACATAAGTTCGCACGAAATTCGTACGAGATTCGTAAGGATTTTGGTGCGAATTTCACGTGAATAAATTTGTGTGAATATTCAGGCAATGTGAAATTCGCACGAAATTTGTACGAATGTGAATTTCGTGCGAATTTCACGTGACTGTCACAGAATTTCTGCCGAAGCCTCATCCTTTTGCCCTCATTGACCCTCACAAAGCAAGCACAGGATGGTGTTCATCGGTTACCACACACCCTGTTCAGTGGTTGTCATTCCGGCTGACACTCAGTCAGCAATGTAACAGGTCAGGGGGCATAGCATACCACGAATAAAATACAAACAGTGCTGGAGAAAAAATCGCAAACAGGTCAGGGGGCATAGCATACCCCGAATAAAATACAAACAGTGCTGCATAAAATTTCGCAAAGTGGGGGGGGAGTGCCCCACACGTCGGTCAAACTGCCCATGCCCGAGGGGGGGGGGCAGGATAACATTCGCGGAGGTTAGAAGGGACAGGTGGTCCCGAGGTCGAAGGGTGAGCTACGCACCCCCCCCCCCCCCATGGGGCAGAGCTCCGGCTAGCGGAGCCCTGGGAGCTCTGCTCCCCCACCGCCTCCACAAAGGAGGGGTCCATGGCCGCCGACGTGAGGCGGTGGGGGGGGTACTGCCGGCGCACATCCTCCAGTGCGGCACTCACGTTGGGGGCGTCGGGGGCCACGCTGTCCACATGGCCTGCTGGCCACTGACCATCATGGCCATCCGCAAGCCGGTGGACACTGCCGACATCTGGCCGGCGCACGCCTCGGCTTGGGCATGCCACGCCAGTGCGCCGGCCAGGAGGTACCGGACACCGGCGGCACTGGCCCCCCCCCCACCCTATCACCCGGGGGGGCCTCGGCACCCACAGGCCCCTCCCCTACCTGTGCTGTTTGTGCCGGTGGCTTTGCCTTGCGCCACGTCGCCGGGTCGCGCTCCAGAGTGTTCACCTTGGTGGCCGGCCGGTCACGCTCCTTGGTGACGTTCGCCAACCGCGACTTGGCGTCCCACCTGTCCTCGTTGGCCCTGGACAGGCGGGCCTCGAGGTCGCGGTTGGCGGCCTCCGCGTTGATCGCGCGCGCCTCCCACGCCCCCGCCCGCTGTTGCTCCACCCACTCGTGCACCACCCCCCTTTGCCCCCGCCCCGCCACCGGCTCCGCCCGCTCCGCCCGCTCCGCCGTACGCGGGGCTTGCGGGGGGGGGGGGGGGGGGCTCCGTGTCCCCTTGGGGGCGGCCTTTCCGCTTGCGGATGGGGGGTTCGTCCTGCTCCTCGACGTCAATGACGTCAGCCACCCCCATCTTCCGCTGCCTCCCCACATGGACGCGCATGGCAAACCATGCCACGTCCGCCCACTCCGGCCTCCGCTGGTCCCAACCCGTGAGCACATTCAGCCCAAAGACCCCAGCCGTGGTCACCGTCCTCTCCTCCCCAATCCCCGACACCCCGGTCTGCACCCGCCACTGCCCACTGACAAGCATGTAGGCAAACAGGCCCACCAGCTCCTGCCACTCGGGCAGGTAGGGCCCCCCCGTGACCACAATGGGGCAGGGGAAAGAGATGCGGAAGGTGCCCTGCACCCCCCAAGGACTCCAAGACCATGTCCCACACGGCAGTTAGATGCCGCTGCCGCCCATCGGGCCCGGGCGGCACCTTCTGGGTCCAGGCCGGATCCGGCTGCCTGGCGGCCACGGTGACCCGGTCGAGGGGGGGCTCGGTGTGGGCCTCGCCCAAGTCGTCGCGGGACGGCATAGGCACCACCACCTCGCGCGGTACATGCCCCGCGGCGGTGCTGGCCTCGCTGCCGGTGCTTGCCGAACGTCTAGAGCGCCGTGAGCCCTCACTGCGCACACTGCCGGCCTCGCTCGGGGGTCGTCCACCACCGCTGACTGCGGGCCGGTCGCCACCGGTGCCTCCGGGCGGCTCGCCGTGCTCCTCGGGCAATCGGGGCCGGGGCTTGTACTTGCGCTTGGTGTGCTGTCGAATATCCGGCGACCACGCGAAGAACGGGACCTGCAGATGTGGGGAAGTGTGCAAGGCACAAATTGAGAAAGGGGGAGTGGACATGAGGCAATGCCACAACAAAAGGAACAAATTGGACGAAATTCACGGAAATTCGTACAAAATTCTTCCGAATTTCGTGCGAATTTCACATTTCCAGAATATTCACACAAATTTATTCACGTGAAATTCGTACGAATTTCACGTGAATTTCGTCCAATTTGCCAATAAACAAAGTTAACACACAAGCAAGCACACCTTGCACTCACATGGGCATGTGATGGACCATGCCCCGGCCCTCGCGCACTTGGGCGACCGCCACGCTGAGGCCGTGTTCGCCAGATGCCACAACGTGGTCGGTCGCTCCGGCGGGGCAATGCCCGTCATGGCGAAGTGGATCTCCGACTCCGCATCGGCATTGTCCCCCTTGCAGACCTCCAGCTGGTGCACGCTACCCACGAAGAACAGCGTGCACTGCTCGCCGACCTCGATGACGGCGAGGTCGGAGGCCGGGGCCGACCGAGAGAGGAAGGTGGGGTGGAAGGCGCAGGTGGGGGGGGCCTGCCGGGACCGACTCGGGGGGCTCGGCGAAGAGGGCCTGGGCAGCATCCCCCTCCCACAACCCCACCCTCCCAACCGCCCCCTTCCCCACCCACAACACCTGGTCCGGGCAGGGGAACTCCCAGCTGGACAAAACCCGAGCAACTTCCAGGGCCTCCTTGGGGGGGGTGGGGTTCAGGTGTGTGGTGTTGGGCTGGTGGTGTTTGCGTGCGCGGTCGGGGGTCCACAAGTGAAAAAGAGCCCCCTGCAGCCCATCCTTGGAGTCGGGGAGGGCAGGCAACCCATGGTGGCGGCTTGTGGCCACCATCAGCAACATGTCCCCCCTCTGCAGCCGAATGGTGTCCAAGTGCGCCTCCCCCGTCTCCCCCAGGGCCATCCCCGCCTGCACCGCCACCTGGTAGTCCTCTGACAAGCAGAGACTACTACTTAGGTGGCACCCCGAGATGTCCCTGCTGTTGGGGGGGAGCACCTCGGGGTGGGTGGCGACATCGGTGTGGGGGAGCTGCGGCCCACTCCCCACACTCGCCACGATGACGCTGCCCGGCGTCATTGGGTGGAGGTCCCCAACCCCAGGGACACTTTCGGTGACGTGGGGGTGGAACTTCTTGAAGAGAGGCCCCCCCACCCCCGACCCCAAGTTGCTCTTGCTTTGCCTATGCTGGGAGAGCTCAGGATCCTTGGCCTGATCTTCACTCCGCGCGTTGAAAAAGAGCTCAAAAATTTTTGCGTCGACTTTTTCGTCGCCGCTGCCCCACGCCTTCATCACCTTGTTCCACCCCACCGCACAATCCCGTGCTTCCACAAGCCCCCGAAGCACAATGTAGCCGTTTCCATCAACAAAGTTGAGGGGCGGCTAGGAGGGGGCGGGGTCGGGGTTGCCCGTCACCCCATGAGGGGGGTCGGGAAGGGGTTCGGTGCGGAGGGGGGGTTCACTCGAAATGAAGGGGGGGGCATTGAGGCACCACGGTACCATTGCAAAGAACTTGTGCTGTAGAAGGTGGGGTGGGTGATGTCGGGCATGTGCACCTGTGGGGGGATGGTGGGATGAAAAGGGGCGATGCCCAAATCATCCCACCACCGGGGGTTGGCAAGGTGCCAGGAGAAGGGGAAAAAGGAGTGGTCGGCCGGTGCACCTGCAGCAAGATCGTGCAGGCACACCATGTCGCAGTGGGGCGGGGTATGGACGAGGTTAGTGGTGGGGTACACCTGGACGTGGGCCTCCTTGGCTTCCCCACAGGGTTAGTGCGCATGGAATTGAGGAGCCGGTCAACGCTGGAAGGGAGAGGGGTTAGATGCAGAAATTTAAGAGAGGGGAGTTGGCGGCGCAGTTCCCTCCACAACGTTGTGGCCCAGCCCCCCCCGTCCCCGAGGTAGGAGTTGCGGGTGGGGCTGCGCATGTTGATGTGGATGACCTCGGGGGAGGGGTTGAGGGATGCTACCCAGCCCACAACATCATCCACCCCCAGTGCCCCCGACAGGTACGCCGCCTCCTCCAATTGATGGTGGGTGACGGGGAGGGCTTGGTAGTGGGCCAGGGTGTCGGCTACGGGGTCTGAGCGCGAGGCCAGGCTGGCGAGCTGGGACATAGTCTGCTGGGACATGATCAAAAGAGAATGCAAAGGCTTTGGGAGTTGTGAGAAAGTGAAATAGTGGAAATGAGGGGAAATTCATACGAAATTGGTACAAAATTCGTGCGAATTTCACATTCTCTTGAATTCGTGAATCTAGTGTGAATTTATGCGTGAATTTGGGTGCGTGAATTTCACATTCACGTGAATCTCACCAAATGTGTTGAACCATGCAACTACTTCAAACCTCTAAATTGCACACATTTGTTGGATCTTACTTTGGCCGAAGATAGCACAACAAAAGCACACGATGGCACCAAGTTACGAGCAAAAGGCAGCAAAAATAGGTGAAATTCACGGTACCGTGAATCTCGGATTCAAACGGCCGTTGCCCAAGGGCACCGGGATCTCATGGCCCTTCGCCTCATGGGTCACATACATCCTCTCCCGGCCGGGCTTGGTGCGGTCAATGAACCGCACCTTCCCGTTGACGTTCATCGTCCGGGGAGATGCCTATGTACCCTTCGTGAACCGGACCGTGGCAACGGGGTCATCCAATTGCACCGGGGCGACCAACTCCTTCCAACGGGCTTGGAAAGCCCGCTCGGTACAAATTGGACGGGAGTAGGGGCCACCGGGGACGGTGCGGTGATACTCCAACTTACGGAGCGTGTAGAGCTCCGAGAGGGTCCTCGAGGACTTGGGGGCCCTCATGTTGAGCACTAGTTCACACATGGCGGTGGGGGGAATTAGGGAGGTGGCGTATGCCTCAACGGCGGCCTTGCATGCCTCACCCGTGGTATGGGTAGAAGTGGCGGACTTCACATGTTGGATGGCGTTGTTGAATTGCCGCCGTGCTAGGGGCATGATAGCGCCCACGTGGCCAAGTAATGGCCCACCCGCTCATCCTTGAGGTTTGAGGCCCCACTCAACTCCCGTAGTGCCTTACACAAGAGGGAAGTATCCTTCCCGGTTGAGGAGGGAGCAAGGGGGGAAGTGGGATGCAGCGTTCTAGGGCGTGGTGCGGAACCCCTAGTTAGAACGCAATTTCTGGAACACCCACCTACCCTCAATTTTGGGGCAAACCACCTAAAAAAATGGATTCAGCACCCTCAAAAACCCCCCATCCCCTTTCTTTCCCCACATAACCCGCATCATGGGGGTGGTTTTTGGGGGGGGGGTCAAAGAGTTAGAGCACAGTTAGAACAGAGTTAGAACGCAGTTAGAGCACCTTGCTCTAACTAGTTATCGCGCTAGTTATCGCGCGATAACTCAGTTATCGCGCAGTTATCGCGGGTAGTTATCGCGCACCCCTCCTCCCTCCCTCCCTAGGACAAACAACACAAAACACTTGGCACAAAGCATCTGTGGTCGTTTTTCATACAAAGTCATCAATGTCTGAGGCCTTGGCTGCCTCCAGTCCCAAAAGCCCTTGCTCCAGGGCGTTCATGGACATGCAATGGTGCATGTGGCGGAGGGACATACTTGGCCTCACCAAAGACCAACCCTTAAAACAATTTTTGAGCCTCCTCTTGTAAGGCCCATGCCGATACTCCGTTGGGATGGAGGAAAACTGAAAAATGTTCCTCCATTTCTCGGCAAAAAAGGTGGAATGTGCCAAGCACCAATGGATCCACCTGGTGGGGGACCAACCTGAGTCTCCCCACGCTTTTGAAAATTTTGTGGTCAACGCACGGTGGCGTTCCACTTGGGTTAGAGTGTACAACTCCCTCACCCTCCAAAGCTCATACAAACCCTCAATGCATTTCACCATGACATGCACAACAACCCATAACATAGGTCCCCCAGGGGTCCTCACTGTGGGGACATGCTCTTTGAGGCATTCCACAAATTGCCTTTGGAAGGGGGGGGAGGTTAGGAAAACTTTGGTGCTGGTTAGATCGAAATCTTTTTCTGTGGCCCTCGAGGCCGAAGGGAGGCGTTCCCTAAGAGGGATGCCTGCGGTCTCATCCTTGAGGGCTTGTTTGAAGGCCTGCAAAGCTGCAAGAGCTTGGGCCTTACCAGGGGTACTAGGGGGGAGGGCCTGGAGGGTGGTCTCAATGCGCTTTGCAATGCCGTTTAGGATGCGGCATGCTGCATGTTGGTAGTCCCCCGGCCGCCTATCAGGGGTCACACTTCTCAAGAATGACCCCCATCTTGAGGTGGACTCCACCCCCATTTGCTCAACAATCCCATTGGGGTCTTTGCACAACCAACACTTAGACCCAGCCCCCCCCATTGCTTGCATCCCCTTCCCATCCCCTGTCAAAATGACAGTGCAAGTCAAAAATTGGTTTTGAAAGAGGACAACGTCCTCTTCCACATCCCTCACCTCTTGGTTGAGGTTGGCGGAGATGTCAAGGCTTCTCAAAAAAGCCTGTTCATCCCCGCCATCCATGCAAAACCATGAGGCCCATAGCTTCACCTTCGAAGCATATTTTGCCCCCCCCCATACATTAACCCATACATCCGCACGGGTGGAGGATGCCTTCCACAAGGAAGTCGCATCAACTGAAATAACAATAATGGCAACGCCACTAGGGGGGGGTTTCCCAATAACTCGGGCCATAGATATTGCATTTTGCACAATTGATTGCAAAGGCACACGGGCAGCTGCCCTATTGCGGCCTGTGGTAGACTTTACAATGGTGGCTTGGGGAAAGTAGGGCATGATCCGTTGCCGAACGGTCCTTAGGTCCCGTTGTGTGCAACGGCGGGGCATTCGCAAAAGGGCCCGTTGGGAGAGATGCATGCTGCATGCCATGCGTAGCATGCTCAGGGCCTCATGCTCCTGAGCTGTTAATGCAAGATGGCCGCCAAGTGGGCCAGACAGGGCAGTGCACGCCCCACCACTTAAACAAACTTCGCCTTTGGTGTTGGTGCCACACACGACGTCTGGGTCACCCAATAGAACTCGCACCAGCCGCTGAACCGCCTTCAAACGCCGCCGCCGGGCCTTGGGGCACTGCAGATCGGTGTACCGCCGCAGGTTGGCTGTGTTGAGAGCCCGCAGGGCCTCATTGACAGCATTGTCCATGAAGAATAAGAGGACTTGGGCGCGAAATGAGGGAGGGTTTTGAAGCAAGGGCCCAAAAAACACACGCGATAACCCACGCGATAACCCCCGCGATAACTAGGTTATCGCGCGATAACCCCCGCGATAACCCCCCGCGATAACTAGTTAGAGCGCGATAACCCCCCGCGATAACTAGTTAGAGCACCCAGTTAGAGCGCGATAACCCCCGCGATAACTAGTTAGAGCAGGGGTTAGTGCGCACTAACTGGTGGTGTTAGAGCAAGCGTTGGGCACCCTAAAACCTTCACAAACGTTGATTTTGCACCCAGGAAACCTTGGAGATGTCAACAATGTGCAGGCACGGGGTACATGGCGCCACAATCACAAATTCAAATCAGTCACACAGTCTTTTGGATGATTTGGATAGGGTGCCTCTCAAATCAGTCAAATGGACATGTTCCGGGCTAGACAGTAATAGAAATAGTGAACAATAATCGAATCAGCTGGAGGGGTTAGAGGACCCTAAAACCCATGGACAGCAGCTGCTGCCGCCACACAGGCGTGCAGTGCAGAACCCCCCCCGCACTATAAAAAATCACGCTCCATCGCTCGCCCTCCCATGGCAATGGAGCGTGTAGTGCCCTGGTGTTGAACAACACCGGGGCTTGGGGGGTGGCGGTGCATTCCCAACCCTCCACCGCCCTACCCTTGCACACACGGGTGTGCCGCTTTTTTTCCCTCAAGGAGGGATTCAGCAGGCCACCACTCTCCACCCAAAACTCACCCCCCGTGAAAGACCCCACACACACAATAAGCGCCATGGGCGCCCCATCCCGCAAATGGGAGTGGAGGCCCATGGTGTCCGTCCCTTGGGGGCGAACAATTTGGATGCTACACCATGTGAACCATGGTGGAGCATTGGAGGTGCAATACCCATTGAGGTCTGCTACCAAGGGGGTGAGGGCAGGCCTGAGGGTAGCAGCGGCCATGTGGGTCGCCCTAAAATTAGAGGGGTTGGGGTTTCCACTTCCCACGAGGCCAAAGTGGCACATGTCCACTTGGGCCCCATATCGCTCCTCCCCACGAAAAATGCCCTTGGGCAACCCCCTGAGCAAATCCACTAGTCATTGGCTCCCACTCCTACTCCCGCTACCCTGACTCTGCAACCCTTGCGGCGCCAGCCCCTGCTGGGCCTGCTGCGCCCCGAAGGAGGCACAGAGGGTGGAGGTGAGGCTGCGCACCTGCGCCTCAGCCACCCCCAAGCGCTGCCCAAGGTCATCCCCCCTCCTCCGCTGCCCCTCCACCTCCACCCTAAGCTGGGCCACCTCCACCTCCGCCTTCCGCCTCCCCTCCTGGGCCTCCCTCAGGGCCTCCCTCATCGCCTCCACCTCCTCCCCCCTCTTGGCGGCCAGGTTGAGGGCCTGGTCCAGGGCACGCTGGGTGTTGCCCTGGGCCTTTTCGGCCTTTGCCAAGGCCGACCTGTGGTCGGCCGACCGACCCTTGGCCAGTGCGGCCTCGACCCCCGTGGCGGCCGCCTGCTCCACCAAAACCTGGCAAGCGTCCGTCACGTGGGTGGCCACACTGGCCCCCAAGGCCTCCACGTCCAGGGCCTCATGGGGGGGCTGGGCTGCCGCCACCTTTGCCACCTTCGATGGCTTGGGGGAGGGCTTGGGGGCGGGGGTTTGGCCCTTACCCCTAAGGGGGGGGGGGGCATCCGGCTCAACCACGTCTGGTCCCCGCTTCGTCTGGCCTTTTCCCGGCCTTCCCCCCTTGGGTGCATACTGCCGAATCCATTCGGCAGTGGCGTCCGCCACAGAAGGGGGGGGGTCATACCCACCAACCTGGTGGATGTCCCCCCCCCTGTGCAGCTTCTGCCACACTTCCCTCCCCGTATACTCCCCCTCCCACAAAAAACACACCCTCAAAAGGAAATAAGATTTCCTTTGGGGGGGGTCGCTCATCCCAAACAAACACAAAAAAGCCGCAACCGTTTCCCCCTCTGCGGCTTGCGGCCACTTGGCCGTTTCCCCCCCAACCCACACATAGGAGGGGAGGGTGAGGTTGGTCTTCCTCTCCACCCCCCCCTCCTTCTCTGTGATGGTGACCTGCCGGTACCATCCCGTCCCCCCCATCCTGCAGGCCTTGAATGGCACAGCCCTCTCCACCCAAGGGTCAGGGAACCCCGAACTGCTGGAGGGCACAAAAAGAAAATGTGACCCATCCTCCTCCTCATGATTATGGGTTAGCATAATAAGGCAATTGACAATCAATGTGCCTTCAGGAATGGTGTAGGGGGGGGCGTCGCGATGGAGGTGCTGGGGGGTGTGGTCATAGCTCGAAATTTCGGCCATGTCAAGGATGGTGCAGCTCCATCCAACCCCCCCCACCACAGTCTTCTTCGCCGTCTCAAGCACACGATCTGCCACCCTTTTGAGGACTGGCAGATCATGGAGCTTGTGGGGGTTGTGCCTGTGGTGGTTGGCACCCCCATAGTTGCCGTACATTGTACGGCGGGTCCCAGAATCTTGGGGCCTGCCGACAATGGGGGGGTTCTCATTGAAAATGGGTGCCTTCTCTGAGAGAGGCACCCTATCCAAATCATCCAAAAGACTTTGGAGCTGCACAGCACTCAAAAAATCGTGCTCCAGGAGGTGGTTGACCACCAGCTTCCCCCCCACCGTGAGCACAAGGTCATTGGGGTCCCTATTAAAGGCCCCCAAGGGCTCGGCGGCAACCACCTCCTCCGCCTCCCCAATAAGGGGGGGTGTTGCCCCAAATGGAAAAAGAATCACCCCCTGCCCCGCAACAATGTTGGGAGTGGTGACCCCATACCACTCACGCTCCCACTCCCTTGTGGGGCAAAGGGAGTGCATGGGGAGCTTGTTTTCGGGGTCGTCAGTGCAGACCCGGCGGGTGTTGTGGGTGAGGGGTTGGGGGAACCAACCATCCGACTGCCCCTTCCCCTTACCCGGTCGGATCCTTACCTTCTGGACACTAATCATGAGGGGGTTGTGGGGCTTCTCCTTCCTCCCCCCAGCCCCCACCCCCCCCGCATCCTCCTCCTCCTCCTCCACTTCCTCCACTTCCTCCTCCTCCTGACCCACATAGAGGGTCGTCTTCGTCCCCGCACCCTTCTCGGCATGGGCGGTGACGGACTCCACCACCGCGTCCACATCGTCCGGATGAAGCTGGATCAAAAATCCAGCAACCCCTGGATTTACCTCTAGCAACTCGAAGATGTAGTTGCTGAGAACCAGGGGGTCTCGGTCGTCCGCCATGAAGGGGGACTTATGGACAAGGAGTCCAAAGTCCACACCATGTTCAAAGCGGGTCGCCACAGGGCGCCTCACATTGGCATCACCCATCGTAAACCCCTCAGGACCGCCAAGGCGACGGACCCCAAGGAGCTTTTGATGGTGCTCGCACCAAGCGTGGGCAGCAGCAAGGGCCATTATCAAAGAATATGAAAGTTTTGAGAGCTAAAGCGAAAAGGGGAAACATAAAATGAAGCGCGATAACCCACGCGATAACCCACGCGATAACTAGTTATCGCGCGATAACCCCCGCGATAACCCCCGCGATAACTAGGTTATCGCGCGATAACCCACGCGATAACTAGTGCTCTAACCCCGTTCTAACCCCGCGATAACTAGTTAGAGCACACAAAGATCAAATCGCAAAAAGTGCAAAACGGGCAATATCGAGCAAACGAAACATGGAAGGCACATTGTTGCATCATAGTGCACCCATGTAACATGTGAAATTCCGGGTTCCAACCATATTAACAACACCCAAAATTGGGGGGGTTCCGCACCACGCCCTAGAACGCTGCATCCTAAGTGGCGGGGCGTTTCATTGCAAAGAAATGTGCACTATCTAAGGAGGAAAGCAGGAAGCATGGAACAATGCACTACGGACAATAGCAAGCATGCACGGTGGAACAATGAAGAAATTGGGATATGTTGGTAGACATATATATCGTTCTAATATTGATCTAATCTAGGCTAGAACGTTCTAGCTAGAGCGTTCTAGGCTAGATCAAGATTGGGTCTTCTAGCGTGTACCAGGGGCATGGGTTACGTACCACAGAGATGCGGCAAACAGATTTGAGGTAGGCTCTGTAATACACAGGAATGGGTAGACCACCAATGCTCTCCTTTAGCAGCGGTAACAAATCAAGTTTGTCCATGCCCCTGAGGCATGGCACACGCAGCGGCACAATATTGCGTAAGGTCAAACCCGTGAGTCACTTGATTTGTAACGCCACCTTCTGGTAGCATCTATTTCTGGCTGGGCCAGAAAGGTGCTTCAGCGCACTGGTCAGGAGACGTAGCTGTGTATGGATAGGTAAACGACCATGTATAGTAGAGAAGATGACATTGGTGAGACGGGCAATCTCTACTTTACTGTACTTTGGCGTGGCAAGTTTACCATGGAATAGAAGCTTCCACTTGCATGTGGGGGGCGCACATTCAAACATTGACCTAATTTTCTAATCCAAAACTGCTCACGGGTGTCCGCTGCAGCACGAGAAACGAACTCCAAGGGAATAATCCCAAAGGTACGTGGACCGCGCTTGAACATTTTAGGGTATAGTTTTCCTAAGCTGCGCCCTCCCCGTTTCCCAAACAAAGTCTGCCAGGACCTGCCACACCTTAGGTGTTGCAGGAACCTAGTTAACAACATCTTTCTGGCCTTAATCCCCCCGTGTGACCTACGTACACGTAGGGTGTTCAGGGAGACCACACAACATAGATCCACGAGCCTTCAATAAGCACACCAAGAAGCGGTTTCTCTGCAAAATTCTGCAGGCGGCGTAGCCACTTCTGTGGGGCAAGCAGGAGTAAGTGGTTGAGGTCGTTGGCCCGTGCGAGGGGTGGGCTGCCCTCTTTATCCACCAAGTGACCACTGGTACCAGGGGTCTAGGCGTCTCGTTGGGGGATTCTGAGGCTTGGAAACCACAAAAAGAAAGGGGTTGCGGGTGGACTAGGTGCCCTCGGAATTGGTTTTGGAGCCACGTAGCCCAAGATACGGCCCGTGCTTGGTTTCGGGGTGTTGGTGCACATTGTGCACATTTTGGGGCTTTTTGGCGCCTTTTTGGGGCCGTTTCTCGGACATATCGTGGAGTTGAAGGGCACCAGAGGGCTCTTTGACACGGGGAAGTGACATTGCACGTGTAAGTGTAGCCACCTTTTCCCTTCGTTTGGGCGTTTTGCGCGGGTTTTGGGGCTCTTTTGGGCGTAAAATGGCTGCTTTTGGCCCAAAACCAAGGAGATTTGGGAGGACACCTCCCGAATTGGCGCCACCGCCCCGGGCCGCCACCGGTGAGCTTTTGGCTCAAAACTTGGATTTGGCAAGGGCACCACCTAGGCTCCAAGATGGCTACATGGGCAAAAGACCTGAAGCGCTGAGACGCAGCGATGGCCAAAACGGCATGGAGACGTGTTGTTGCTTGTTGCTTCTTGCCTGTCAGCTAAATTTAAGCAGAGAGGGGTGTAGTAATATATATGGTATATAGCAGTAGCACACTGACAATCCAAAATTATTTGCGTGGACACCGTGACTCAACATCGGCATCCATGTAGCTCAAAGGAAAGGGAAATCATCTAAAGGAGGTTAGGTACACCGTTGTGTTCCATGCTGCGTGAAATCCGGGATCCTACCCCCCCGGGAACGGTTGGCATGCAAGAGTTTTGGGCCAACCCCCCCCCCCCCCCCCACCCCCCGCCCCCGTGTTCCAAGAACGAGTCGCTGAGGACCCAAGCTAAGGGACATGCTCCGAGACCGTAGACACGGGGGGGGGGGGGGTACAACATAACCCTCCCCCCCCACCTCCCCCTCTGTAGGATTGCAATGTAACTTAGATTTGTAAGTCGTAAGTTACAGCGTAAGTTACAAAACTTATATGGCCAAAAATCACACATCGTTAGTTACGTGATCTTACATTGAATGCTCTGTCCTTGGACAAGTTTTGGCATTCGTGGGTGAAAGCAGTGTCTATCAAGAGAGTAGCTCCGTCTCATGTCAACCTTTTCTGTTTTGGGCAAGCTTGCATGTTGATAGCTGCATTGCACCGCTAGGCAAGCTCCTTGCCTTGGTTCCCGCTTCTCAAGCCTCCATGGAGCGTGTGTTCAGCACCGCTAATGGGTTGCCAACAGATCAAGAGCAGTTGGGTTTTCCGAAGCTTCCCCGTGATGTGTACATGTGGTACAACCGCAAAGCTCTTTGGCAATAGTAAGTGAAACTGGCACATGGCGAATTCTTATTGCAATTTGTCTCCTCACTTGTAGGAATGTGGTAGGTTGTGGCTCGTCCATGGGGCCCCAACAAAAGGGCCATTTTTGGATACTAAATTGGCCATAAAATGGGCTAAGCAACTCAAAATCACACGACACTTGTTGTGGGTGTTGGGTACGGAACACTGGGGGAGGGGGGGTATTTATTTTGGCGCAAAATTGTTCCGTGCCACAAGGCGGGGGTTCTCTAATCCCGTGAACCATTCCGTTCTGTCCCGTTCATGGAACTTGCCTGTGACAATGAAAAAAATATTCTAAGAGGTTTCATGGCTCAATGGCTTCCTTTGCATGCATGTCACACTACATCACATTGCTATGCACTTTGAACAATTTATTTCCCATGGGATCTTGCAAGAACCAAGATGCATATAGCTCATTGATTTCCTTCCCCTTTGTTGCACATTACATTGCTTTATGGAACAATTTTTTGGTGTGGTATTTCAATGTAATGGGCAATTTTAAGGGGGCGCTTTTCTTTTCTTTTTTTCCTCTGAAAATGTTCATGCAGAATTGTGTACACAATGCACAGCAAAACGAGCAAGGGCTCAACAACGGTTTGCTGTTGCGTCTCAACAATTGTTTTCTCCGACATTGTTCATTGTTATGTGTTTCTCCTTGCACGTCACGATACATCACCGGGTGCACTTTTTCATACAGATGGTTAGTTTCATGGTTACATGACACATCCCAAAGGCATGATGCAAACCCGAGAACATTGCAAGGACATTGGCTAAAATTGTGCACTTTCACCCAGCGTGCATTAGGTAGTCCGCGGATCACTTATCCACAGGGGTCCAACCCCCCCCCCCCCCAAATGATCTGCGGATGACGGATCACCTGCCCCATAACCCCCCCCCCCGTGTCCAGCAAAATGATCGACAATTTCCCGGACCATGCAGACACGTGATCCACCAATTCGTCATCAAGAAAAATGATCCAACGGGTAGTGCAAGTACAAAGCACCATATTGATCCACCAATTTTTGGAAAAAAATGATCCAAAAATGTAAGTTGCAAAGGGTGGGTTGGTGGATCATTTCTTTTTTTGGAACTTACATTTCCGGGTCATATATTTCGACACAAATTGGTGGATCATTTCTTTTTTTGGAACTTACATTCTTGGATCATTTTTGTTTTGCTAAGTTCCAAAAAAGAAATGATCCACCAATTTGCGTGGAAAAAACGTGATCCAAAAATGTAAGTTCCAAAAAACGTGTAAAAATGTAACTTCCAACTATAAGTTTGGCATAGTGCAAGTACAAAGCAACATATTGAACCAACAATGTGTGTTATAAATGATCCAAAAATGTAATTTCACTCGCTCCAATTTGGCTTCCAAAAAATGATCCACAAAGTCCACAAGACCATTAGCAGAGAGTTGAAAGTACAGTGAGCAAAATGGTCGAAAAGGAATGATCCAAAAGTCATCCACGGATCACCTACCCCAAGCCCCCCCCCCCCTCTGCGTGAGGCGCAGTGTGCATTGTGTATGTCCCATTTTTGTTGCAATGCTAGTAGGCTGATTGGCCAAGAATGAACAAAAATTGGCACTACATATCCATGGGCATAAGGGGGGAGGTATCCTGGACATGAATTCCTCCGGTCGCGCAGCCGGGCCAGCCGAGCATTCCGGGCCCTTGGTGCCTTTTTGGGGTAGAAAAGTACAAAGTTTCAACTTTGTTCTAGGCCTAGAGCCTAAAGTTGAACACCCCGCAGAAAGTTCGAACTTTTTTGGCCTAGAAATGGAACGGGATTGCACCATTTCTCGGCCAGAACAATTCGAACGTGCATTAAGTTATGAATTATAAACTACGGTTGTGGCGTAATTAACGAACAAAAATTACGTAATCCATGGTGGTGGCGAGCCCTTTGGGCCAAAACCGTGTGACCACTTTGCGCGCCATGCATTGCCTCTACAAACTTGTCCCGATGCAACCATCAAGACTTATGACCAGGATTTGGCCCCACTGTTCTCTTAGACCTAGTTGAAAACTGGCGCATTTTCACCTCAAATGGACCACCGCACGGCACCACGAAGCAATAGACGCCCATTTGCAACCATTTGATGGTCCAATCATTATGGAAAAAAAACGGCCATCGTTGGAGACACCTGCTTGAGCAATTGACAATCAATTGACATTGATTGTCATGAACTTTCAGGGCAATCGTCCTAAAGACATGCTAAAAAGAGTCGTTTTAGAAAAAAGGCTGAAAATAGCGCCAGCCCCCCCCCCCCACTGCCGCCCTCTTTGCAAAAATGGGATAACGGCGATTTTCTTTGGCAAACTTGTCAAAAGCAAGAGGCTTTTTTCTTAGCTGCTAAATCGGGTCAAATAAGGGGGAGAAAGGGGTGACCAAGGTTCTATTCATCATTGAATCCGCTTTTTGAACTGCCCAAACCCGGCCACTATCTTCACACTAGTTCAACTCAATAGCATCCCCTTCACCCAAGTTGGTGCCGTTGACTTTTTTGCTCAACTTTGTGAATTGCGACTTAATGTACGCATAGGTAGGATGCACAAAGATTTGGGCTATTACAAAACCATAATATGTTGCATTGAGCGAGTGGATGTCATGAGGTTTTTTACTCCATCACCCAGCTGGAACTAGTAGTAGGGTTTTAAGCCTTTTCGTAGAGGTGGTGGAACAACCCTTCACCAAGCGAGTGCAACCTACAAGGTTTTACAACCGGGCTGTTGAAGGCAGCAAGCGTATATCAACAGCAAATCCCCAGCCCGTTCAACCATTCATGTTTTGTGACCTTTTTTGCCATTGAAGGGTGAGCAACACACGCAAGAACTCCCACACAAGCAACCGGATAGTGCAACCAAATAAGGGGATGACTACTTCACCAAGCCGGTGGGACAAGTCATGGTTGAAAAGCCTTTGGTGGAACGGACATTTTCCTAATTTTTTTTTATAAGGAAAACGGGCTATTAACCCGTTTTTTTACCAAAAAAAAAACGGGCTGTAGTCAGCAAAGCTGACAGCCCGTTTTTTTTTGGTAAAACAACGGGTTAATAGCCCGTTTTTTTTAAAAAAGGGTTTTACAGCCCGTTTTTTTTTGGTAAAAAAACCGGGTTGTCCGGCCAACGCCGGGGACAGCCCGTTTTTTTTTCGTAAAAAAACGGGTTGTTGGGGGGACAGCCCGTTTTTTTTTGTAAAAAAACGGGCTGTCCCCCCAACAACCACCCAAGTGTCCGGTGTGGGTTCCCTTTGCCCAGCAAAGCACCCTTAGACTTTGAGAAGAAGCAAAGCCAGAGACTGATATACAAACTCAAATGTTGGATGACGTGAATAAAAACCCTGCCACCGGCATGGGGAAAAACGTCTCCACTGTACATACACTGCACAGGATAGTTTTGAATTGTCACCTTTGGTTAGCATGTTAGTTTTGATGATTTTGTCCTCCGAATCCGAGTACCATGTGGTACCATGAGAAGGAAAGGATGGGAATAGGGTTAGAGCGAGGCATTCGCCAAATCCGAATTATAAAATCACTTCAATAAAACTCACTCCTGTGCGCAACAAGGGCCAAGCATGGAACCATCTTTGGCACCCTTCCCCATGCAAGTTTCATGGTATGGTGCATTGCACATAGCGCAAAAAACGCGGGTCATGCCGCGCAACTTACGCCACACATTAATCTCACGTGAGCACCTATGACAAATGAATTCAGATGCAACCCGGCGTTTTACAGCCGGTGCCTTGGGCCGTCGCATCTTAGGGAAAGGCATGGGAGCATCAGACAGATCCTGCGAAATAGGGGCATTTTCTGCACTTGGGGGAGCCGCATAAGCAGCAGCCTTATACTCTTCGCGTCCTTGTTTTGGCTCCGTTGCAACCCCCCAAGAAGCCTTTTGTGTGCTTGCGTGCCTCCGGGTTACTCTGAGCTAGTGGCGCTAAAAACAGGTCACAACCCGTTTTTTTTCGGTAAAAAAACGGGCTGTCCGGAGACAGCCTGTTTTTTTTTGGTAAAAAACCGGGCCGTCCGGAGACAATCCGTTTTTTTTTGGTAAAAAAACGGGTTGTGTGGCTGGGGACGGACAACCCGTTTTTTTACCAAAAAAAAACGGGCTGTTAACCCTTTTTTAAGGGTGTAAGGTAGAACTACCCCTGTGAGCAAGCAACGATGGCAATCAACAATTGATAGCGGTGGCAAGGCTGGTAACTTGTTTCAATTTAACACCATGGGCCTCTCATGGTCAAGTGATACACAACCGTTTGGGTCTCGCAAATCAAGATCACCAAGGAACAATCACACATACCATCACACCGTGATGGTGGCAAGAGTGCACTATAAGGCCACAGCGTTCATTCCTTGGATGTCCCCACTCCGTTTGTCGCCGTGGTCCGCTTCAAGCGATATGGTAACAGTGCTCCCTCCCAAGAAAGACACAACCCTGTCCACAATTTGATCTGAGGGGATGGACTCATCATTGCAAGGTCAAAACAATAGGTGCACATACTTTGATGATGGTGTGGAAGACCAAGATCATCAACCGGTGAGCAAATCGACTTGGAGTTGTTTTGTAAGGCATTCGTTGAAAGACGACGCCATGAATTGCATGGGATTCAATGTACGTTCGATGTTCGGTTGTAAGATTCTTCTCCAACTTACGGCGATGGTCTCGCCATCGAAACGTCGAATCACCCTGACTTGCAGAGTCTGCTCTCCCTATGAAACCACCTATCAACTTGAAAGAAAAGCAAGGAGAGCCAATTTGCTATGAGAGCATTAATGTAAAAGACGATTGACTTAAACTTGAATTCAACGCCAGTTCCGTGACACAACAAGCGAAATGCACCATATACAACAGTGAGCACAAAGCAAATAGAAGAAACTCAAACGGCCATAACTGTGACGAATGTCACACAAAGTGAGTGGTTTGCATGATTGTTTAACTCGCAACCATACACCTGTACGCCGCCGCCGTTCATCATGCATGCATCCTTGTGTACACAATGCAAAAGCAACTTGCATGTGTGACACATTGTGTGGTGACATGCACACTCCGGTGTCAATCGGTCCATAAGATCAAGTGCCAAAAACGAAACACGGCAAGCAAACCTTACTCTTCAGCAGCAGGAAATAATTGGCAACTTGGTTCGTCGCCACTTCCAAATCTGAAGTCAACTCTGCATACGACAAGAGACCGGTCCGAAGTTAAATCCCATGCGCCCCAATGGATGATTCCGCAAGTTAAACGAGGATGGCCTTCGAAAACAACAATGGAACGCTCTCAAATCACTAATCCGTAACTCCCCACGAGTTGAGTTCCCTAGTTGGATGAAGAAAATCAACGACCAAGGCTTGAGGTTCAACAGCTGCCGCAATTTCGGCCACATACACGACATACGCTCTTCCGTAATACATTCACAAGTGAAGCAATCTTGTCGTTTGCTAAGGCATTCGAGGTTGTGCAACTTCACCTTTTTAAGCGGTGGCTCGCTCATGGCGCACAAATACCTATCCATGCAAACGGCTATGAAGTACAAAAAACTGCAAACTCCATCGAGAACAGCTTTGGTACTCACCACAATACCCTTATCCTAATGCCACAATGTGTTAACATGGGATCACATTTTCACACGACAACCAACAAACGATAGGCGGTGATGGGATTGTGCAAGACGAGGCAGGTAAGGTAAGACGACGGTGCCCAGCTGCACGGCACACGTGTGGCCCAGGGGGGGGGGGAGGGAAAGATCTAAAGATATACAATGAAAACGCCGCGAGACAAATGGTTTGGTGTTGATGTACTAAAGAAAAACCTTGGCAAAGACACACGAGGGCCCACATTTTGGGGTGAGGTCAACTCTTTTTCGTCGCCAGCTGATTCCCACCCAGCTAGGGCAGTGTTCGGCAGACTGAGTCCAAATCGAAAGACTGTGATTGAGACTTAAATGAGTCAAAAAATCGATGACTCGTGACTGACTGGAGTCAGTCAGCGGCGATCGTGACTGGTACTGCGCTCCGGGAATGGCTATGCAGGACTACCGGTGACGTTATGCACACCGGTGACGGTATGCAGACTGCGGCCCTAGGAGACTGCGAAAGACTGCGCACGAACATGCGACACGCGCATATACGACAACCGAGAAAAACGACTGCAACTGATCTGATGCAACTGATCTTCTGCTAAAAGGCGACAAGGATGTTTTGAACCGTTCTGCAGCCCAAATTTATACATTAGTGGCATCATTTTGTCGCCAGATAAGGGAACGATACCTTACTGGTAACAAGGCTACTGCTGCTGATTTTCAAGTCCCTCCAATTGAAAATCCACTCCCTCCTACTCAATTCTCACTCCCTCCTACTCATTTTCAACTCCCTCCTACTCATTTTCTACTCCCTCCTACTCAATTTCAACTCCGTGCTACTCAATTTCAACTCCCCCCTGCTTATTTTCAACTCCCCCCTGCTCATTTTGAACTCCCTCCAAGTGAAAATCCACTCCCTCCTACTCAATTTCAACTCCCCCCTACTCATTTTCAACTCCCTCCTACTCATTTTCAACTCCGCCCTGCTCATTTTCAAATCCCTCGAAGTGAAAATCCACTCCCTCCTACTCAATTTCAACTCCCTCCTACTCCTTTTCAACTCCCTCCTACTCATTATCAACTCCCTCCTACTCAATTTCAACTCCCTCCTGCTCATTTTCAACTCCATCCTGCTCATTTTCAACTCTCTGCAAGTAAAAATCCACTCCCGCCTACTCAATTTCAACTTTCTCCTACTCAATTTCAACTCCCTTGTGCTCATTTTCAACTCTCTCCAACTGAAAATCCACTCCACCCTACTCAATTACAACTCTCCCCTACTCATTTTCAACTCCCTCTTGAGCCTCTGATGCACGAACTTGATAGGCTACCACCTGACTATTGATTTACCGGTGGCCTCTGATGCACGAACTTGATAGGCTACTCCCTGACTATCGATTCACAAAGGGCCTCTGATGCACTAACTTGATAGGCTACCCACTGACTATTGATTTACTAGAGGCTTCTCGTGCACGAACTTGATAGGCTACCCCGTGACCATTGATTAACCACGGGCCCCTCCTGCACAAACTTGATAGGCAACCCCCGGACTATTGATTCACCAACGGCTTGTGATGCACCAACTTGATAGGCTATCCCCAGGCCCCTGGTAAATCAATGGCTCCCATGGTGAGGTGTAATCCATTCACAATTTAGTGTTGTGCAATTCCTGGCAAACCTGCAGGGAGTTCTTCTAGCAATTCCTGCTCCGTCTCTTCGCCTCTCTCCGCTCTCCTTTCTGTCTCTGCTCCTCCTGCTTCCCCTCCGGCTGGTGCTCCCTCTGCGGTCCCCTCTCCCGCTTTTCTTTCTGCTTCTTCTGCCGCTTCTTCTTCCGCTCCTTCCGCGGCGACGACTTCCTCCGCTGCTCCTCCTTCCGCTTCTTCTTCTGCCTCTGCTGCTGCCTCCTCCGCTGCTTCGCCCGATTCCTCTGCGGCTTGCTCCGCTTGCCCCGCACCTGTATCAAGAGAGGTGCGTTGTATTGTTGGGCCAAGCCTATCAGCCCCGTGCATCCGAGGTGTTTAAAATCAGTAGCACACCTTTCGGTGCTGCCTCCACACCTTCCACGTTGCCTTCTTCCGGCTCTTCCGGCTCCTCCGTCTTTGGCACTGTAGGCGACGATGGGAGGACTGCTGCTGGCATGCATCGGCGAGACGCTCGCCCAACAGTGATATATCATACTTTCCTCGTGTGCCATCTTCATCTGTTCCTCACGACAGGCAGGCATTGTGGTCAGTGAAGAAGGTGTTCTAGAATCCGGCAAGAGCGGATGATCGGGAACTACATCCGTATGCAGCAAATGTACTGTTCTGTGCCAATTACGGAAAAATATTCCTAAGGTCTAAGTCACTTAATTCTAGCGATAGAGTTGACAAATCAACCTCGCTAACGCCTAAAAGAGGGGAAACCACCCACTCTGCACCACAGCACGCAAACAGTGCACACGACTAACCATCTGGCTGATGTACACAGTGAAATTTCTTAAGGTTCACGTCGGTAGAGAATGGCCATGGCTGGTGCTGGTTATGCACCTTCTAATGCCGCTTAAGGAGGTCCCACAGAACGGTTCCACGCTGTTGCCGTTGGGCAGAACCCGGACACAGTGAAACCAGAATCCACACTTCAGGGGACGAGAGCAGATGAAGAAAAACTGCCACCCACCAATGCCCCTGCTCGCCACAGACCAAAATAAACCAATCGAGGTCAAAGCAGTTTTCCTTCTGTGGCAAGCTCTTCCTCCGCCAAAGGGTAACAGGCCTGATCCTTTTCTGGAGGCCGAGTTTCCGATGGACCAGCAAATTCATGAGTTGCACTCGAATTTCAATCAAATTATCCCCGACCCAACGATCATCCCCCAATTGTTCCGTTATTTCACGATTTGGAAAACAAATGCCTAGGACTCTGATCCCATCTACCCCACATGCAGGGCCCTCGGCAGGAGATGGGGTGTCGTCGGCATCAATATATTCCGGGTCCCTGCAGCGCAGTGGTGCCGGGGTTAGCAGCTTGCATGGGCTCCGGAGATTCCACGTCGGCCATTGATGGCCACCAAACGTGTTCACGCGGCCAAAGAGCAGGGTCATCCCCGAAATCTCCCCCCCGTGGTGCAACGAGGCCGTTCAATTGAGCCTCGTACAGCCGTCGGCTATCCTCACAGAGGATGTCTTTTGCCTCATTGATTCTTTGAATGACACTAATGTCAAACCTCTGAGCCCACAACACCAGTTTCCGATACCGTTCTTTAACGACGGCCTCATCGGCCCCACGCGGCAGACCTAGCAGTTCATGAGCCCACGGATGGCTCATGTCAAGCTGCTCCAAAACGGGCTGGCGGGCATCGTGGGTATCCTCCCACCCTACTTGTGCCTGCACTCGGGCCCAAAGATCGGCCTTGTTTTGCAAGGAGAGGAAAGAGATTGCCGTCTGGGTGAGCTCGCCCCGCTCTTCATCTTCGTGGAGGAAAAAATCGTGCACCTTTTTTTGAGAAGGAGAGTCCCCTAAGGATGCAACCCACGTTTCCAATTTTTGGATACAGGCACGGAGTTCCATTTTCTCCGTGCACTTGTCGATCTGTGTGTTCACCTCGTCCCAATCTTGGGACAGATCTACGTCACCAATACTAGAGGGTCCCGATGAAGCCCTCAAAGATTGAGAAGGTTGTGAGGTTTGTTGGCTTGAGATAGGCGTCAAAGTAAGAGGGGTAGAAGGGGTGGGGAACTCTGGTGAAGAGGACGTTTGGGAGGTCAAGTCGCCTAGATCCGGCATGTCCAGATTTTCGGGGTGTTTGCGAAATCCCTTCGTCTTCCGCGTGTTCCACCATCACCTCTGCTTGTGGGTCAGGTAGGGCCTCGGCTGCAGCCGGTTGGTCTGACGCCTTGGATGGGTTAGGCTTCAGTTCAAGCTTTGGGTCAGGCTTCGCGCTTTGGGACTCATGTTTGGGTGGGGAGATGGGCGCAGAGGTTAGTACTTGGTGCCCACCCTCGGGCGTGAGTGTTTGTACCTCGGCTTGCGAGGCAAAGGAAACGCTCCGCTTCTTATGCTTTTTTGGGGCAGGCACGCTCCCCATTAATTCCATCAGCGATGGCCCTTCCGCTGCCATGGCTGCAGCATATGCCGTTGCCTTGGCCTTCTTTTCAACGGAGATCAGTGTCTTCGGTGGCATTCCAGAAGTGCACGTCATGATCCGGGCGAACGCAAAACGTGTCAACCCGTACCAACTCCCTTCCAGCGGAAGTCCAGACCCTCCTTCTCAATATGTACACACACACACACGGGAGGGAGTAGAAATTGAGTAGGAGGCAGTGGATTTTCGCTTGGAAGGAGTGGATTTTCACTCGGAGGGAGTGGAAACTGAGCACGAGGGAGGTGAAATTGAGTAGGATGGACTGGATATTCACTTGGAGGGAGTTAAAATTGAGGGGAAGGGAGTGGATTTTCAGTTCGAGGGAGTGTACGTACATACATACATACATATATATACATATATATATATATATATAGATGTATATATATATATATATATATATACATATATATATATATATATATATATATATTTATATATATATATATGTATATATATATATATATATATATATATATATATATACATATATACATATATATATACATATATACATATATATATACATATATATATATATATATATATATATATCCTCTAATCTACACCCCTCTCCCATGCCGACGTTGCTATTCGTCTCAGATGCCTCACAAGGAAAGTAGGCTTGTTACTCATGTGTGTGTTGTGGATAAGCGGAGAGGCGGACCCAATCTGCCTCTCTGTCGGGCACCTCCGAACGGTTGGCTATGCGGCCCAGGTGTGTTCCGACGGTTCGCACCGCCCCTCACCCCGATGCGGGGGAGGGTAGCATCGGCTTGGGTATTCGCAGCCGCACTGCGAACCTCAGGGGGGTGGGCTCCTGAGGCGGGCAAGGGGTTAGACTTACAACAGACACAAGGTTAGTGCGGACGTGTAGCCATTGAAACTCGGGTTGGTGGCCATCAAGGTGCATCACACCTCCCCGCTTACACCCCATTTGCACAACCCTTCTTCCCCCTCAAACAAAAGATGATTTGGTCCCTTGGGACACTTTCTAAGCAGTTGCCAATAAAAATGGTTGCAGGCAAATGGGCCAGTGCGGACGTGTGGCGATAGCAACTCGGGGCGGTGGTTTTGGACCACACGGCCATAAAGGTGCATCACACCTCCCTGCTTACACAGCATTTGCACAACCCTTCTTCTCCCTCAAACAAAAGATGATAATTTTTTTCTTGGGACACTTTGTAAGCAGTTGCCAATAAAAATGGTTGTAGGCAAATGGGCTAGTGCGGACGTGTGGCGACAGCGACTCGGGGCGGTGGCTTTGGACCACACCGCAATGTGGCAGCAAGGTGGCTTGTGGCATCCGTTGATGCGTGCTGTAAGCGAATAATGGATGGTAGGCTGAACTTTGGAGTGGTGGCCATTGTGTTTAACCCAAAGAGTGTGCAAAACAACGAAGGTAACTCGGTTAAGAGTACACCTGTAGGTGCAGCACTCAGTTGGGTTCCACAATAATCACCTATGAATGCGAGCATGAACAAATGGGCAGCAACATCACGACCATTTGGTGTTTGTCGGACCGGGCAAATAAAAGTTGACTGTATTGGTGACCTTTTTGAAATCCAGAATCACATATGAGCCATGTTCCGTTTTGGTGGGCGTGGGATCAATAGCTTTGGGAACGCGCACGATCCTCACATAGTGCTTGCTTTCGGTTCGTTTGGGTTCCTCATCGGTGGAGCTGTTGGCTGGATTGTGATTGAGCATCATTTCATTGGTATGGATCGAGGATTGAGCCTATTGGAAGGAGGGGGGGGCCTTCATATTTGAGTGTGACCGAATTGGCATCTGCGGAACCCGTCACCCCGTTGTGCACAATGATGACTATTGATGCGGTGGTTTCATACATTGTGATTGGGATAGCTTGTTTGATTTCCATAGCCATTGAGGCTGGCAACGATGGTTGTTTGTTGGGGGAGGTCATAAAGAGGCTTGTACGACGGATTTTGGGTTCCGGAGATTGTGGTACCTCTTGCCGTGGTGATTGTGATGGGGATGTCGCTGGTGTAGTTCGGCTGAGGGGTGTATTTTCCGTCACCTCCGAATGTTGTCGCTCAAGCTTGAATCCACACATCTTGCAGTCTCGGTGTTGTGTTTCTGGTTTTTGCGTTGCGCCGCGAAAAAAATTGCACCCCCCGCATATTCATTCCAACACTTGAAGGTGTACCGGCCATCCCAGTCTTTGAGTTGACAGGGCACCCCACAAGAGCATGGACAGTCGTGTGGTACGTGCTTCGGGGGTTCCGTCCATTGGAAACTGCCTTGGTGACTATCTCCGGGCTTGCTCTCGGGACAGCATAGGAATTTTCGTTCGTAGTTCTGGTTGGATGTGCCGCTGGCTTTTTCTTGTAGTGGTGTGTGGCAAACGGGGCATGTTGGAGGGTCGGACATTGTAGCAGTGCTTGTAGGACGCGTTGCGATGGAGATCGTTTGAGCCTTGATGAGTATTGAATGAAACGAAGATAACTCGGTTAAGACTACACCTGTATATGCAATACTCAACGAGGCTAGGCAAAAAAGCTGTAGATAGTGGAAATGAAGGTGCTCATTCTACCTAAAAGTGCTTTTGCATTGGATCCATATTCACTATCTTGTCCTCCTATGGGTTCCAACGGCGTGTGGCGTTGTGACATGCAATGACGTGGTGTGACCCTTACGGGGGAGGTGCATATGTGTTGCAGCAATGGAAGCGTCATTTCGTTGAAGCCGGTTTTGGTATGGGTTACTTGTGGAACACACTGTTTGGCTCACGCTTGATAGCGTTGGACCAATGTTGTGATTGTGGAATGCCCTTTTTCCGACTTCTTTCTTTACCATGCGTAATGCTCAAAGCGATGGCAACGAGTTCACAATGCAGCATAACAAAGAAACGGGCACGGCAAGGCACGGAATAAGAACCCCCACCCACCGCGCCACCTCTTGCATGCTTACCCTTTAATATGTGCTGGCCGCATCACACCAGGACCTTGTGGGATGTATTTTTGATGGCATGGGAGGTGATTTCCTTATAGGCCTATTGTGGGAATGATTGAGAGATGGTTATTTGTTGTGTGGTTGCTGCTTGACACGTTCCTTTGGATGGGGTCCACATCTTTGGTGGCACGGAAAATTTGGCGCATTGGTGGGGCAGCATTCCTTTACATGTACAGCGGTCCACCATTTACGATGCACGACGAGACGGCAAGGTGTATGCAATGCACCACAACAAACTGGTCGGACATGGACAGAAAGATCTTTGTGTATTCAATGTGGACATTATTGGGGGCACCATACACCCTTTAGAGCGGGGTGGGCAATAAGAAGTGTCCCGAGGGGCCCGAAGGGCGGACTGGCTACTTAACCGCGGCTGTCGTGGGTATTGGGACATTTTTAGAGTGGGGAAAAGGAACAAAAATGGCCCACTGGTGGGCTGAGTGGCTACATAACCCTTGTTGTCTTGTCCCCAATGCTTAGCACGGGGACAAAATCAGAACTGGCCCACGTGGGCAAAGTGGCTATATCACCTCTGCCTTTCCCGGGGATCACCACCTCTTCAAATCGCGGAAGAAAATCAGAAGTGCCCACGGGTGGGCAGAGGGGGTGTCTTCGGGGTACCCAACTCTGTAGAACGGGGAGAAAACTCTGCAGTGCCCCATTGGTGGGTTAACTGGAGAAAAGTTTATAGTGTTTTCAGCACTGTGTTTTGCCTCTCCTGCTGCTTGCTGTTGGTGTAGGGTTTCCTGCTGCTTGTTTTTGGAGATGAAAAGCTTTGTTTTGATGAAATACAGCCACTCCAAGTCACTCCAGGATAGCCCAAGCCAATAGTATGCAAAGAGAAGAGGATTCAGGATCAAAGCATGAAAGGCTGCAGTGTAAACAGTGAAAGATGATTGCATATTCACAGAAACTGCAACTCAGGTCACAAATGAATGCATATTCACAAAGATAGCTGAAATGTTTTTGGAAAAGAGTTAGAAAACTGCCTCAGGTTCACTCTCTCTCCATAGTGCCATCTTAGGAGATGTGCACTCTTTGTTTTGGGTCCCATATGTGCTGAGGTGGCATGGTATGTGGCGATGAGGTCGCTGCCATGTCACATGGGATCTTCCTACTTAGCTAGGCTGACCAGGAATTGAACCCAGGACCTCTCAAAAAGAGGTGCCCAGCCCCCTAGGGTGCATACCACTAGGATAGCTAAGAATTCATGGAAAAACATAGATAAATTCATAGGCTCTACTTTAGGTATGTCAGTGCTCAGTCAACTCAGGAAAAGATGTTTTACTTCACATTGAAAGGGGATTAAGGGGTCCACTCCATATCCTGATTGGGTGTTTGGTTCCATAGGTCAAAATGTGTTATCACCAGTTTTGGTGGGACCAATACTAAGATTAAAATGCATGGATGCTCAGTGCATCTCTAATACAACTAGAGTATGCCTCAAAGCAATGGAAAAGCACTTTTTCTTACTCCCCCCTTGTGCTGTGGTGGCCACCACTGTCGCATTTGAGGAAAAAGGGAATTTTTCTTGGCCTTTCCTTGGTTTCCACATCTACTTTAAAATACCTATAGTCTCCCTCACACTGAGAAATGGGCGCTCACCATGGCTGGCGTCCTTTTGCTGCTCTGATTGTATCATATCCTACAGAAGACTCAGCGCTCATGGCGCTGCCGGGGCTCCTGTGGCTTGGTTGGGTTAGTATGGGAGCATGCCAAGACATGTGCATATGCATCCCTCCCTCCAAGACGCAGCGTCGACACAAACCCAACGCAAGACACAATATACACACTCGCATGGGTTCTCGTAAACCTGCTGGCGAATTGTGACCTGTCTTAGGGCGAAGTGAGTCTCAAAAGAAATTAATTTGCCCCTTGGTGGGGTCTTGGTTCTGCTCAGTCTCTCCAGGCAGCTGCGTTTCGGCCCGAACACGGCCTACTCAGCGAGGCTGCGCGTGGGTATCTGCAGAGGCAGGAATGGGAGAATTATGGACGAATCCACGCAAAAACGAAGCGACGACACCAAAATCCGTCAAATGACGGCGTAGAACTATTCTGAAACGACACACCTGAGCAGAATCCAATTGTGCATCAGAAGCACATTTTTATAGAAATTATAGTCATCTCTGGATTTTTTAAATCCAGAAATTCATACGCATAAAATGGCGGCGCGCAGGAGCGGCTCCTAGCGAAGCGCCGGAAAATGGAGAAATAATGGAATTATAAACGTATGTCTCACGTAGTCTTGAAAATGACGAGACACACATTAATAAATAAACATACAGATTCCACCCACACTATTAGAAGAATCCAAAATTCAAGAATTCGAAAATCAATCGAAAAGACTTCAACGAATCAGGTATAAACTACAGGTATGCTCGTCTTGCATGCCGCATACACATTGCTCGTCTCGTGTCTCCGTGAACGAGCCTTGTAGCAGCGCTAACAACGATAGGATGCGATAGAGGGATTGATTAGAAAGATTGCAGATGATTAGCGGTCAAATCAGGGTGATTAGACATACACACAAGTGCATAGCAACATTCTTCGCGTGCGCCCCTTACTTGCTCTCTCCCTCCAGCGGTAGGTAAGGTGAGTAAGCCCAGGCGGGGCCACCCCCTGGTGGAGTTCGTGATTGGTGATGTGATGCGCAGGTGTGCCCAACGCCAGCGTGCATACTCGTGCATGCACACACGCATTAAAGGGTACGCCACGCGAAGTGCGCACGGTAAACCTTGTTTAGGCTACCCAAGGGCTCCTCGGTACGTTCTTTAAGAGAACCTGAGGAGTCCCTTAACGCTTGCTTGCTTGACAAGGGTAGCTGGTCTTCCAGCATGTTTGCGGACAGTGTATTGTAGGTCACACTGAGAAGGGTATAATACCTGGAGTGTGGCTTGGTTCCTTCGCCGCAAACGCCCTTTCATTTGCCTTTGTTTTACAGGTGGGCAGGTAGGGTGATTGGTGCAGCAGCCTTTTTTTATGCCCTGCTAAACAAGCGGAGGGGGGCTCCACGAGATGGGGAAGGGCAGTGTGCGGGCTGTGATCGCCTCCGAAGGGTAGCTGTCGGACGACGAATTCACATTGCACGATATGCATTTGCATGATCACGTATTTATACCAAAGAACCATGAGCATGTTGAGGAAATTTCAATGAAGCAATGATACATGATATGTTGCGGAGGGTGTGGAAAAGTAAGGTTAAATGAATCCTTCGTCTTTCGTGCTTGGGGTGGCTTTTCCTTTGCTGGTGCGAGGCACCATCAAAAGAAAAGCCTTATTACGTTTTTAGCCATTTTCGGGTCACTTTTCTATGTCGGAAATGGAGCCCGGCGGTGACAAACAAACGCAAAAACACTCCTTTGCCTTATGTTTAAGCTAGCAGCGCAAGGACAGGGAGGGTGCATTGGGCAAGATTAGCGATACAGGGTGCAAATAGCATAAAATTGACATATTCATAACTCGGGCCTATTGTATCGGATTTTGACGAAATCAACGGCAATTTTGGTCAATTTGGGGGTGTTCTTTCCATTTTTCAGCTCAGAAAGGCGGCTGAGGGCGCTGAAAACCGTCAAATCGAAAAGCGGTGCTAAAACAACACGACGGCGGTTTCCCGATTCAACAGCAACACGAGGCTTTTAGAATCATTTATAAAACTGGTCTTAGATCGAAATTTAGTGCATCGTAGCCCGATTTCACTTTGGACAGTCAAATTGAAAGATCGCAAATGCCGGCGACTGCGAAATGCACTCGTGCACAGCAAATAAATAATATGTCAAAAAGATTTCTTGAGATTTGGGGCCTGTGGCTTATAAATCGTGTTGTTCGGCACCTCAACTTTGCTGGTGCACCTTTAAATCGCATCCCTAGCTTATGTGGAATTAGTGGATGCTGGTAAAGAAGTTAAAACCTTGTAAAGCTCCTAACTTTGCGAAACAGCCATGATCAATCAAAAGCAATATGACAGCGCGAATCAGCTCTTTGAGGCGGTCATTTAGAGGGGCTGCATCGTACACTTTTGGGATATGTTTCGTTTCGGCGCGCGGATCGTATATAATGGCATAAGGACTGCTTTTAGAGGGGGGCGGGGCCCCATTCCCCGGCCCCCCAATTAAAAGCCCCCCATGGGGGGGGATTTGAACAAGCGGGGGAAAGATGCACGAGGTGGGGTCGCACGGATGCTCAGATGAGAACGGGGAGGACCAGGAGCACAAAGGCAAAAAGACCATTCAAAGGCGGAGAAGGAGAAAACCATGAAAACACGGGAGCAACGGCGCCAGCGCCGGCCGCTAGGCTCCGTTTTTGTGGGCCAAGCCCCACAAAAATGTAGCCTAGCGGGTGCTGCCTCTTGCCTCTTGCACAATATGGTTGCCCCGTTAGCAGAAAAGGTTTGCCAGATGGGCAGCAAGTATACATGCCAAATATGGCGAAAAAAATGGCAAAAAACTGCCAAAAAACGCGTAAAATTGACCGTAAATCATCAAAAAGGTACCTGACTTGGCCAATTAGGTTGCTTTTCCGACGTTTTGGCCCGAGCTGGTCATTTTAAGGGGCTACAACATGATGTAACTTCGCAAGCAAGAGCCAATACGGAATTCAGCCCCAAATTTTCGGAGACTGCCCGAAAAACTGCTTAAAACGGTCCTAATTCACCAAAACGACCATCATCGGCCAAAAAGAAGAAAAGTCGCGTTCTTAGAATTCCATTGCGATCATTTTAAGGGGCTGCATTGCGGGGTTTTGAGAAGGGCTGTCTTCCAGGGGGGGGGGGTGGCGTAACGTAGTAGTTGGTCACTGCTTCTGGCGCGGGGTCAGGGGCCCCCAACACCCCGACCCCCACAGAAGCCAGCCCCCTGCGGGGGGGATTTGAACAAGCGGGGGAAAGATGCACGAGGTGGGGTCGCACGGATGCTCAGATGAGAACGGGGAGGACCAGGAGCACAAAGGCAAAAAGACCATTCAAAGGCGGAGAAGGAGAAAACCATGAAAACACGGGAGCAACGGCGCCAGCGCCGGCCGCTAGGCTCCGTTTTTGTGGGCCAAGCCCCACAAAAACGTAGCCTAGCGGGTGCTGCCTCTTGCCTCTTGCACAATATGGTTGCCCCGTTAGCAGAAAAGGTTTGCCAGATGGGCAGCAAGTATACATGCCAAATATGGCGAAAAAAATGGCAAAAAACTGCCAAAAAACGCGTAAAATTGACCGTAAATCATCAAAAAGGTACCTGACTTGGCCAATTAGGTTGCTTTTCCGACGTTTTGGCCCGAGCCGGTCATTTTAAGGGGCTACAACATGATGTAACTTCGCAAGTAAGAGCCAATACGGAATTCAGCCCCAAACTTTCGGAGACTGCCCGAAAAACTGCTTAAAACGGTCCTAATTCACCAAAACGAACATCGTCGGCCAAAAAAAAGAAAAGTCGCGTTCTTAGAATTCCATTGCGATCATTTTAAGGGGCTGCATTGCAGGGTTTTGGGAAGGGCTGTCTTCCAGGGGGGGGGGGTGGCGTAACGTAGTAGTTGGTCACTGCTTCTGGCGCGGGGTCAGGGGCCCCCAACACCCCGACCCCCACAGAAGCCAGCCCCCTGCGGGGGGGATTTGAACAAGCGGGGGAAAGATGCACGAGGTGGGGTCGCACGGATGCTCAGATGAGAACGGGGAGGACCAGGAGCACAAAGGCAAAAAGACCATTCAAAGGCGGAGAAGGAGAAAACCATGAAAACACGGGAGCAACGGCGCCAGCGCCGGCCGCTAGGCTCCGTTTTTGTGGGCCAAGCCCCACAAAAACGTAGCCTAGCGGGTGCTGCCTCTTGCTTTTGCACAATATGGTTGCCCCGTTAGCAGAAAAGGTTTGCCAGATGGGCAGCAAGTATACATGCCAAATATGGCGAAAAAAATGGCAAAAAACTGCCAAAAAACGCGTAAAATTGACCGTAAATCATCAAAAAGGTACCTGACTTGGCCAATTAGGTTGCTTTTCCGACGTTTTGGCCCGAGCCGGTCATTTTAAGGGGCTACAACATGATGTAACTTCGCAAGCAAGAGCCAATACGGAATTCAGCCCCAAATTTTCGGAGACTGCCCGAAAAACTGCTTAAAACAGTCCTAATTCACCGAAACGACCATCATCGGCCAAAAAGAAGAAAAGTCGCATTCTTAGAATTCCATTGCGATCATTTTAAGGGGCTGCATTGCAGGGTTTTGAGAAGGGCTGTCTTCCAGGGGGGGGGGGTGGCGTAACGTGGTAGTTGGTCACTGCTTCTGGCGCGGGGTCAGGGGCCCCCAACACCCCGACCCCCACAGAAGCCAGCCCCCTGCGGGGGGGAATTGAACAAGCGGGGGGAAATTGCACGAGGTGGGGTCGCACGGGTGCTCAGATGAGAACGGGGAGGACAAGGAGCACAAAGGCAAAAAGACCATTCAAAGGCGGAGAAGGAGAAAACCATGAAAACACGGGAGCAACGGCGCCAGCGCCGGCCGCTAGGCTCCGTTTTTGTGGGCCAAGCCCCACAAAAACGTAGCCTAGCGGGTGCTGCCTCGTGCCTCTTGCACAATATGGTTGCACCATTGGCAAAAAAGGCTTGCCAGATGGGCAGCAAGTAAACATGCCAAATATGGCGAAAAAAATGGCAGAAAACTGCCACAAAACGCACAAAATTGACCGTAAATCATCGAAACGGCACCAGATTTGGCCAATGAGGTTGCTTTTCTGGCGTTTTGGCCCGAGCCGGTCATTTTAAGGGGCTACAACATGATGTAACTTCGCAACCAAGAGCCAATACGGAATTCAGCCCCAAACTTTCGGAGACTGCCCGAAAAACTGCTTAAAACATTCCTAATTCACCATAACGACCATCGTCGGCCAAAAAAAAGAAAAGTCGCCTTCTTAGAATTCCATTGCGATCATTTTAAGGGGCTGCATTGCAGGGTTTTGAGAAGGGCTGTCTTCCAGGGGGGGGGGGTGGCGTAACGTAGTAGTTGGTCACTGCTTCTGGCGCGGGGTCAGGGGCCCCCAACACCCCGACCCCCACAGAAGCCAGCCCCCTGCGGGGGGGATTTGAACAAGCGGGGGAAAGATGCACGAGGTGGGGTCGCACGGATGCTCAGATGAGAACGGGGAGGACCAGGAGCACAAAGGCAAAAAGACCATTCAAAGGCGGCGAAGGAGAAAACCATGAAAACACGGGAGCAACGGCGCCAGCGCCGGCCGCTAGGCTCCGTTTTTGTGGGCCAAGCCCCACAAAAACGTAGCCTAGCGGGTGCTGCCTCTTGCTTTTGCACAATATGGTTGCCCCGTTAGCAGAAAAGGTTTGCCAGATGGGCAGCAAGTATACATGCCAAATATGGCGAAAAAAATGGCAAAAAACTGCCAAAAAACGCGTAAAATTGACCGTAAATCATCAAAAAGGTACCTGACTTGGCCAATTAGGTTGCTTTTCCGACGTTTTGGCCCGAGCCGGTCATTTTAAGGGGCTACAACATGATGTAACTTCGCAAGCAAGAGCCAATACGGAATTCAGCCCCAAATTTTCGGAGACTGCCCGAAAAACTGCTTAAAACAGTCCTAATTCACCGAAACGACCATCATCGGCCAAAAAGAAGAAAAGTCGCATTCTTAGAATTCCATTGCGATCATTTTAAGGGGCTGCATTGCAGGGTTTTGAGAAGGGCTGTCTTCCAGGGGGGGGGGGTGGCGTAACGTGGTAGTTGGTCACTGCTTCTGGCGCGGGGTCAGGGGCCCCCAACACCCCGACCCCCACAGAAGCCAGCCCCCTGCGGGGGGGAATTGAACAAGCGGGGGGAAATTGCACGAGGTGGGGTCGCACGGGTGCTCAGATGAGAACGGCGAGGACAAGGAGCACAAAGGCAAAAAGACCATTCAAAGGCGGAGAAGGAGAAAACCATGAAAACACGGGAGCAACGGCGCCAGCGCCGGCCGCTAGGCTCCGTTTTTGTGGGCCAAGCCCCACAAAAACGTAGCCTAGCGGGTGCTGCCTCGTGCCTCTTGCACAATATGGTTGCACCATTGGCAAAAAAGGCTTGCCAGATGGGCAGCAAGTAAACATGCCAAATATGGCGAAAAAAATGGCAGAAAACTGCCACAAAACGCACAAAATTGACCGTAAATCATCGAAACGGCACCAGATTTGGCCAATGAGGTTGCTTTTCTGGCGTTTTGGCCCGAGCCGGTCATTTTAAGGGGCTACAACATGATGTAACTTCGCAACCAAGAGCCAATACGGAATTCAGCCCCAAACTTTCGGAGACTGCCCGAAAAACTGCTTAAAACATTCCTAATTCACCATAACGACCATCGTCGGCCAAAAAAAAGAAAAGTCGCCTTCTTAGAATTCCATTGCGATCATTTTAAGGGGCTGCATTGCAGGGTTTTGAGAAGGGCTGTCTTCCAGGGGGGGGGGGTGGCGTAACGTAGTAGTTGGTCACTGCTTCTGGCGCGGGGTCAGGGGCCCCCAACACCCCGACCCCCACAGAAGCCAGCCCCCTGCGGGGGGGATTTGAACAAGCGGGGGAAAGATGCACGAGGTGGGGTCGCACGGATGCTCAGATGAGAACGGGGAGGACCAGGAGCACAAAGGCAAAAAGACCATTCAAAGGCGGAGAAGGAGAAAACCATGAAAACACGGGAGCAACGGCGCCAGCGCCGGCCGCTAGGCTCCGTTTTTGTGGGCCAAGCCCCACAAAAACGTAGCCTAGCGGGTGCTGCCTCTTGCCTCTTGCACAATATGGTTGCCCCGTTAGCAGAAAAGGTTTGCCAGATGGGCAGCAAGTATACATGCCAAATATGGCGAAAAAAATGGCAAAAAACTGCCAAAAAACGCGTAAAATTGACCGTAAATCATCAAAAAGGTACCTGACTTGGCCAATTGGGTTGCTTTTCCGATGTTTTGGCCCGAGCCGGTCATTTTAAGGGGCTACAACATGATGTAACTTCGCAAGTAAGAGGCAATACGGAATTCAGCCCCAAACTTTCGGAGACTGCCCGAAAAACTGCTTAAAACGGTCCTAATTCACCAAAACGAACATCGTCGGCCAAAAAAAAGAAGAGTCGCGTTCTTAGAATTCCATTGCGATCATTTTAAGGGGCTGCATTGCAGGGTTTTGGGAAGGGCTGTCTTCCAGGGGGGGGGGGTGGCGTAACGTAGTAGTTGGTCACTGCTTCTGGCGCGGGGTCAGGGGCCCCCAACACCCCGACCCCCACAGAAGCCAGCCCCCTGCGGGGGGGATTTGAACAAGCGGGGGAAAGATGCACGAGGTGGGGTCGCACGGATGCTCAGATGAGAACGGGGAGGACCAGGAGCACAAAGGCAAAAAGACCATTCAAAGGCGGAGAAGGAGAAAACCATGAAAACACGGGAGCAACGGCGCCAGCGCCGGCCGCTAGGCTCCGTTTTTGTGGGCCAAGCCCCACAAAAACGTAGCCTAGCGGGTGCTGCCTCTTGCCTCTTGCACAATATGGTTGCCCCGTTAGCAGAAAAGGTTTGCCAGATGGGCAGCAAGTATACATGCCAAATATGGCGAAAAAAATGGCAAAAAACTGCCAAAAAACGCGTAAAATTGACCGTAAATCATCAAAAAGGTAACTGACTTGGCCAATTAGGTTGCTTTTCCGACGTTTTGGCCCGAGCCGGTCATTTTAAGGGGCTACAACATGATGTAACTTCGCAAGCAAGAGCCAATACGGAATTCAGCCCCAAATTTTCGGAGACTGCCCGAAAAACTGCTTAAAACAGTCCTAATTCACCAAAACGACCATCATCGGCCAAAAAGAAGAAAAGTCGCGTTCTTAGAATTCCATTCCGATCATTTTAAGGGGCTGCATTGCGGGGTTTTGAGAAGGGCTGTCTTCCAGGGGGGGGGGGTGGCGTAACGTAGTAGTTGGTCACTGCTTCTGGCGCGGGGTCAGGGGCCCCCAACACCCCGACCCCCACAGAAGCCAGCCCCCTGCGGGGGGGATTTGAACAAGCGGGGGGAAATTGCACGAGGTGGGGTCGCACGGGTGCTCAGATGAGAACGGGGAGGACAAGGAGCACAAAGGCAAAAAGACCATTCAAAGGCGGAGAAGGAGAAAACCATGAAAACACGGGAGCAACGGCGCCAGCGCCGGCCGCTAGGCTCCGTTTTTGTGGGCCAAGCCCCACAAAAACGAAGCCTAGCGGGTGCTGCTTCGTGCCTCTTGCACAATATGGTTGCACCATTGGCAAAAAAGGCTTGCTAGATGGGCAGCAAGTATACATGCCAAATATGGCGGAAAAAATGGCAGAAAACTGCCAAAAAACGCACAAAATTGACGGTAAATCATCAAAAAGGCACCTGATTTGGCCAATTAGGTTGCTTTTCTGACGTTTTGGCCCGAGCCGGTCATTTTAAGGGGCTACAACATGATGTAACTTCGCAAGCAAAAGCCAATACGGAATTCAGCCCCAAATTTTCGGAGACTGCCCGAAAAACTGCTTAAAACAGTCCTAATTCACCAAAACGACCATCGTCGGCCAAAAAGAAGTAAAGTCGCATTCTTAGAATTCGATTGCGATCATTTTAAGGGGCTGCATTGCAGGGTTTTGAGAAGGGCTGTCTTCCAGGGGGGGGGGGTGGCGTAACGTAGTAGTTGGTCACTGCTTCTGGCGCGGGGTCAGGGGCCCCCAACACCCCGACCCCCACAGAAGCCAGCCCCCTGCGGGGGGGATTTGAACAAGCGGGGGAAAGATGCACGAGGTGGGGTCGCACGGATGCTCAGATGAGAACGGGGAGGACCAGGAGCACAAAGGCAAAAAGACCATTCAAAGGCGGAGAAGGAGAAAACCATGAAAACATGGGAGCAACGGCGCCAGCGCCGGCCGCTAGGCTCCGTTTTTGTGGGCCAAGCCCCACAAAAACGAAGCCTAGCGGGTGCTGCCTCTTGCCTCTTGCACAATATGGTTGCCCCGTTGGCAGAAAAGGTTTGCCAGATGGGCAGCAAGTATACATACCAAATATGGCGAAAAAAATGGCAAAAAACTGCCTAAAAACGCACAAAATTCACTGTAAATCATCAAAAAGGCACCTGATTTGGCCAATTAGGTTGCTTTTCTGACGTTTTGGCCCGAGCTGGTCATTTTAAGGGGCTACAACATGATGTAACTTCGCAAGCAAGAGCCAATACGGAATTCAGCCCCAAATTTTCGGAGACTGCCCGAAAAGCTGCTTAAAACGGTCCTAATTCAGCAAAACGACCATCATCGGCCAAAAAGAAGACAAGTCGCGTTCTTAGAATTCTATTGCGATCATTTTAAGGGGCTTTATTGCAGGGTTTTGAGAAGGGCTGTCTTCCAGGGGGGGGGGGTCGCGTAACGTGGTAGTTGGTCACTGCTTCTGGCGCGGGGTCAGGGGCCCCCAACACCCCGACCCCCACAGAAGCCAGCCCCCTGCGGGGGGGATTTGAACAAGCGGGGGAAAGATGCACGAGGTGGGGTCGCACGGATGCTCAGATGAGAACGGGGAGGACCAGGAGCACAAAGGCAAAAAGACCATTCAAAGGCGGAGAAGGAGAAAACCATGAAAACATGGGAGCAACGGCGCCAGCGCCGGCCGCTAGGCTCCGTTTTTGTGGGCCAAGCCCCACAAAAACGAAGCTTAGCGGGTGCTGCGTCTTGCCTCTTGCACAATATGGTTGCCCCGTTGGCAGAAAAGGTTTGCCAGATGGGCAGCAAGTATACATACCAAATATGGCGAAAAAAATGGCAAAAAACTGCCTAAAAACGCACAAAATTCACTGTAAATCATCAAAAAGGCACCTGATTTGGCCAATTAGGTTGCTTTACTGACATTTTGGCCCGAGCTGGTCATTTTAAGGGGCTACAACATGATGTAACTTCGCAAGCAAGAGCCAATACGGAATTTAGCCCCAAATTTTCGGAGACTGCCCGAAAAACTGCTTAAAACGGTCCTAATTCACCAAAACGACCATCATCGGCCAAAAAGAAGACAAGTCGCGTTCTTAGAATTCCATTGCGATCATTTTAAGGGGCTTTATTGCAGGGTTTTGAGAAGGGCTTTCTTCAAGGGGGGGGGGGTCGCGTAACGTGGTAGTTGGTCACTGCTTCTGGCGCGGGGTCAGGGGCCCCCAACACCCCGACCCCCACAGAAGCCAGCCCCCTGCGGGGGGGATTTGAACAAGGGGATGAAGGCGGTGGTCTAGAGGGTTGGCAATCTGCATGGGGGGGGGTTGTTTTTGGAGGTGATGCATACCACGGACAGCCCTTTGTTTCCTTGTACATTTGGGGGAATTATTTTCAGAGCAATGGTCGGGATATGTTGTTGAGCCTAACATTAGGGCCAAAGATGGTGAGAGCAATGTAATGGCCACCTTGTGGCAAGTGATGGCTGTATGGCAAACAAATAGGTGCCATAAATGTTGAAACCTTTGCGTAGCAAAATACTTGTGGGTCGCTTCCCACTCGATGCCCCTTTGGGTAAGCCACTGGGGGGGGGGGGGGTGCCTTTGCCTTTTGCCCGAAAAACAACGGTTGTTTGGTGCCGCAAAACAACACATATTGCCCGGCAAACATGTTGGCCCTCATTGTTTGCCCCTTTAAAAATGTTGGCAATCCATATGCATGCATGTTGTTCACCGCATACCTGCACCAAAGGGCCAATTGGATAATTATTCCATTGAGAGTCAACAAATTGGAAAATTGGCACACAAATGTGGCATGCTCTTTCTCTTCCAACCAACGTTGCCCCACAACTTATGCACCTTGCCGTTCAGCCGAACCCTTACCACCACGTACCCAACTTGACAACAAACAGCATGGCTTTTATCCACGTGTGGTAGCTACCGCACCCAACCCCATGCATGCAGCCCCCCCACCCCCCCCCCCCCAGTCACGCATTTCCTGAGGTAAGTGAATGGATACCTGAGTGGATGCGATGAGTGAGTGGATACTTGAGTGGATGCGATGGTGCCATGCACCATCGCATCCACCCCCCCTCTCTTTTTGTGTTCCCCCTCCCGGCGAAGGCGGGGGGGGGGGGGGATTGGTGGACTAGTTAGTTTTCCCCTAGCTGGGGCAAAAGTTGCCGGAACGTGAACTACAACTAAACATGCCATAAAAAGATGGTCAAATTGGCTAAAAATCTTCATGAGGTTATGCAAAGCAAAACCAGCAATGTGCACACCACTACTAAGCTTGGGGGTGCAAAACCACTTTCTTCACCAACTGCCCGATGGGAACCAAAATCATGCACTTGATCTGTTTTACAGCGTTGTTTGTAGAAACAATGTTTCTGTGACATTGCACTTGCCATCAAAGTATTTGATCATTTCGCCCCTTTCACTAATTCCCTGCCATCCAACGTTGTTGTTTCTAAATGCAAATGTACAATGCTCCCCCTGTCACCAAATTTTACTGCTTTCTCTCATGAACATTGACAAAAAGCCTTTTGTTTCGAAAAAAAACCACCTCTGCTTTCAGTGGAGCAAAAACAAAACACATCACACAACACACAAATGACACACAGATGGCAAAATGGCAGACACAAATGACACACAGATGGCAAAATGGCAGACACAAATGACACAGACACATTAGAACGATCGCACTAGACAAACACCTATGCACTCGTAACTCACCCACAGGCACACTGGTAGCACAAACACACTCGAACTGACTCACAGGCACATTCCTAACACAAGCACGCTCGTGTCTCACCCAGAGGCAAATTGGTAACACAACCACACTCGTAACTCACCCACACGAACATTCGTAGCACCAACACACTCGTCACTCACCCACAGGCACATTCGTAGCACCAATACACTCGTAACTCGCCCACAGGCACAATCGTAACACAGGCACACTCGTAACTCACCCACAGGCACATTCGTAACACAAGCACGCTCGTAACTCACCCAGAGAAACATTGGTAACACAAGCGCCCTCGTAACTCACCCACAGGCACCATCGTAACACAAACACATTCGGAACTCACCCACAGGCACATTCGTGACACAAGCACACGCGTAACTCACCCACAGGCACACTCGTAACGCCCACACACTCGTAACTCACCCACAGGCACATTCGTGACACAAGCACACGCGTAACTCACCTACAGGCACATTCGTAACACAAGCACACTCGTAACTCACCCACAGGCACAATCGTAATGCGCACACACTCGTAACTCACCCACACGCACAATGGTAACGCCCACACACTCGTAACTCACCCACAGGCACAATCGTGGCACCCACACACTCGTAACTCACCCACAGGCAGATTCGTAACACCATCACACTCGTAACTCACCCACAAGCACAATCGTGGCACCCACACACTCGTAACTCACCCACAGGCAGATTCGTAACACCATCACACTCGTAACTCACCCACCAGCACAGCCGCAACACAAGCACACTCGTAACTCACCTACAAGCACATTCGTAACACACACACACAAACACACACACACTCTCGTAACTCACCCTGAACCAGAACTCAATCTCCACCCTGAAACCTCAAACCTGAACCAGACACAGCATCACACACCCAGCGCGCGGCAAACACACTAACACTTTGCGCGGCGCGCTGACACCCACAAAGTGCCCTGACACACAGATCACACACACAGCGCGCTGACATACGAATGACACACACACACCGCGCCAACACACCAAAGACACACACCCAGCGCCAAATGAACTCCGGGCAACACACCAGTAGCCGTCGGCAGTGGTCAACAACGGTTGCGGCTCGTCTGCGACCTTCATGTCAGCGGCTGGAGTGGGCACGGCAAAGAGCAAACAGCAAACAGCCAACACGAAACGAAACACGAAGAGCAAAGCCACGACCGCAATGAAAACCGCCAAATTTTTCTTTTTGACCGCAAATGACAATCACTCACCTTTTATTTTTGCCGACCAGAATTTATTGAAGTGCTGCGAGTTCGTGCCGCCGCCAAGAGCGCTGTCGCCAGTGCTAGAAATTAATTAACCCTAAGATTCGATTTTTTACGATTTCAGCCCTGAGATTCATACATTACATCAGTTTGCATATCAACTTTGGTCGCGCACCCTTAAATCCGATCCCTACACATACAGGAATTCTTGGATCCTTGCTTACAAACTACCAACTTCAAGGCCTCCTAACTATCTAAAACGACCATAGATGACAAAAACCAAGATGCACGGCATGATCGCCACGTCGAGGCGGTCATTTTGAGGGGTAAGGGTGTAGGGGTGATAGAACCGGAATTTTGACGCTAGGGGGTTCCCTATTATAGGTGGTTGGAGGTGGGCTGTGACTTGTGCGGAGGGGGCCCCTCCCCCTCTCCGCGCACGTGGCAAGGCGGGCCGGAGGGCCCAGATTGAACAAGTGGAGGGGGGCTCCACGAGATGGAGAAGGGCAGTGTGCGGGCTGTGATCGCCTCTGAAGGGTATCTGTCGGACGTAGAAGTAAAATTGCACAATATGCACATGCATGATCAAGTATTTATAACAAAGAACGATGAGCATGTTGAGGAAATTGCAATGAAGCAATGATACATGATATGTTGTGGAGGGTGTGGAAGAGTAGGATTAAATGAATCCTCCGTCTTTCGTGCTTGGTCTGGCTTTTCCTTTGCTGGTGCGAAGCACCATCAAAAGAAAAGCCTTATTACGTTTTTAGCCGTTTTCGGGTCACCTTTCTATGTCGGAAGTGGAGCCAGGCGGTGACAAACAATTGCAAAAACACTCCTTTGCCTTGTGTTTAAGCTAGCAGCGCAAAGACAGGGAGGGTGCATTTGGCAAGATTAGCGACACAGGTTGCAAATAGCATAAAATTGACATATTCATAACTCGGGCCTATTGTATCGGACTTTGACGAAATGAATGGCAATTTCGGTCAATTTGGGGGTATTCTTTTCATTGCGCTTGTGAAGGCGGCCGTATGCGCTGAAAACCGTCAGTTTGAAAAGCGGTGCCAAAACAAAATGACGGCGGTTTTTCAACTATACAGCAAGACGGAGCTTTTAGAATCATTTATAAAACTGGTTTTAGATCGAAATTTCGTGCACTGTAGCCCGATTTCACTTTGAACAGTCAAAATGAAAGATCGCAAATGCCGGCGACTGCGAAATGCACGCGTGCACAGCAAATGAATAATATGGCAAATAGATTCCTTGAGATTTGGGGCCTGTGGCTTATAGATAGTGTTGTTCGGCACCTCAACTTAGCTGGTGCACCTTTAAATCGCATCCCTAGGTTATATGGAATTAGTGGATGCCGTTAAAGAAGTTAAAACCTTGTAAAGTTCCTAACTTTGCAAAACAGCCATGATTGATCGTAACCAATATGACAGTGCGAATCAGCTCTCTGAGGCGGTCATTTAGAGGGGCTGCATCGTACACTTTTGGGATATGTTTCATTTCGGCGCGCGGATCGTATATAATGGCATAAGGACTGCTTTTAGAGGGGGGCAGGGCCCCATTCCCCGGCCCCCCAATTAAAAGCCCCCCATGGGGGGGGAGGTGAACAAGCGGGGGGAAGATGCACGAGGTGGGGTCGCACGGATGCTCAGATGAGAACAGGGAGGACCAGGAGCACAAAGGCAAAAAGACCATTCAAAGGCGGAGAAGGAGAAAACCATGAAAACACGGGAGCAACGGCGCCAGCGCCGGCCGCTAGGCTCCGTTTTTGTGGGCCAAGCCCCACAAAAACGTAGCCTAGCGGCTGCTGCCTTTTGCCTCTTGCACAATATGGTTGCCCCGTTGGCAGAAAAGGTTTGCCAGATGGGCAGCAAGTATACATGCCAAATATGGCGAAAAAAATGGCAAAAAACTGCCTAAAAACGCACAAAATTCACTGTAAATCATCAAAAACGCACCTGACTTGGCCAAGTAGGTTGTCTTTCGGACGTTTTGGCCCAAGCCGGTCATTTTAAGGGGCTACAACATGATGTAACTTGGCAAGCAAGAGCCAATACGGAATTCAGCCCCAAATTTTCGGAGACTGCCCGAAAAGCTGCTTAAAACGGTCCTAATTTACCAAAACGACCATCATCGGCCAAAGAGAAGAAAAGTCGCATTCTTAGAATTCCATTGCGATCATTTTAAGGGGCTGCATTGCGGGGTTTTGAGAAGGGCTGTCTTCCAGGGGGGGGGGGGTGGCGTAACGTAGTAGTTGGTCACTGCTTCTGGCGCGGGGTCAGGGGCCCCCAACACCCCGACCCCCACAGAAGCCAGCCCCCTGCGGGGGGGAATTGAACAAGCGGGGGAAAGTTGCACGAGGTGGGGTCGCACGGATGCTCAGATGAGAACGGGGAGGACCAGGAGCACAAAGGCAAAAAGACCATTCAAAGGCGGAGAAGGAGAAAACCATGAAAACACGGGAGCAACGGCGCCAGCGCCGGCCGCTAGGCTCCGTTTTTGTGGGCCAAGCCCCACAAAAACGTAGCCTACCGGGTGCTGCCTCTTGCCTCTTGCACAATATGGTTGCCCCGTTGGCAGAAAAGGTTTGCCAGATGGGCAGCAAGTATACATGCCAAATATGGCGAAAAAAATGGCAAAAAACTGCCAAAAAACGCACAAAATTCACCGTAAATCATCAAAAAGGCACCTGACTTGGCCAATTAGGTTGCTTTTCTGACATTTTTGCCCGAGCCGGTCATTTTAAGGGGCTACAACATGATGTAACTTGGCAAGCAAGAGCCAATACAAAATTCAGCCCCAAATTTTCAGAGACTGCCCGAAAAGCTGCTAAAAACGGTCCTAATTCACCGAAACGACCATCATCGGCCAAAAAGAAGAAAAGTCGCGTTCTTAGAATTCCATTGCGATCATTTTAAGGGGCTGCATTGCGGGGTTTTGAGAAGGGCTGTCTTCCAGGGGGGGGGGGTGGCGTAACGTAGTAGTTGGTCACTGCTTCTGGCGCGGGGTCAGGGGCCCCCAACACCCCGACCCCCACAGAAGCCAGCCCCCTGCGGGGGGGATTTGAACAAGCGGGGGGAAGTTGCACGAGGTGGGGTCGCACGGGTGCTCAGATGAGAACGGGGAGGACAAGGAGCACAAAGGCAAAAAGACCATTCAAAGGCGGAGAAGGAGAAAACCATGAAAACACGGGGGCAACGGCGCCAGCGCCGGCCGCTAGGCTCCGTTTTTGTGGGCCAAGCCCCACAAAAACGTAGCCTAGCGGATGCTGCTTCGTGCCTCTTGCACAACATGGTTGCACCATTGGCAAAAAAGGCTTGCCAGAGGGGCAGGAAGTATACATGCCAAATATGGCGAAAAAAATGGCAGAAAACTGCCAAAAAACGCGTAAAATTGACCGTAAATCAACAAAACCGCACCAGATGTGGCCAATGAGGTTGCTTTTCTGACGTTTTGGCCCGAGCTGGTCATTTGAAGGGGCTACAACATGATGTAACTTCGCAACCAGGAGCCAATACGGAATTCAGCCATAAATTTTCGGAGACTGCCCGAAAAACTGCTTAAAACAGTCCTAATTCACCAAAACGACCATCGTCCGCCAAAAAGAAGAAAAGTCGCGTTCTTAGAATTCGGTTGCGATCATTTTAAGGGGCTGCATTGCAGGGTTTTGAGAAGGGCTGTCTTCCAGGGGGGGGGGGGTCGCGTAACGTAGTAGTTGGTCACTGCTTCTGGCGCGGGGTCAGGGGCCCCCAACACCCCGACCCCCACAGAAGCCAGCCCCCTGCGGGGGGGATTTGAACAAGCGGGGGAAAGATGCACGAGGTGGGGTCGCACGGATGCTCAGATGAGAACGGGGAGGACCAGGAGCACAAAGGCAAAAAGACCATTCAAAGGCGGAGAAGGAGAAAACCATGAAAACACGGGAGCAACGGCGCCAGCGCCGGCCGCTAGGCTCCGTTTTTGTGGGCCAAGCCCCACAAAAACGTAGCCTAGCGGGTGCTGCCTCTTGCCTCTTGCACAATATGGTTGCCCTGTTAGCAGAAAAGGTTTGCCAGATGGGCAGCAAGTATACATGCCAAATATGGCGAAAAAAATGGCAAAAAACTGCCAAAAAACGCGTAAAATTGACCGTAAATCATCAAAAAGGTACCTGACTTGGCCAATTAGGTTGCTTTTCCGACGTTTTGGCCCGAGCCGGTCATTTTAAGGGGCTACAACATGATGTAACTTCGCAAGCAAGAGCCAATACGGAATTCAGCCCCAAATTTTCGGAGACTGCCCGAAAAACTGCTTAAAACAGTCCTAATTCACCAAAACGACCATCATCGGCCAAAAAGAAGAAAAGTCGCGTTCTTAGAATTCCATTGCGATCATTTTAAGGGGCTGCATTGCGGGGTTTTGGGAAGGGCTGTCTTCCAGGGGGGGGGGGTCGCGTAACGTAGTAGTTGGTCACTGCTTCTGGCGCGGGGTCAGGGGCCCCCAACACCCCGACCCCCACAGAAGCCAGCCCCCTGCGGGGGGGATTTGAACAAGCGGGGGGAAATTGCACGAGGTGGGGTCGCACGGGTGCTCAGATGAGAACGGCGAGGACAAGGAGCACAAAGGCAAAAAGACCATTCAAAGGCGGAGAAGGAGAAAACCATCAAAACACGGGAGCAACGGCGCCAGCGCCGGCCGCTAGGCTCCGTTTTTGTGGGCCAAGCCCCACAAAAACGTAGCCTAGCGGGAGCTGCCTCCTGCCTTTTGCACAACATGGTTACCCTATTGGCAGAAAAGGCTTGCCAGATGGGCAGCAAGTATACATGCCAAATATGGCAAAAAACTGCCAAAAAACGCACAAAATTGACCGTAAATCATCAAAACGGCACCAGATTGGGCCAATGAGGTTGCTTTTCTGACGTTTTGGCCCAAGCCGGTCATTTTAAGGGGCTACAACATGATGTAACTTCGCAAGCAAGATCCAATACGGAATTCAGCCCGGTATTTCCGGAGACTGCCCGAAAAACTGCTTAAAACAATCCTAATTCACCAAAACGACGTTCGTCGGCCAAAAATAAGAAAAGTCGCGTTCTTACAATTCCATAGCGATCATTTTAAGGGGCTGCATTGCAGGGTTTTGAGAAGGGCTGTCTTCCAGGGGGGGGGGTCGCGTAACGTAGTAGTTGGTCACTGCTTCTGGCGCGGGGTCAGGGGCCCCCAACACCCCGACCCCCACAGAAGCCAGCCCCCTGCGGGGGGGAATTGAACAAGCTGGGGAAAGTTGCACGAGGCGGGGTCGCACGGCAACGGTCTGCAAGACAACGGAAGACAAAGAACACAAAGGCAAAAAGAACCATGCAGAAGCGGAGAAGAAGAAAAACATGAAAAAACGGGTTCAACGGCGCAAGCGCCGGCCGCTAGGCTCCGTTTTTGTGGGCCAAGCCCCACAAAAACGGAGCCTAGCGGATTCTGCCTAATGCTTGTTGCCCACTATGGTTGCCCCATGGGTCAAAAAGCCTTGTCGGATGGGCAGCAAGTATACATGCCAAATATGGCAAAACTATGGCAAAAAACTGCCAAAAAATGCACAAAACTGACAGTAAATCATCAAAACAGCGATATTTTTGGCCAATGAGGTTAATTTTTGGTGTTTTTGGCCCAAGCCGGTCATTTTAAGGGGCTACAACATTGTGCAACTTCGCAAGCAAGAGCCAATACAGAATTCAGCCCCAAATATTCGGAGACTCCCCCAAAAAGCTGCTTAAAACGGTCCTAATTCACCAAAACGACCATCGTCGGCCAAAAAAAAGAAAAGTCACGTTCTTAGAATTCGATTGCAATCATTTTAAGGGGCTGCATAGCGGGGTTTTGAGAAGGGCTGTCTTCCAGGGGGGGGGGGTGGCGTAACGTAGTAGTTGGTCACTGCTTCTGGCGCGGGGTCAGGGGCCCCCAACACCCCGACCCCCACAGAAGCCAGCCCCCTGCGGGGGGGATTTGAACAAGCGGAGGGGGGCTCCAGGAGATGGGGAAGGGCAGTGTGCGGGCTGTGATCGCCTCCGAAGGGTATGTGTCGGACGACGAATTCAGATTGCATGATATGCACATGCATGATCACGTATTTATAACAAAGAAAGATGAGCATGTTGAGAAAATTTCAATGAAGCAATGATACATGATATGTTGCGGAGGGTGTGGAAAAGTAAGGTTAAATGAATCCTTCGTCTTTCGTGCTTGGTGTGGCTTTTCCTTTGCTGGTGCGAAGCACCATCAAAAGAAAAGCCTTATTACGTTTTTCGCCATTTTCGGGTCACTTTTCCATGTCGGAAATGGAGCCGGGCGGTGATAAACATACGCAAAAAAGACTCCTTTGCCTTATGTTTAAGCTAGCAGCGCAAGGACACGGAGGGTGCATTGGGCAAGATTAGTGACACAGGGTGCAAATAGCATAAAATTGACATATTCATAACTCGGGCCTATTGTATCGCATTTTGACGAATCCAAGGGCAATTTTGGTCAATTTGGGGGTGTTCTTTCCATTTTTGAGCTCAAAAAGGCGGCTGAGGGCGCTGAAAACCGTCAAATCGAAAAGCGGTGCTAAAACAACACGATGGCGGTTTCTCGATTAAACAGCAACACGAGGCTTTTAGAATCATTTAAAAAGCTGGTCTTAGATCGAAATTTAGTGCATCGTAGCCCGATTTCACTTTGGACAGTCAAAATGAAAGATCGCAAATGCCGGCGACTGCAAAATGCACGCGTGCACAGCAAATAAATAATATGTAAAATAGATTTCTTGAGATTTGGGGCCTGTGGTTTATATACAGTGTTGTTCGGCACCTCAACTTTGCTGGTGCACCTTTAAATCGCATCCCTAGCTTATATGGAATTAGTGGATGCTGGTAAAGAAGTTAAAACCTTGTAATAGTCCTAACTTTGCAAAACAGCCATGAATAATCGAAACAAACATGACGGCGCGAATCAGCTCTTTGAGGCGGTCATTTAGAGGGGCTGCATCGTACACTTTTGAGGTATGTTTCGTTTCGGCGCGCGGATCGTATATAATGGCATAAGGACTGCTTTTAGAGGGGGGCGGGGCCCCATTCCCCGGCCCCCCAATGAAAAGCCCCCCATGGGGGGGGAGGTGAACAAGGGCGCAGATCACACAAACAAGTAACTCCGCTCCGCCTGTGGCAGAGCAGGGAGTCCGACTTCATCGACATCTACGCCTTGCACGCGAGAGCACTCCTTCCCTCCAAGCCCTAGCAGGGGAAACGCGTTGTGGCGTCCCCTGTTAGGCCACAGTTGCTTAGCAGCGCTGTGTTCTCTTGTCATTTCACAGGAGGGTCGCTAGGACCCACGAGACCCTTGACTTCGCAACACCCAGTAGAGCGTGCGTGTAGGAGTGGTAGTCCTGAGTGGGGGCTTGAGCCAGTTGCCCCAGTGCTCGCCCACCAGGATGGTGCCACTGTAGGGTGTGTAGGACCTGTAGTGCGTGTGTCACTGTCCCACCCTTTTCCTGCAATTTTAGCAGGGTTGGTGGGCTGTGGCAGTGGTTAGGTCAGTGTTTTGGCCACATAGCAAAACGGCGTTTTCATGCCTTCATAGCTTTTGGCCACCCCTCCCTGTAGTAGACAGATAGGTAGGGAAAACAATACCTGGATTAGCACGCTGGGTATTCCCCCAAGGTTTTGCGCCAGCCCAGAAATTGGGCGCATAGGGGAGGGGGAGACCCGGGGCGTACCCCGTGGCATCAATAAGCCAACCCTCCAGGTTTAGCAAGGGCGCAGACTTGGGTATAATTAGGACACCACTTCTGCGGCTTGCTCTCAGGACCTTAGGAATAGCACACTCACACATACGCTTTGGCAGGTAAGGGTAAGGTTCAGTCCCTAGCTTTAGTCTTGGAGGCAAGCGTCTCAGCGAGCCTCAACAACTCACCAAGGTTGTTCTGGGACAAGTAGTCCACCAGAACTGAGTTTAGGCGTCCCTCAGGTAGAACAAATGCAGAGAAGGGCTCCCAGGTGGCCTCTTCGACTCCAAACCCTTCCCAGAGGCTGAGGAAGCGCCAACCCTGGCCATAGCGGTGGCGTAGGACAGACTTCACCAGGTACAAGCCCTCCTTAGCCATCTCCTCGGCGTTCATGTCGGGGAGTTCACCTTCACGTTCCTTAGGGCTGGCAGCCCCTTGTAGGTCCAGAGCGGCGATTTCCTCGTCGTTCAGCTCCCACTCCTCCCCACAGAGGTCTTCAGGATCATGGTAGCGCTTTAGGTGTTGAGCAGCGCACACCAGGGTCCCCCCTAGTCGGGGAGAACACCGCACAGTGATACGGTGACCATCCACAGATAGAATCTTGTACGGCCCGAAGTATGGGTCATCGCTGGTAGAGCGTGGCCAGGCGCGTAGTCGACTGTGGTGCACCAGCACCCAGTCCCCCTCTTGGTAGGTGGCCGGTACTCGGTGCTTGTTCTTCTTGTTCCACTGACGCTCCCTCACTCTCTGGAGCATAGCCTTGGCCTCGTCCACCTTGGCTTGTTGCTCTTGGACCCATTCACCCACAGAACAATGGGTGTCCTCTGGATAGGGGGCGTGTAGGAACCACGCCGGGCGCCCCAGGAATAGCTCATGGGGCGAGTAGCCAGTCGCTGAACTCTCTTGGGAGTTCATCATCAAGGATATGACGGGGAGTAGTCTCACCCAGTCTCTGGTGCGTTCAGTTTTGCACCATATCCTGACGTTCTCCTTTAGGACACGAATCTGTCGCTCACATAGGGGGTTGCTCGTGTGAGAGTAGGGAATCTCCGTAGACACCTGGACATTGAGAGATCTCAGGACCCTCTTGTACCAGCCAGTATCTGAGCGTACTCGTATGTCCTCATCGGAGTTGATCTCCTTGGGCGCCCCATAGACATAAAACCACTCCTCCAGGAGTATCTTGATACTTAGCCCACGCAAACTGCACCCTGTTTTGCGCGCCGAACGCGCAAAAAAGGACCGGTTCGCAACAGGGCAAAAAAACTATTTTTTTGGATGTTTCATGAACGTGATTTTAGACGTAGTGAAATAAATTGCTTTTTTCGTGTTGTGCAACTCCGTGTTCCTCAATGTGACGTTTTTTACATTTCTCTGGCGTTCTGAGTGCGCGAGGCCTCGCGCACTCAAGATAGCGAAAGCAGAGTTTATCACGAAACGTAACAACCCGTAAGGACTGGCTTTTGCGGAAATACGCAGCTCCCACACGGTATTAAAATTAGGATTGTGTTGACCAGGGAGCATTGGAAGTGTATGGCTGTCGGACTTCCCATGTTAGGGGAAACACATGTACTGTAAAGTGAAAATAAAATACAAATTTAAGCAACCTGAGTGCGCGAGGCCTCGCGCACTCAGGTCACGTTATGTATTGAATTTTCAGACTGGATGTGACGCGTACAATTGCAGGTACAGTACGAGACGGACAAACACGTTTGATTTTTCCGGTGTATATGTGTGTAGACACCATGTTGATCAGATTCAACACGGTATAGAACATTGTTTCCCCGGAAACAATCAGTGCGCGAGGCCTCGCGCACTTAAATGACAGAAGAAAATGAAAAAGCGATCAAGCTAGGCTACGCCGGTATTTACATTCCCCTTCACGTCTACCACCTGTGACAGTCGATTATACATCGGTAACCTTCGTCATATTTTTCAGGGGATCAGGGGAATGATTTGCTTTTTTCCAACAGCCACTCGATGGTAGACGTGTCCGGTTTTAATAGCGGCGTAGCCTTCGTTGACCGATAGACATGGTTTTTTTTTCCAACTGGGTTTAAAGACGGACGCAGAACAGGAAATTGTGGTTGCGAAAACAGTTTGCGGTTACTGGGAACGGAGCGCACGCAGACACCAAATCCAATTTGCGGCGACAGCACACGCACCAGAATGACGACAGGAAAAGGCCAGATGTTTTCTAATACATTTTTTTTAAAGGTCGCTGTGCGAAACGATAACCAACATATGTGCGCAAATATAATTCCACAGAGAAAGACGCAAAATGCCACTTCGAGCCAGAAAATCCGTAGAGCAACGCATGATTGCAGAAGTAAGCAAAGGAGCAGCAGCACTACGAGAGGCATGCGCGGCAGAACCAGCATACCAAACAGCAGGTGACCTATGGAAAGGACTGAAACGGAACGACCTGGCGGCGCAACTGGTGTTAACATTTGCACAGCGACTCAGGTTCAACAAAAGAACGCGCCACAGTTTACCAGCAGCTAAACGACAGGAGGACAAGCGCTGGGTGCGCATTTTGCAACAGGAGGGCTGGAACCTGTACCTGTTGATGCGTCAACGGGCAGTACCAAACAGGAAAAAACCGGGAAACACAACAGGGTACCTGACGCAAACAGAAAGACGAACAAAAGTACGACTCGGGCAAGCAGACGCTGCCGCAGACACAGTGGACGAACAGGCAGCAGCAGCACTTAAAGCAACTTGGTCACTGGTGCTTTCGTCGTGTTGCGTGCTGTGGATAGACAACTGGTACCGGGCACAATACACGACACACCCAGACGAAAGTGACCGGTCGCAAAACTGTACTGCAATGGCAGTACTTCAACTGAAACAGAGGCCCACGTATTGGGCAGGACATCCAGCCATTGAGGAACTGGCAGCACGGATAACGACAGTCGCAAGGGCTCTGCAACAGCGTGAACGGAGAATCCACCAGACATTGCGTGACATGGGGTATGCAGATGGGTGTACACCAGACGCTGGAAACGTGAGAGCGCCGTTGGATGTGAGGAGGGATGCAAGGACTGTACAGGCACCGGTGTGGCGCCCGTTTGCCCTGTCCAAAGAGAAGGTAACTTGTGGTGTTGGTCTGTTAAACTTGTTACACTTTGCAAGGGACGTAGCACAACAGACAAACAGAGTTCTACCGCTGTTGGTTGACGAAAACATACACTACAGGGTACTAAAGTTGTTGTACGGTGCCAAGAACCAACGATGGAACATGCGTGCCTCGCGCACTGAGTACTTCGCTAAGTGCCGTGGATTAAGTCACAACAAAGACGTTTGTGGAACAGATTTCCGAAAACGACCTGCAAAATACCGTTTCGACTGATTTCAGAGTTCAAATGACCGTGTTTCATGTCATGCCATTTGCCCTTTTCAGGTATTGTTTGGCATCATGAGTGAACCAGGGTCGCCAGAACGTCCAGTAACAGACGCAGAGGCCATGGAGTCGTCACCAGGGACCGACCACGGGGACACGCCGAAGAAAGGACGCAAGAAGAAGGGTGAGAAGAAAGCAATACCGGAGATGAAGCTCACAGTCGAAGTGGCACAGTGGCTGCGGCAGGAGAATGGTAAAGCCGTGAAGGTAAAGATTGCTGATTTGAAAATTGACAAGACCAAGGAGCGCGGACAGATCCGATCCATCAACTATGACGACGTTGCCAGAAAAGTGGCAGGATACCAAGCACTGCCACCAGCTGGACCGTTGCGCATAACGGCGTGGGAGGATGGTGGTATGACTCGCTTCGCTTTCGATCGAAGACGGTTCTTCTTTTTGCTTCGGTACATGATTTGCTTTGCAGATGGCTCCCTTTACGTTCTGAATGGTCAACATGGCACAGAAACATGCAGAAAGATTCAGCAACAGCGTCTCGAAGAAGGCAAAGAATTGGAGGATTGGCAGGAGTTTTGCTACGTTGACATTCTGAAGTACGAAACGCCTTGGAGGATCCGTGCCAAGGTTGCAGGATTGCAACAAGCTGGCAGCCAGTCTGTGACGTGGATTCCGCTGTCCGAGGCGCTGGACAACATGTTGTTGTACATTGAGGATCAGAAGCGGGAGAAAGAGCCACAAGATTTCGAGAGGTTCAAGATTGCTGTTGTCCAAGCTGCCGTCAACTCTGCGTTTCTTGCACCCGAGGCTTTGGAGGAAGCAGGACATACAGTATGTATTCGTGTATCGCACGGTTACAGTGCGCGAGGCCTCGCGCACTCCATGACACTGTCTCCCCCCGCAGGACTCGACATTCAAGAATTGGAGGGACATCTTCTCCCTGGCGTATTACTGCGGCCGTGAGGCGGTTACTGGTATGAGGAACCTCGAGAGTAAGAGCAAGAAAGAGGACGTTACAAGGAATGCCTTCAAGAGGCTGGAGGGGCTGCATCTACCGAGCCTATTGCAGAAAGTCTGTGCGCACATGAACCTGAAGGACTCGACCTTGAAGACCACCCAGAACTACATTGACGCGCAGATTACGGAACAATGGGTTATTTTCCATCTTGACCATCCGGACAATACGCAGCATGTCAACCAGACCGCAGGTATGCGTCAGTGTCGCAGCTGCAGTGCGCGAGGGCTCGCGCACTTCACCACGTTTGTCACATCCGTACAGCTGCCGATGCGAAGATCCGAGCAGAAGTCGCAGCACTGGGCACGCCGCAATTGAAAATTGGGCTTGGAAATTGGGGTTATTGGGTGGACGCAAAAAGTACGAAGTTTCGGTCGCCCTGGCCAAAATGGAAGACGTTGCTCACTGCACCTCTGTGGCGCACTGGGGACAAGGGCGCACCTCCATTACCACAGACGTTGGCCGTGCGGAAACAACTGCAAAGGAAGGTTGAGGCACCATCATCGGCACCTTCACAGACACAGCTCAGTAATGGCGATGTGATCAATGTCTCCAAGTCGGACGAGCAAGGGATCAAATACGCTTTGACAGCCTGCCGTATTGAGAATATTGAAGAGACACCGCCAGGCCGTTTCCGGGATCTGCAGTACCCGTTGTGGATCATCAACGCTGACCTTTTCATTGAATACGACTCTCCAGGATTTGTTCCGAAGTGGCTGTTCGATGTGATGATGCTGGGGAAAGACGTCATTTTCTATGGCGAGGCTGATGTTGTGCACCGTATTGGCCGCGAAATGCAGAGGCTCTGGCGTATGGAGAAGGACAAGGATCCAACCACAGTGCCATTCTACCATGTTCGGTTGCCGGTGTACTCTTGGTTATCGGGTCCCGTGACCAGCAGTACGTATCAGTTCGACGAGCACTGTATGTGGATCGGAACAACGAGTCGCTGGGATAAGCAGGTATATCTGCTTCTTTCGATTGTTACGATGCCGTTGTGTGCGCGAGGCCTCGCGCACTGCTGCCTCCGTTATTCGTCTATATTCATCACATTTACAGTTGCCGAACTATGTGTCGTATTCCGCTGGACATTTCGAAGAGATGCAAGAGAAGAACCTCGGCGGTTTCATGCCTCTGATTCACGTGCTGTGGTACCTGGACAGATACGTTTTGTGCAGTGGGCTTCCTGATGCAGTGGTTGTTGTGGACGACACGCCTGCCATGGCCGCAAAGATTGCGATGTCTGACCTCAAAACTAAAGTGGCGTTTCTGGCTGTGTCAACGATCAAGCAAAAGGACCTAGGGAATGCCGTTGGAGGTGCTCTGCAGCATGCAATCGTGATGCGGTACATGCTGGAGGCCGATCAGACGGAGCAGGGAGCAACAGCTGCAACTTGGGATACTCAAGAAGAGTGGCTCCAGCGTGGCATTCCACTGTGGGTTTTGGACAGCAAACGAGGGCATGAAGGGCACCAGCAGGTGCATGCTGCAGAAGCCGTCCAGCAAGATGTCGTGACTGAGGCCCCCGCTGAAGACACTGAGCCTGGTGCGCCTGCACCTACCTTGCCAATGCAAGCCAAGATGAAGAAGACTGCCAAAGTTGTACCAACTCAGGGTACTGCAGCCGGAAAAGGAACACCCTCGAGTACCAACAAGCAAGCAAAAGGGAAAGAGAAGGAATCGGACAAGCCCGCGGAATCAGACGACGACGATACTGACGAGGAGTCAGAAGAAGACGATCTGGAGCAAGTACTGGAGACCCAGCAGAAGCGCAAGCGGGCATCCGCCTCTCACTTCGATGCAAGCAGCCCCGACTCTGGTAAGGAACAGTCCAAGAAGAAAGCGAAGACTGCTGCCAGTGCTACTGCAGAGTTCAAGCCGCCCTCGCGTTCTGGTACCCTGCCGTCTCGAGGTACCGTTGCCTCTCCAAGTGGGACAAGTACAACAGCAAGAAGCCTGGGTTCCAGGTTGGCTAAGGTTGCTGGACCGAAGAAGAAGTAAGTCACCATTAACCCAAGTGTTACGCCTCTTTTTGCAGTCATGAGTGCGCGAGGGCTCGCGCACTCGCCTTCGACGCGAATGCAATTATATGCACTTAAAGGGTTGTACATTTTTGCCAAGCTTTTATCTCAGTGTTTGTACGTTGTGCACTTCGTGTCCTGTTTTTGTTGCCCTCTGTACACAATTGTTTCCATGACCTTGAGTGCGCGAGGCCTCGCGCACTCAGGTACACAAAAAAGCAATTTATTTCGCAGGACAAACATAGGTGCAACTGGAGACCCGCAGAATGTCATATTTTGAAAATGAGCTCCCGAACAGGCACGCACCAGTTGGCTTTTGAAATACAAAAACGACAAGATTGGTAAAACACACCCCTCAAATCAGACAAAATAATAGTTTATTTTGATAAGCAAAAAGTGGAAAAAAGCAGCAAATTGGGTAAAATTGTATTTTTTCGGTGGCATCTGGGCCATGTGTGTTGCAAATGTCCAAAAAAAATAGTTATTTGGGCGGTCATTTTTTAGGTCCTTCTCTTCCAAAAGGGGGTGCAGTTTGCGTGGGCTAAGTGATAGTCTCCTCTCCGGTAATGTGCTTGGTACATGGGAACACCCTGGTAAACCTGGTCAACCCACAGGTTACCACGAGGGCGAAGTCATAGCCCCCGAACTTCGGCATCTCCGTGTAGTCCACGTATAGAACACTGTTAGCACAGTGAGGGATGGGCAGGGACGAGTAGAGACCTCTGTCCCTGATATCCCCTGGTTTACAGGACCTGCACGGGCACTTGTCCACGATAGGCTGGAGTGTCTTCCGCAGTTGGTCGTCAGTCCACGTAGTGTGGAACCACTGCTTGAACAGCCTCAGGGTACGGTCAGCACCCACATGACCACTGGACTCATGGGTCCACTTCAGCAGCGCTGGAACTCGGTCACTAGGCACCACGATACGGTCCTCGTGCCATAGGTAGCTCTTGTCCCTCTTCCACTGGTCCTGGTTGACCAGGAGAGGTTCAAGGCGTTTCTCCAGGCGCTTGTAGATATCCCCGAACTCCTTCAGGTACTCCGATTGTTGGAGTCCATCCAGGGGGCGTATCATGGTCATGTTCAGGTCCAGATGTACGTCCATACGGCTGAACGCCTCCTTAGCCAGCGCTTCAGACCGGGCACCAATCAGGGCGTCGAAGTTGTTGCGGCCGATGTAGTCGGCACACTCGTTCTTCACTCCCTGGATATGGTGTACCGTCAGCCGTAGTTGACTGAGGTAGGTCCACCAGCGCCGTAGCTTGGCCTTCTCAGGTGGGGGACCCTTCTGGAAACTGCGGACCGGTTCTTGGTCGCATAGCCAGACCACAGGGTTACTCCCCAACAGTCGTGCTTGTGAGGATAGCACCAGCATACCCGCGAGCAATTCCTGCTCATAGGTGGAGTAGTTCCCCCTGGCCTGGTTCCACTTCCAGTTCCAGTGGCCCAGAGGTACTAGGACCCACTTGTCGTCAGGGTAGCTGTGCTTGAGGGTTCCATCTCGGTTGAGACCTTCCGTCCCCCATTGGGAAATGGCCGAGTCGAACTCCTCCTTCTCTAGTGCTTGCCATTGGAACAACGTTCCACCACCGCCCACATTGCTGGCGTCGGTCACCAGGATAATCTCCCCTTGTGCCCTAGGCACGCCCAAGCACTTAGCGTCGGCTACCTTGTCTTTGAGCTCGTCAAACGCTTGTTGCTCTTGTGGGCCCATGCGCCAAGTAGTACTCTTCTTGATCAAGTCCGTCAGAACGGCGCTGGTATAGGTGAAGTTTTTGATGTGGCGGCGATAGAAGTTGCACGCCCCAATGAAACTGCGTACATCATGAAGTCCTTTCTTGGGGTCTTCGTGTCGTACCTTGGCATCCATCAGGGGTTTGGCCTTAGAGGCCGCTGGGGTCCACCACCCATAGCCAACGTCAAACCCCAAGTACTGCATGGTCTCCTGCATGAACTCACACTTCTCCAGCTTGAGTCGAGTGTGGTTCTCCTGGCAGACCGCAAAGAACTCACCCAAGAGGATTAGGTGATCCTCCTGGGTATTTGTCCCAAGGCATACATCGTCGATGTGAGCCTCCATCTGGGCACCACGGGATATGAGCTCCTGCACCTTAGGTCTCCTTCGTAGGATGGACAAGATCTTGTTCATCAGCTCTTGGAATAGAGCGGGTGCGTTAGCCACGCCAAATGGCATGACCTTCCACTTGAACACCCTCCCCTGAGGGGTGATGAAGGCCAGTAGCTCCTGTGCGTTGGGCGTCAGGTCCACTTGCCAGAATCCGCTTCGCTTGTCCATCTTGGTCTTGTAGCGGCAGGAGGCTATCTTCTCCAGGGTAGACTCCATATTGGGAATGGACCCTAAGTGGTTCAACGTCTTCTTGTTCAGCTCTCCGTAGTCCACTACCAGCCGTTTGGCTGTAGACCCAGGTTTAGCCACCAGGAAATAGGGGCTGCAGTGTAGGGGGTAGTCCCCGTCCTTGTACTCCAGGACTAGGCCAGCGTCGATACATTCTTGTATCTGTCGCTCGATCTCGTCGGCCTACTCTTTAGGAGCTGGATAGGGTCTCCTCCGAATCTTGTGACCCACGAACTCGGGTTTCAGCTTGAGGTCCATCTGTACCAGCTTGTCGCATGAGGCTGGAGGGGGTAGTTCTCCGAACACCTCCAGATAGGTCCGTATAAGCTTCTGTACCCGCGGGTCCAAGACCTTGATCTTGTCCTCCATGTCCTCGTCGGAGTGTAAGTTGCTTGCCCCTTGAATAGACGTCGGGAGGTGGTCCTCCACCGACTCTTCGCCCGCGGTAGTATCCTTCAGCCCTTGGTAGGCATATAGAAGGTCTTGTTCAACCATCTCTGGTGGACGATGGCAGCATAGGCACGCTCGAGGGGGTTCACATACACATTCCTCCGAGAGGTCGTCCTCCTCTGGGGTCCTCACATGGGCGCCCCACACGCTCTTCATGAGCTTGAGATCTACCTCCCTTTGCCAGGTGGTGATCTTCTGGTCGAGGTCCTCCTTCAATTGGGATAGGTCTCCCATACGTCCTTGCTTCAGTGGCCACGAGCTGCGGGTAGGCTTCGCGTAGCATAGCTTTTTCGCCACCAACTTCCTCTTGGAATCCACATACTCCCTGAGCCTGGATCGAGGATCCAGCTCCTCGTCCACGGGGTCTTCCACCCTCATGGAGAGTAGGGGTTTCAATGGGGCGACGTACTCGGCGTTCTCCACTTCCTCCACACAGGTCTGCACGAAGAAGGCGTCGTGCTCAGCTTCGTCGTCTGAGTGGATAGAGCTAGGTAGCTCAGATAGTCCACACTCAGAGACTCCATCAGTAACAGGTACATGACAGGGAGAGTTGGGGGCGTTGGTGTCGGTCACGACGTACTCATCTCCTCCGGGTGTAGTTTCAACAGCATCTTGAGGTCGTAGGCGATCCTTCAAGTCACCCAAGGCGAGTCCATCGCTTTCTCGTTGTATAGCCTGGACCAGAGTAGGGTCCAGGTCCTCCCAGGGGATGGTGGTAAGACTTCCGTCCAACACGCTGAGCATACTCCCCCATCCGGGCTTCCCAATAGGCGTCTTGCGTCCCAGAGGCACGTAGATGGCCTCATCAGGCAAACGAACAGAGCTGATAGTCAGCCTGTCCAGGAGGTTTCGCCAGTACTCGTTGCCCCCATGGGCTCCCCAATCGGGGGAACACAGGACCATACGGGAACGTTCCAAGGCCACCTTGGTCAGCACCTTCCCCAGTTCACTGAACCTGGGGTTCCCGTAGGCCTCGCGAAAGAGGGCCAGTAAAATTTGTAGCTGCAGTTCTTCCCCTTGCTGCAGTATAGGTCCAGTACATGCTGCTTGTTGCTGGCGAACAGCTCCACACTTAGGTCTTCTCGAGAGTAACCCAACTCCTTCAGACCTTGGTCTAGGACTTCCCCCAATAGTTGATAGTCCTCAGTTTTGGAGGCCGCCATCATGTTCGAGGGCTCCTCCTTCGATAGTCTCAGGTAACTCGAGGTATGTTCCGACTGCTCCAGTGGCACAGACTCTCTGCCACTGCCGTGGTCCACGTAGAGTAGGTAGGGCGCTTGCAGCGTCAGGGATTGTATCTGGGAGTGCTGTACGAAGAAGTCAGTACCCAGTACAAAGTCGAAGGCCTCAGTGTCCATCACATAGAACCGATGGGCGATAGTTCGAGAGCCCATAGGTACCTCCACTTCACAGTCCCCGCAGCTGTGCACCACATGTCCATCCCCCATCTGTATAGCGGCGGTGGTCATGGTGTTCTTCAGGCTCCCACAAGGTAAAATTTTCTTGGCCACTATAGATATTGTGGCGCCAGTATCCAGTACCCCCAGGTATTCGCGTCCCCCTAGTCGGATACGTACCCAAAACACCAGGTCTTGGGTGCCACCAGAGCGTCCCCGTCAGAATTCCGCGGGACAGGTCACCTCGAACCCCTTGTTCCGCAATTTGCGGGCCATCCTCATGAAACGGCTCCTCTTCTTAGCGTTGCCGTCATCACCACCTTCATGCTCACGCTTGGCTCCTTGTTCTTGCTGGGCCTGCGTCTGTGAGCGTGTGGTAGGTCCAGACTGCCCTCCAGAGGGCTCGGAGTTCCCCCCTGGATTAGGGTTGGGGTTGCCTCCGTTCTTGTCCTTGTTCTTGTTGTCGGGCTGGCGGTTAGCGCCTCCTCCTCGTCCACCTTGACCCTTGTCTTGTCCACCTTGGCCACGTCCTTTAGACTTGCCCTTGCCGGATTCGTTGCCTTTGGCCTTGCCTCCACCTTTGCCTGAGCCTTTGCCAGGATCTTCCCCCTTAAGCTTCGCCGATAGGCGTTGCTTATGGTAGCACTCATCCTCGTAGTGCTTCCGCTTACCGCAGAATGCACAAGTGATCGTGCAGCGGTAATGATCCGGCAGCTTCGCTTTGGCGCCGGTGTTCTTCTCCTGCTGCTTCCCCTGGACGACGAAGCAGTCTCGCTGCTCGCAGTCAGAGGCGTGCTGCAGGTGGCCCTGCTCATGTCTGGCATCACACCAGAATAGCTCCTTCACGTTCTCCATTAGACGGGCGTGGGCGTGTTTGGGGGTAGTCCCCTGCCCAGGTCGGGAACCTTGGTACCCTTTGCCTCCAGAACCTCCACCACCAGGACGGTAGTTGTTCAGGTGCTGGTCGCTCTCCTTCTCCAGCGCCATCTCCAGGAGCAGCACGCATAGATCCTCGTAGCGGAGGGATCTAGCCTTGCGCTCAGCCGTCAAACGGCACTCGTCCCATAGCTCTCGGGGGAGCTTGGCGCACAACCAGAACAGCAGGTCGTCGCTGCTGTAGGAACCGGGCGTCAGTCGTCCGGCCAGGGATCCAGGTCAGCCAACAGCTCGGAGACCCTGCCAGGTTTGGGGTTGTTGGGCAGCACGGGCAGGTTCTGGATCTCGGCCCTGATGGAGAGGTCGGTCTCGTAGGTCGGGTACTGCCTCTCCAGGGCAACCAACACATCGGCAAAGGTGGCGGAGTTAGTCACGATCTGCCTGACCTGCTTCTCCAGGTACTTGGTCTTGCAGCATTGCAGGAGCAGATCGCACTTCACTCGCCCACTCGCGTGGGTTTGGCCGGTCAGTCGTAGGAACCGGCCAAAGTTCTCAGCGAACTCGCTGAGGTCCTTGCCTGTGAACTCAGGCAGGTTGACAACTATCTTGGAGGTGGCAATAGCCTTCGCCTCCTGAGCTCGGCGTCCTTCAGGGCGTCGGGTCTTCTTCTTCTTCTTCTTCTTCTTCTTACCCTTGGGGTCCTCGGGGTCCTCAGGGTCCTTGTCATCTGAGGGCGAAGAAGAATCCATCGACGGCGGCTCGTCATCGGAGGGGTCTCCGCCAAGATCACTAGAGCCATAAGGCTCTACGTCCACCATAGCCCTTAAGGCTGTCAGCCCCAGCTGGTCCAGCTCGGCCCTCGTCGAGTTCGTCACGTGGCTGTAGGGCGGCTGGGCCGTTATCGGGACGAATGGACTTCTCGGTACTGCTGCAGGAGTCGGCATCGGTCGGCTCCTCAGGCTCCCCAGGGTATTTGTCAACCCTGCCGCCAGGTGGTTAGCCTGTACTCGGTGGGGTGACATTCCCACCGTCGTAGGTGACGCATGGGACGGGATCATCAGGGGCTCCAGTTTCTCCCTGATCTCTTGCGTGAGGTCGCTTACGATTGTTGAAGTGGCTCCTCGGAGCACCTCCTTGATCTCCGACCGCGCCAGGGACCTGTTGGAGGATCTTCCCGATCCTCTACTCCTGCCTCCAAGAGACTCTGGACCTCTCCTCAACCCACTCACGGGTGCATACCCAGGTGCATACCCAGGAGCATACCCAGGAACATCCACATAGGTTCCAGTAGCGTGTAGTGGATGGGGATGGTCAGCCGCATACCATCGCGGCGCAGAGCTGGAAGCCACCGGCTCACTGGCAGTAGTTGCCTCAAGGAGCGCAGTGGTAGGTGGGCCCATACCATAGGCGGGGTAGTGAGGCATGCCAGTAAAGCCTCTGCCCTCTGCCATAGGCGGGTTGGTTGTGGAAGTGGATGTTGCGGCGGCTGGGAGTGTGGTGGTTATGGGAGAGGGTGATGCGTGGAGGCCAGAAGCGCTTGGTGCGCCTTCGAAGGTAGGGACATCCGTCAGGTCTTGCCCTTGCTCCTCTCCTTAGTCTGCTCCGTCTCCAGCATCCTTCTCGCTCTCTCTCTTCCTCTTTGCAGGCTGCGCCACCACCTCCTCGACGGACAGGGCCCCGAAGGCCGTCTGGAGTCCATCCAGGGAATCCTCAGCTGCATCCACTGGCCCATGTAAGGGCTCCGCCGAAGGTACAGCGCCAGGTGCCGGCCTTGCCGGTGCCTCAGGCGCTGGCGCTGTCTTCACGTCAGCGTCCTCCTTTCCTGGATCCATCTTAGTCCGCCCTTCTGCTTATGTTTGCCTGTACTCGGAACACTGGTTGTACGGCGCGGGGTCGCTGCCGGTGCACAGAGACAGGCTGCCTCTGCTACTACAAAAGTTTATAGTGTTTTCAGCACTGTGTTTTGCCTCTCCTGCTGCTTGCTGTTGGTGTAGGGTTTCCTGCTGCTTGTTTTTGGAGATGAGAAGCTTTGTTTTGATGAAATACAGCCACTCCAAGTCACTCCAGGATAGCCCAAGCCAATAGTATGCAAAGAGAAGAGGATTCAGGATCAAAGCATGAAAGGCTGCAGTGTAAACAGTGAAAGATGATTGCATATTCACAGAAACTGCAACTCAGGTCACAAATGAATGCATATTCACAAAGATAGCTGAAATGGTTTTGGAAAAGAGTTAGAAAACTGCCTCAGGATCACTCTCTCTCCATAGTGCCATCTTAGGAGATGTGCACTCTTTGTTTTGGGTCCCATATGTGCTGAGGTGGCATGGTATGTGGCGATGAGGTCACTGCCATGTCACATGGGATCTTCCTACTTAGCTAGGCTGACCAGGAATTGAACCCAGGACCTCTCAAAAAGAGGTGCCCAGCCCCCTAGTGTGCATACCACTAGGATAGCTAAGAATTCATGGAAAAACATAGATAAATTCATAGGCTCTACTTTAGGTATGTCAGTGCTCAGTCAACTCAGGAAAAGATGTTTTACTTCACATTGAAAGGGGATTAAGGGGTCCACTCCATATCCTGATTGGGTGTTTGGTTCCATAGGTCAAAATGTGTTATCACCAGTTTTGGTGGGACCAATGCTAAGATTAAAATGCATGGATGCTCAGTGCATCTCTAATACAACTAGAGTATGCCTCAAAGCAATGGAAAAGCACTTTTTCTTACTACTGGCTACGCAAGTCTTGCCACCCGGGGGGTCCCCAACTCTTCGGAGGGGGCAGGGAAATCACAAACGCCGGTTGGTGGGCAGACTAGGCACATTTCCTTTGCTGTCTGGGGGGTACTCAACTCTTTAGCGTGGGGAGGAAAATCCGAGGTGACCTACTGGTGGGCCGAGTGGTTACATAACCCCTGCAGTCTTAGGGGTTCCGCATTGTATAGAGCGGGGAGGAATATCAATAGTGGTCCAATGGTGGGTGAAGTGGCGAGACTACTCCTACCGTATGGGGGTCCCCAACTCATCACAGCAGAAAGGAAAATTCGACGTTGCCCACTTGGGGGCCCAGTGCCTACGTAACTCCTGCCGTCTTGGGGGTCCCCAGCTCTTCAGGGCGGGGAGGATTATTTGAGGTGCCCCATTGGTGAGTGGAGTGGCTACATAACCCCTGCTGTCCTGGGGGTCCCCAACTCTTAAAAGCGTGGATGGAAATCTGAACTGCCCATTGTTGGGTGGAGTGGCTACATAACCCCTGCCGTCTTGGGGATCCCCAGCTCTTCACAGCGGGGTGGAAAATATGACTCGGGCTGGGTGGCTACATAAAGCTTGCCGTCCAGGGGGTCCCGGACTCCTCAAAGTGGGGACGGCAATCACACGTGCCCGTTGGTGGGCGGAATGGCTACATAACCCCTGCCATCTTGGGGGTCCCCAACTCCGCAGAGCGGGGAGTAAAATTTGTGGTGGCCCATTGGCGGGTGGACTGGCTACATTACCCCTGCTGTCTAGGGGGTCCCCACCTCTTCAGAGCAGGGAGGACAATGTGTGGTGGCCCACGGGTGGGCGGAGTGGCTACATAACCCCTGCCGTCTCGGGGATCCCAAACTCTTTAGAGCAGGGATGAAAATGTGCGGTGGCCCATTGGTGGGCGGAGTGGCTACATAACCCCTACCGTCTAGGGGTCCCCAACGCTTCAGAGCGGGGAGGGAAATTAGAAGGGCCCATTGGTGGGCGGAGTGCCTACATACCCCCTACCATCTGAGGGCTCCCCAACTCTTCAAGGTGGGGAGGGAAATAAGGAGTGCCCATTGGTGGACGGAGTGCCTACATAACCCCTACCATCTCGGGGTCCTCAAATCGTCAGATTAGGGAGGGACATCAGAAGTGCCAATTGGTGGACGGAGTGTCTGCCTAACCCCTGCCGTCTAGGGGGCCCTCAACTCTTCACATCGGGGAAGGAAACCAGGAGTGCCCATTTGTGGGCGGAGTGGCTACATAACCCCTGTCTTCTAGGGGGTCCCCAATGCTCAGCACGGGGATCAAATTAGAAATGGCCCACATGTGGGCACACGGGCTACCTAACCCCTGCCGTCTCGGGAGCCCCCCGTGCTCAGCACGGGGACAAAATCAAAATTGGCCCACATGTGGGCATAGTCGCACCGTAGCGCATGCCGTCTTGGTGGTCCTCAATGCAAGCACGGGGATAACAGCAGAAATGACCCACATGTGGGTGCCGGGCACCTCCAAAGTGTTTTGTATGCGGCCCAGGTGTAGTCCGAAGATTCGCACCGGTCCTCAACTCTTCAGATTAGAGAGGGACATCAGAAGTGCCAATTGGTGGATGAAGTGAAGCGGTACCCAGAACCCCATGGCCAGGTTACGGCATACAACCGGTCTCCGGTCCACTAACCCCATGTACGGCGTGTTCCGTGCCGTGAAGCCCCGCATCGGCAACCGATGCACCGCCAGCGGAGATCTGTGTGTCAGAATATCAGGAATCAACAGGGTTTTATTTTCATATTGTTTCCGTCAATTTTTACGCTTCCGTTCTGATATTCACTGTTTTGACTGCTGGCGGTTGGTTCGCGACTTTACCGTAACCGCCAGTTTAACTGTTTATAATGGAAATTTTAACGCTATCCGCGACGAAGGCTCCAAAGCCTTCAGGAACTGCATGGACGCTTCCGCAATTTTCATAATTAATACTCGCAACCTTAATCCGAATTTTTCAGGATGTCGAAATCGGATTTTCGACTTCGACATCCCCGCACTTGATTTGACCTCTTTCGAGTGGACCTACGTGCTTCCCTATGCACGAATCAACTTCCCTTTTATCCTGCCCTCCATTTGTCTTAAAGATATGGGCAAAACAAAGTTGATTCGTGAGGCCACTTGTGAAGGTCATATCTCGTGCCGCTTGCGAGGAATGACAATAAGGAAACGTGGGATGTATTCCCAATACTCCCGACGTAATTTAGGAAGCTTTATATGCCTTGCGTTTCCACACATGCGCGCTAGTGTAATGGATCATGGTCAAGAGGGTAGAGTTTGCGTTAAAACTCTTGGACCGTGATATTGCGTGCGTTAAGATAACTTTCGAGTGTAGCGCGCAAGTGTTGGTGTTGCATAGGAACTCTCCTTGAGTTCCTATGAGCAATTGACACAAAGTTATGCCCTTGGAGGGGCATGACATATCGTGGTGGGAGCTACCTTTTTGGGGCAGTATGTGGTATGTGCCATGTGTTGTGTTGCGTGCCCATTTGGCGGGTCCATTACTCCAAGCCAAGCCCGCCAATGGACCTCATATTGTGCAAGCCCCTTCTCCATACTCCCTACGATCAATAGCAAGCCTAACCTTCGTGAAGGGAAGCTTGTGTGGCGATCCCGAAGCGATGCGTTGGGAGCAAGGTGTGTATTTTGCAATTTTCCATATTTTCATGTGCCCACTTGGGAAGTAGCGCTCGTAACCTTTCAAGGCGCCCCAAGTGGAGCACATATGTGGGATCGAAGGTCATTGGTGTCAAGTCATTGTGTTTAGAAGGATTAAGTGATTGCACGATCCAAGCCGAAGATATTATAATATAATTATGCACCTTTCAAGGCACTTTTGTGTGTGCTTGTGCCAATTTTGCCATTTTTGGCCCGTCATGATGTCAAGTGGCGACCGTGTATCTCAACGTTGCGCTCGATTGACATCATGACCCAAGTATGATATGAGGGTACATACTTCGGTACCCAACATATCTTGGACCCGGCGAATAACTCCTCTTAGGCTTGGCATACCGTGGCCGCCATGTTGGCGATTTGGGACTATCCCAAATCATGAGCTCACTTGGCGACCCTGCCATTCCCAATATCGGAGGAGTTGGGCGACGCCCAAAAGATATGTTGGACCAATATGACTTGATACCAATCCTATGGCACACTCCGGTCCGAGTCGGGCATGTGCCTCATTTGCCCCAACCATGAGTGTGCGCATTTTTGGCCATTTTGAGCAATTTTCCACTTTTTCTGCCCGCCGTGCACTATGTTCTAACCCTCGTGCACGCCGTTCGCATGGACCAATGGACCATATATGACATGGGTGTTATGGGTAATGGTCCCCATGGTCCACACACCACGTGGGCGAAGCGGAGCCGCCTTCGTTAAGGCGCTAGGCCAAATCGAGTATGGGCAATTTTGCCATTTTTGCATTTGTGGACCCAATTGGGATCGTCACCACGCCAAGCAGCATGGAGATCTTTGAGAGCGGAGGGCATGGGAGTCTTCGTTGGACTCCCAGTGGATCGCGTATGGAATGGCGGATCCGATCTCCAAGCTGGCGTGGAGATATACTATTGGGAACACACCGAATTTTGGCTCATTTCAAGCAGCCAAAATGACCCAATTTTGGGACCCCAATTTCCCCCTTCCGTGTGGTCAATTGGCGGCCCCATTTCTCTAAGCCCATAGGGAGCCCGGACCTAAATCCAAGTTGTACAGTCAGATATAAGTCCTAGGTCCTGCCTCCTACCCTGTGAGCCATTGGCCTCACCTTGGCCGAGCGAGCCGCGCGTGGGAATGACGCCAATTTTGGTGATATTGGCATCATGACCCCACTTGACTCATCCGTGTTGCCCTGATGCCGGGACCTCAAAGGGAACCAGGTTGGGTGAGGGCTCCAGGGAGTTCGTACCCGAAGTGCATAGGGTCAGTTGCCTCGTCCCTACCTCTGGCTGGTCCGGACGAGGGGTCAATTTTGGGGATTTTTGAGTTAATTTCAGTTTGGGCTGAAACAGCCCATTTCCAGCTACCAACTCCTGGGTGATAATGGCGGTGCCATATCTCTGGCTCAGAGAGGAGTTGAGACCTGCCGTTAAGGGAGCATAGGGAGCCACTGTCGGTTGGCCTTGGAGCCCCTTAATTTCTCAGGAACTCGCCTGTGGCTAGGCGGGACACCTCTCCCATTGGCAGGGTTTCAGGGTCCGGACTGAGCAGGGCATGGGTTGTGTTTGAGCCACCGCCCCCATCAGCCACTGAGAGGGTCGGACCTGGGATTGGGATATGAGTTGGGACTGAGTGTCTATGGTCCTGTGATGCCCTTACCCCAGTCCAGTCTTAACCCCATGTGTACATATCCTGATGTGTTGCTGTACATACTTTCGTTGCCTCTTTGCAGAGTGGCAAGGATTCTGAAACGCTTTGTCACATGACACAGGCGTATTGATGCCCTTGTGAGCGTAGTGCCTTGCCTGCCTGCTCACCTGTGCGTGTCACCGCAGCGTCCCGTGGCCGGCCCCCCACGGGAACGCGTCAAAAGCGTTTCACCGCCGCGGGGTTACCCAACCCTCGCGTGCCACTCGGGGCCACCAACCCCGAGCAGCGCGTCGCAGCAGGGCGGCGCAGCTCGCAGCTCGCAGCGCAGCGCAGCGTCTCGCAGCGCAGCGCAGCGGCTCGCAGCGCCACTCAGCGACAGCGCCGAGTTCGTCACGGAGCCCGCAGCGCCGTCCAGAGCACCGCCCTGACCTCGCGGCAGCCGTGAAAGAGGTGCACGGACCAGGACTCCTGCATCAGCCCCATCGGCCGACCCGGAGTCCCATCGGCCGACCAGCAAGGCCGCGTCAACCACCTCCACAACCACCGGCTGACCAGCACCAGCCGCACTTCCAATCCAGTGCTGCAGCACCCTCCTCAACAACCACAACCAGTTCGTTGAGTTGAACGAGTGCACATCAAGGACTTCGAGACCATCCACGCCCCCGCTGCCATGGTGAATTGGCAGGAAGCGGGCAGGACGTGGCCGCGGCCCCACCCCCATGCAGCACGCCTGCTGCGTGGGTTGGTTTGGGACCAGCACTACCGCCACAGCAACCCCCAGTGCGAAGGCGGCATGCCCAGGAGCTTCGAGCTCCGCACGGACATCGCCCCCGACCGCCTGCAGGCCGTGGAGGACTGGCTGCGGGCGGAAGGGTACGAGTACCGCCACCAGCAGAGGCGCTGGAGGACGTGGACCCGGCCGGACAGGCCCGGCGAAGGCCTGCGCCCCGACGGGATTGAGGAGGACGAGGACCCCAACGCCTACCCGTCGGGCGCCTCGATCAACGTCTCCCTGTGGGACGTGATCGAGAAGAAGTTCCCGGAACCGGGGAGCGAGCGCAGGCTGCAGGGCAGCAGCAGCGCGTCTCCGGGGACGGAGAAGCGGTCCGCCGGGGACAGGAAGAGGGACCGGAAGTGGCGGGAGTACCAGGAGTCCCTGGCCGCCGAAGCCGCCCAAGGCGCCAAGGGCGGAACCCCAGCCCCCAGTCCCCAACGGGCCAATGGTGGTCACCATCCCGGCTCCACCACCCTTGGCGACTACATCCAAGTCGCCAAGCAGACCCAGGGCAAGCCACGTCCGCTGCTCCTGAGGGCCCGGCAGGCCCCAGCAGGCCCCAACAGCGACGTGGAGTTGGCCCACCGCGGGAGGATGCCGGCCGACCAGGCCAGCTCCAGCAGCAGCGTCGCTCCCGAAAGGGACGTGGCGCGCGCCTGTGAGCGCGCCTGTGGGGTGCCCTGCAACCGTCGGGTTGCCCGGCAACGGGCCAGGCAGTACAGCGCTGCCGTGGAGGGCGCCGCCGGCATCGCCCAGGAGGAGGCTGCGGAGTGGGCGCATGGCATGGCCATCCACGCCCAGACCGTGGCGGCCATTGCGGCCGGACTCACAGCCGTAGCCGCCCATGGGGCAGCGACTGCCCAGGTCAACGGTGAGTTGGCGGCAGCCGACGAGGAAGCCCGCCTGACGCAGGAGGCCATTGCCTGCAAGGAGGCCGAGGTGAAGGCGCTGGAAGAGGCGCTTGCCCAAGAGAGGGCAAAGAAGGACGCGGAGGAAAGGGCCCACGCCGAAGCGACGGCTAAGGCCCAGGAGGACGCCGCCAAGAAGGAAGCCATCGAGGCCGCGCGACGGAAGGTCGCTGAGGAGAAGGCCAAGACGGAGGCGGAGCTGGCAGCGTTGGAAGCGCAGAAGGCGCGGCTGCTGCAGGCCCGGGAAGCCGAGGCGGCTCGTGCTCGGGAGGAAGCCGAGGCGCGAGCTGCCGCAGCCACCGCCGCCGCAATGGAGGAGGCAGAGGCCAAACTCCGCCGCGAGACTCCCCTGGGAGCATCACGAGTGGAGACCCTTCGAAAGCTTTTCGAAGGGGACGCCTCCTCCAGGATGGCGCTGGATGAGGCCGACACGGGCAGCAGTGGGAGCAGTGGCACCACCGCCCGTCGACGGAGGAAGGGCAAGGGGAAGACCCCCGAGAGGCCGCGGAGGCCAGCGGGTGGGCACCCCCACGACAGTGACCCCTTCTTCACCGCCAGTGACGGGGACGAACGAGGCCGTCGGCATCGCCAAGTGGTGGCTTGGACGGGCGGAGGAGGCGGAGACGTCCCCATGGAACCGGAAGGTGAGGATGAGGATCCCCCTCCTCCCTACCGGAGCTCGGAGTCTTCCGTGACCGAGACGCCCAGGTGGGGCGACATGGACGAGGATGACGACATGGACTTCGGCATCACGAGGAAGCGCCCATCCTCGGACCCACCGAGGCGACCCGGCGGAGACCCACCGGGACCCCCTGGCGGAGGACCTTCAGGACCCCCTGGAGGACGCCCACCAAGTGGACCCCCTGGAGGTGGACCACCGGGCGGGGGAGGACCCCCTGGACCGGGCGGACCCGGCAGAGGCCCTCCTGGAGGACCCCCTGGGGACCCCGACGACCCACCAGGGAACGGCGACCCGGATGCCACCTGGCGGTGGATTGTCTACCTCCGCAGGAGAGTCCAGTTGCTCGAGCTGGAGGTAGACACGGGCAAGAGCGAGATGGCTCGCATCTCCACGGTCGCCGCGCGCGCGCAGAAGGACCTGGACATCGCCAGGGCCGAGACCAAGTCGCTGACCAACGTCGTCAGCGGCCTGCAGGAGAGGCTGGATGCGCTGGAAGCCCGTGGGAGCGTCGGCAGCGACCACCCACCCCTGGAGTCTGGCTCGTCGGACGACGGCTGGGGACCCGGACCAGGTCCAGGCAGACCCCACGCCCCCGGCGGAGCCCCCAGGAGTCGCCCCAGCGCTAGTGCCCCCTCTCTCACCGCCCCCTCTCACCACAGCGCGGGCCGCCGCAACGAGCGCGTGCCGCCCGGCAGTGGCAGTGAGGAATGGCGCGATGAGTGGCTCAGCGCGGACTACCACAACCGCCGTGCCCCACCGCGGACGCCTGTACGCCCCCGACGCCCGGCACCAGCCCCGGCGCCAATCCCCAGGGCTGGAGGACGTTATGGTGGACTCAGGGATGAGGTCCCCAGAGGAGACGTGGAGTGGGATGTCGGCGAAGGTGAGGACCTGGACCTGGACCTGGACCTGGAGGAGTTCGACATCAGCCCGCCGCGTGGTGTACGACGGGAGGCCGCTGAACGCAGCCGCCGGCGCCGTGATGAGGATGCGTACATGGATGCAGTACGGCGTGAACATTTTGGTTCAGCGTACGTGGAGGAACCGCGGCGTAGCCACAGGGACTCCATGGAGGAGATGGACGTGGCGGCCGTGGGAGTCCGTGGGCGAGGCCGATGGGAACCTCGGTCGACCTCGCGGCCGGCGTTCATGGTCTCTAAGGCCGCGGACGCCGCCGTGTGGGAAGACTTGAAGGACATCAGGCCCCCCATGTACGATGGCAACCATCTCAACCTCGACCGCTTCTGGGAGAAGCTGGACGATTGGGGGCTGACCGTCACTGAAGACCTACCTCCCGCGGATGCGGAGAGATATGTCTTCAAACGGTTCAGGTACCGCCTGCCGGAAGTGCTCGGCGAGCTATACTTCGTGGCGACCAAGGAGGGGAAAATCAAGACCCTCAAGGACGCCAAGAAGTGGCTCAACGAGCAGGAGCGGGTGGACGCTCCGCAGGTGGCTGCCAAGCGCTGGAAGTCCATCAAGCTTGAGCATGATGGACGGGAGATCCGCCTACGGGACTGGCGTGACTTCCGAGGGAAATACACCCTCTTCCGCCGCAATGTGGAGGATTGGAACGAGGGTGACGAGCAGGCTCGCCTACTCTCCATGCTGCCGGAAGCATGGATCAAGAGGGTCACCAAGGAGGAATCCAAGAGGGCCAAGTCCAACCACACGGTCAAGATGATGCTCCCCAAGGAGTATCATACGAACGTGGTGTCTGAGGCGAAGGAGAACGTGGCCCGGGATGTCAAACGGCACTCCCTGCGGAACGCCCTTCTCATCACCGTCTCGGGCGATCGCGAGAAGACCGCGATGTGGCGCCTTGACGACTGTGAGTTGAGCGGCCAGACCATCCGTCTGCAGCCCATCCCGGCGCGGATGAGCTGCGACGAGATCCTGGAGTGGGTTGGCGAGGAGGTACTCAAGGAGTACCGAAACCTCCACCACACCCGCGGGTTGAGGCCCGGCGACCGCGACGTCAACTACGTTGGCGAGGGACCTAACGGGGAAGACGCCATGGACCCAGCGGGAGCCGGCGGCGATGAGACTCTCGTCGACGATGACGACGACGATGAGCCCGCCGAGGTGGCCGTTTGTGCCTTCGTGGCCAGGAACCTGAGCGCGGGGAGCAAGCCGGGAAACTGGAAGCCCCTGCAGCAGGGTTGGAGGAAGCAGGAGAAGAGGGACCCTCGCCGCATTGGCGATCCTCCGCTGTCCTTTGGGGAGTTCATACGAGGTCACCCTCAGGGCTGTTTCGTGTGTTATGGGAGGAAGAAAGGCTTCAACCATGACCACCGAACATGCCCCGTCCACAAGGCCGACACGGAGGCTTACAAGATGGCGCACGGGTCGAAGAAGCGTGCGCCCGCGGGTATCCGGGAAGCCAAAATGGAGGTCGACAAGGACGAGCTGGCCAAGCTGATGTCGTCGGTGGGGACCGAGTTGGCCAAGGAGATCCAGGAGATCAAGCGGAACTGGGTCCCCAGGTCAGACAACAAGAACAAGGAGAACAACCAGAATGACGAGAACAAGGACAAGGACAAGAAGGGTAAAGGAGGAGGTAAAGGGGGAAGAAAGAAGGGCGTCAACGAGGTTGAGGCCGAGGATAACACCCCCTCTTCCACAACCGACGCCCCCTAGCGGAGCCCCTGCAGCCAAGGGCCCCAGCTAGGGCGGTCGCAGGATGGTGACGTGGGAAGCGCCGAACCATCCCAGTCGGGAGTCGATAAGCACAAGGGGACTGCCGCGGGCGGAAGGCCCGGTCCGGCGCCCAGTCGCGGAGGCGGGGTGAGGGCAAGTGAAGGCACGAACCCTTGCACCCTTCCGCCTTCGCGACCAAGAACGTGTTTGATGTACTACAGGATCTATCCGAGAGTATCGGAGGATCACCCGGACCGCAGCTGGATGCTGCAGATGGGCAGCCTGAGCCCATTGTCCACGACCTGCACCAGTCGCTTGTTGAGCTTCTGGAACGGCCGGAGATCCTGAGTTTGCACGCCGTGCGCCGTGTCGGTCGCGAGCGGCAGTTGCATCTTAAGGTCCGTGCCCTATGCGGGGAAGTGGAAAAGGTTTTCGACGTGTTGGTCGACACGGGAGCTCAAGTCAGCTTGGTCAAGGCTGGCCTACTTCCACCAGAGTGTCTGACCGACAGTCGGAAGCCTGTCAGGCTGAAGGTGGCGAACGGCCAGTACATGGTGGGAGGCACGAAGGAAGCGGCCATTGGGCTGCAGTTCGTGAACCATCGTGAGCTGAGCCGCCCAGACCTCGGCAAGGAAATCCTCCTGCACGGTAGCTTCTACGAGGCCGAGATGGACTGGGACATGATCGTCGGGTACGACTTCATGATGGAGACGGACTCCGGCGTCCTCCCGGCCCAGGCCTCCATGACCCTGTACCAGGACGACCAGCTCTCGTGGCTTTCGTCACCTGAGCACCATGTGGAATGCCAATGGATCCACCCCGAACGCAATCAGCTCGAAGTGGCCGCGCTGGACACTGAGCCCACTGGGCCAGCGAATCAGGAGTACGGCGTAAGGCCGGAAGTGGCGAACCGAGTGGTTGCGGACCTGGGAGCGTCGGATCTGGCCCTGGATGCGTTCTCTTCAGGAACCTCTGCCCATCTTCGGGTATGTGAGAAGTACTGGAGCGCACAGGACTCTGCGTGGAAGAAGCACTGGGGTCCGCATCAGGGCTTGATGTGGATCCATTGCCCCCGCTGGGACATTCCAAGAGCGATAGCGAAGATTCGCAAGGACCGCTCCAAGGCAGTGCTGGTTGTTCCTATGGGATGCACCGAGGAGGAAAGTACCCGACATTGGGTAGCCTCATTGACCAACATGACCTTAAACAAGGTCGTCCTACCGGCTGGAGAGAGTGTCTATCAGGACGCTAAGGGACAGCCCATGCCACCCCAGAGATGGCCGACGGAATTCCACTATGTGGATGGGGGCCTTGATCAGGTCGACACCACGGACTTCGTGTGTGTCAACCGTATCATAGCAGAGCCTTGGAGGCAATGCTTTGCGGTTCCCCCTGTTGACATCGAAGAATCGGACTCCGAAGACCCCCTCACTGAAGAGGAGTGGGATCTGGTTCAGGGGTATATGGATCAGCCCTTTCACGACTGGGGAAACCAGCGTGAGGGCAAAGGCCAGGACAAAGCCTGGTGGGAAGTGGACTCAATCGTCTTTGGTTCCTATGACGGGAATACCTTCGTACAGAGGGTGCTGGATCACATGTCCAGCCAAGACGAGCCGCCAGGCGGTAACCCACCCACCTACGGCGATCTGTTCCGAGGCAAGACCAGAGATGGCCCTTTGGGCCACCTGGGAAGACCACCAGAGCCGAAAGCGAGCGGAGTAGCTACCCCTCAAGTAAGCTCCGTGGTTCAAGTGCCCGGAAAAGCCAAGGCGGAGTCCGATGACTGCCCCAAGATCCAGGCGTTGAGGGCCAGGCTGAAGCATAAGTATGGCGAGACCTTCTTCAGCGGAAAACCTGTGTTCCCCCCACCGGTGCGTGGACCGTATGGCGAGGCCAAGATACGACTGAAGCAGGACCCCCGTGTGTATCGACACCGGGAGTTTGCCCTGAGGGGCGAGAGGAAAGAGGCCATGGAGAAGATCCTCCGTGACTTCATCCAGAGAGGCTGGCTTGAGCCGTGCCACTCCGAATGGGCCTCTCCCTGCTTCGTCGTCCCCAAGAAGGTCCCTGGAGAGTGGCGGCTCGTGGTTGACTACCGCGGCCTGAACGCCCAGACGCAGCACGACAGCTATACGCTGCCCCTCATTGAGGACATGCTGCAAAAGCAACACCGGCGGAGGATCTTCACGGTGATTGACCTGAAACATGGTTATCATCAGATGCCTCTCGCCGAGGAGTCCCGTGCCTGCACAGCCATGAGCACCCCACTTGGACCTCTCCAGTGGAAGGTGATGCCCATGGGCGTTACCAACGGCAATGCGGCTTTTCAGCGGATGCTCGAGAACCTGCTTGAGCCGGTGCGTGACTGTGCGGACCCCTTCGTGGACGACGTGATCATCGCGTCCGGGGACCCCAGCATGAGCTACGAGGAGCTCCTGGAGGCACATGAGAGGGACGTCACTCGAGTGCTGGACCTTCTGGTTCGGCACAAACTCACGGGCAGCAGTGACAAGGCCACCATTGCGGTAAGCGAGGTGGTCTTCGCTGGCCATGTAGTCGGGAACGGGCAGCGAAAGCCCATACCTGGCAAGGTGGCCGCGATTGAGCACTGGGAAAAGCCCAAAACGGTCTCGGAGCTACGGGCGTATCTGGGGTTCTGCAACTACTACTCGGGGTATATCAAGATGTATGCCGAGTATGCAGCCCCCATGACGACCATGCTCAGGGGCAACCGAGAGGAGACCAAGAAGGGGTCCAAGAAGGCTCTGGTCTGGACTGAAGAGTCCGACCGTGCCTTTGAGGGGATGAAGCAGGCGCTGCTATCCGCAGTGGGTCTGCACCTCGTGGATCCCGACCGAGGGTTCGTCCTGCGCACCGACGCTTCCGACTACGCCATTGGCGCTGTGCTGGAGCAAGTGCTTGACGACGGGAGGCACGTGCCCGTGGCCTTCTGGAGCCGAGTCCTGGCGGAAGGCCAGAGACGGACGTGGACGCCCCGTGAAAAGGAGGCGTACGCCATCGTCATGGCTCTCAGGAAATGGGCTGGGTACATAGCCCTCCATCCCGTCACCGTCTGCACCGACCATCAGAGTCTGCAGTCGTGGCACAAGGAGCACGTGGACACCCCCTCAGGTCCCGCCTCCCGACGGGCAAGATGGCATGAGACCTTGGCCAAGTTCGACCTTACGGTTGTTTATATTCCTGGAAAGGATAACACCGTGGCGGACTGTCTCAGTAGGTGGGCCTATCCCGCCAGCAAGGGCATGCAGGACATCTCTGCCCATGGCGATGAGGCTGAGACCGCTGAAGCCAAGGGGATCATTGAAATGGAGCGCCTGATGGACGAGGAGGGTGCTAAATGCTTTGTCGTCATGGCCGCGGATGCCCCCCTCGCTTCGAGGGTGAGCAGAACGGTCAGTGTACTCGCCCCTATGGGTGCCGCGGGCGGAAGGCCCGGTCGGGCACCCCCTGCGGGTACTGAGTCCGACAAGCACCTCTTCCCGGAGTCTTGCCTCCAGGACGACTGGACCGACGGCTACGCCAAGTCTGAGGCCTTTGCGGCCGAATATAGGGCTGTGACCGACCCTGACGACGGGCAGAAGTGGCCAAAGGGGCTGACTGAGGAGGATGGCAAGCTCTACCGGAATGGTAAGCTGCTAGTCCCAGAGTCCCGGGTGCTCGAGCTGTGCGAAGCTTGGCACCACCACATGCTGCACCCAGGGGTCAAGAAGCAAGCCCTTGACATGCAGCGTCGGTTCGAGATCGACCATATCGTTCTCTACACCGCCATCAAGAAGGTCAGGAAGGGTTGCTCGGTCTGTCAGGCCTGCAATCCCGATAACCGGAACGTCAAGGGGGAACCCCAATGGACCCCGGTTCCTGACCAGCCCATGGAGAGCGTGGCCATGGACGTCTTCTCCATGCCCGAGGTGCACATTGGCAAGGAGACCTTTGACTGTGTGGTTCTCTGTGTAGACCGCCACAGCGGCTACGTTGTAGCCGTTCCGGCACGCAAAAAGGGGTTGCTTGCCAAGGAAGTGGCAGTCATGATGATTCGTCATTGGCTGACCGTCTTTGACATCCCCCGCACCATTTGCAGTGACCGAGGGCCCCAGTTTACTGGTGGCTGGTTCAAGGCTATGTGTTCCCTCATGGGAATACGACATGCCAAGAGCGTTGCCTATCTCAGCCGGTCTAACGGCCGTGCTGAAGTGGCTGGACGGCAGCTGTTCGAGAAGCTGCGCAAGATCCACATCACCAATCCACGGCGGAACTGGTTCGAGGAGATGTGGCCTGCTCTGAAGGCCCATCATGACACCCCCACTCCGGGCGGTTTGTCCCCTCACCAGATTCTGTTTGGCAGGGACCCCCTGGGTAGGGGACTTCCCTTGTCTGGTGATGGCATGGCTATGGATGCCAAGGAGTTCTTCGCGCGGCAAGAGCAAACGGCGCGGGACATCCGCCAGCAGCTTGAGAAGGAGCATGCTGAGCGTCAGAAGTCCGCCCCGAGCTCGACAGCGCAGAAGTTCAGGGTGGGAGACCCGGTGTGGGTGATCAGACCCCGCCCCATGGGCACCCACCGCACCAAGACCTGGTTCACACCCGGCGAGGTGGTCCGCAGGATTGGTGAGGACACCTACCGCATCAAGGTGGGTCACGGACAGTTCCGGGAGCGCCACGAGAGTCAACTCCGTGTGCGGGAACCCAACCTCCGTGGCCGACATGTGTCCCTGGACTACGCCAAACATGAGGCCGATTCGGACGACGACTATGCTGAGCAGGACGACTATACTGTCGAGAAGATCCTGGCTCAGCGTCCGAAAGCCTCGGCACCCGGAGGTCTGGAGTTCAAGGTTCGTTGGCGAGGCTATGGGCCGTCCCACGACACCTGGGAACCCGTCTCCTCGTTTGTGCCGCGCGTCAATACTCCCTTCATGGAGTACATTCGCAAGCACAAGACCAAGATCCACGTTTCGGACTTGGCGGCACTCACCCGGGCGATTGCAGCCAGGGGTGCCTGATCAGCGCCCTGAGCTCTCCCCTGATGTGTTATGAGCGCTTGTGAGGCCGACGAATCGTCCCTTACTTGCTTGCTCTCTTCCATCTTTCGGTGACAGAGTGGCCATATACCCCCCCTGCTGAATCCAGAGGAGGATGGCCCCTCTCTTCGAATCTATTCGTCACTCACCCCCCCTGCTGAATCCTTGGGAAACCAGGTAGGGCGACTGACCTTCATAATTCTGAGCTCTTGGGGCCTTGAAGCCCAATAGGACGTTGCGCAACGGATGCCGCTGTCATCGGCATTGCGAATTTTTGGTGTGTGGTCTGGTTCCATGGCATTGGCGGAATCCAGACCAGTCGACGTGTGTCTCGAGACTATATATGCCTGAACTCAGGCGTTTTCCTGTCCACCCTCCTGCATTGCCTTATCCTGACCGTGGCGTGGTTTGGCGCTCTATCCAGAGCGTGTTTACACGCCTATTTACCCAGATTATTGCTTGTTTTTCTGCCCTCCAGGATATGTGCATCTGTATGTTAAGTGTCATCAGACCATCGCTGAGGGATGGACTGTTTTTCACCACGAATCGGGATACAGAGGCGCCTTGAGTCGCCGTGTACATGTTCTTACAGCCTGGTCCAGCCTGGACCAGTACTTGATTACAGATTCCCCTGTTTGAGTGCCTGTGATACCGTGTTACCCTATTCGCTGTGATGTGTGGAGATCCTGATGGCGCCAGGCGGTAAGCCCAGTTGCCTGACTACACTCCCAGCGGTCCGCCACTGTCAGTCCCAGTGTGAGCCTACTGATTCGCAGACGCACTTGCATTCGGATGGCGGCCTCCGGTGCTCCTGACCTCGGTCAGTCTGCCTGGGAAACTGGTGGTTTGAGGAGTCGACGCCTCCGCCCACACTGCATGAGGACTCCCTCATGTATGGCCTTCGTGGCAGTAGGGCGAGGGAAAAGACGGCCTTGATGCCCGATCCCTTCAGGAGGAGTTCCCTTACGATCTGGGGTTCGTAAGGAGTTCGACTATGGCACTCTGGACTCGCGTCGTATGGATATGGACATGGTGCGCCCGAGGAAGGACCCGTGGGGACTCTCCCCAGTCGGCGGGCCTTGGGAAGCTTGGGGTAGCCTGATGGATCTTTGTGGTCGCTCTCGACTTGTGGGACCACCTCGGTCGTCGTGTGTCGCCTATGTTGGCCGTGTATGCCACTACCACTGTGGTAGTGACCGTAGCAGCCGGCACCCGGTGCGCCTGGTATGGGTTAACGGGTCCTTTGGATGCCGAACAATCGCCGCCAGGACCCGGGACTTGATACTTGATACTATACATGTGCTACGAGCTGTTACAGCAGCATACCTATCCCACTGTGGGATACCTATCTTACTGTGACTTACTGAAGTGAGGATGTGACACCCCCCCCCCCCTTTCAGGAAGTGGTCCTGGGTACCCGCTGCCATGCGTGGGTGTTATCGAGCCCCCCCCAGGGTTTGCTCTAAGGAGGGGGGTGAAGCGGTACCCAGAACCCCATGGCCAGGTTACGGCATACAACCGGTCTCCGGTCCACTAACCCCATGTACGGCGTGTTCCGTGCCGTGAAGCCCCGCATCGGCAACCGATGCACCGCCAGCGGAGATCTGTGTGTCAGAATATCAGGAATCAACAGGGTTTTATTTTCATATTGTTTCCGTCAATTTTTACGCTTCCGTTCTGATATTCACTGTTTTGACTGCTGGCGGTTGGTTCGCGACTTTACCGTAACCGCCAGTTTAACTGTTTATAATGGAAATTTTAACGCTATCCGCGACGAAGGCTCCAAAGTCTTCAGGAACTGCATGGACGCTTCCGCAATTTTCATAATTAATACTCGCAACCTTAATCCGAATTTTTCAGGATGTCGAAATCGGATTTTCGACTTCGACATCCCCGCACTTGATTTGACCTCTTTCGAGTGGACCTACGTGCTTCCCTATGCACGAATCAACTTCCCTTTTATCCTGCCCTCCATTTGTCTTAAAGATATGGGCAAAACAAAGTTGATTCGTGAGGCCACTTGTGAAGGTCATATCTCGTGCCGCTTGCGAGGAATGACAATAAGGAAACGTGGGATGTATTCCCAATACTCCCGACGTAATTTAGGAAGCTTTATATGCCTTGCGTTTCCACACATGCGCGCTAGTGTAATGGATCATGGTCAAGAGGGTAGAGTTTGCGTTAAAACTCTTGGACCGTGATATTGCGTGCGTTAAGATAACTTTCGAGTGTAGCGCGCAAGTGTTGGTGTTGCATAGGAACTCTCCTTGAGTTCCTATGAGCAATTGACACAAAGTTATGCCCTTGGAGGCGCATGACATATCGTGGTGGGAGCTACCTTTTTGGGGCAGTATGTGGTATGTGCCATGTGTTGTGTTGCGTGCCCATTTGGCGGGTCCATTACTCCAAGCCAAGCCCGCCAATGGACCTCATATTGTGCAAGCCCCTTCTCCATACTCCCTACGGTCAATTGCAAGCCTAACCTTCGTGAAGGGAAGCTTGTGTGGCGATCCCGAAGCGATGCGTTGGGAGCAAGGTGTGTATTTTGCAATTTTCCATATTTTCATGTGCCCACTTGGGAAGTAGCGCTCGTAACCCTTCAAGGCGCCCCAAGTGGAGCACATATGTGGGATCGAAGGTCATTGGTGTCAAGTCATTGTGTTTAGAAGGATTAAGTGATTGCACGACCCAAGCCGAAGATATTATAATATAATGATGCACCTTTCAAGGCACTTTTGTGTGTGCTTGTGCCAATTTTGCCATTTTTGGCCCGTCATGATGTCAAGTGGCGACCGTGTATCTCAACGTTGCGCTCGATTGACATCATGACCCAAGTATGATATGAGGGTACATACTTCGGTACCCAACATATCTTGGACCCGGCGAATAACTCCTCTTAGGCTTGGCATACCGTGGCCGCCATGTTGGCGATTTGGGACTATCCCAAATCATGAGCTCACTTGGCGACCCTGCCATTCCCAATATCGGAGGAGTTGGGCGACGCCCAAAAGATATGTTGGACCAATATGACTTGATACCAATCCTATGGCACACTCCGGTCCGAGTCGGGCATGTGCCTCATTTGCCCCAACCATGAGTGTGCGCATTTTTGGCCATTTTGAGCAATTTTCCACTTTTGCTGCCCGCCGTGCACTATGTTCTAACCCTCGTGCACGCCGGACGCATGGACCAATGGACCATATATGACATGGGTGTTATGGGTAATGGTCCCCATGGTCCACACACCACGTGGGCGAAGCGGAGCCGCCTTCGTTAAGGCGCTAGGCCAAATTGAGTATGGGCAATTTTGCCATTTTTGCATTTGTGGACCCAATTGGGATCGTCACCACGCCAAGCAGCATGGAGATCTTTGAGGGCCAAGTGCATGGAAGTCTACGTTGGACTCCCAGTGGATCGCGTATGGAATGGCGGATCCGATCTCCAAGCTGGCGTGGAGATATACTATTGGGAACACACCGAATTTTGGCTCATTTCAAGCAGCCAAAATGACCCAATTTTGGGACCCCAATTTCCCCCTTCCGTGTGGTCAATTGGCGGCCCCATTTCTCTAAGCCCATAGGGAGCCCGGACCTAAATCCAAGTTGTACACTCAGAAATAAGTCCTAGGTCCTGCCTCCTACCCTGTGAGCCATTGGCCTCACCTTGGCCGAGCGAGCCGCGCGTGGGAATGACGCCAATTTTGGTGATATTGGCATCATGACCCCACTTGACTCATCCGTGTTGCCCTGATGCCGGGACCTCAAAGGGAACCAGGTTGGGTGAGGGCTCCAGGGAGTTCGTACTCGAAGGGCATAGGGTCAGTTGCCTCGTCCCTACCTCTGGCTGGTCCGGACGAGGGGTCAATTCTGGGGATTTTTGAGTTAATTTCAGTTTGGGCTGAAACAGCCCATTTCCAGCTACCAACTCCTGGGTGATAATGGCGGGGCCATATCTCTGGCTCAGAGAGGAGTTGGGACCTGCCGTTAGGGGAGCATAGGGAGCTACTGTTGGTTGGCCTTGGAGTCCCTTGGTTCCCAGGAACTCGCCTGTGGCTAGGCGGGACATTTCTCCCATTGGCAGGGTTTCAGGGTCCGGACTGAGCAGGGCATGGGTTGTGTTTGAGCCCCCGCCCCCATCAGCCACTGAGAGGGTCGGACCTGGGATTGGGATATGAGTTTGGACTGAGTGTCTATGGTCCTGTGATGCCCTTACCCCAGTCCAGTCTTAACCCCATGTGTACATATCCTGATGTGTTGCTGTACATACTTTCGTTCCCTCTTTGCAGAGTGGCAAGGATTCTGAAGCGCTTTGTCACATGACACAGGCGTATTGATGCCCTTGTGAGCGTAGTGCCTTGCCTGCCTGCTCACCTGTGCGTGTCACCGCAGCGTCCCGTGGCCGGCCCCCCACGGGAACGCGTCAGAAGTGTCTGCCTAACCCCTGCCGTCTAGGGGGCTTTCAACTCTTCACATCGGGGAAGGAAACCAGGAGTGCCCATTTGTGGGCCGAGTGGCTACATAACCCCTGCCGTCTCGGGGGTCCCCAACTCTTCGGAGCGGGGAGGGAAATCAGAAGTGCCCATTTGTGGGCGGAGTGGCTACATAACCCCTGCCTTCTAGGGGGTCCCCAATGCTCAGCACGGGGACAAAATTAGAAATGGCCCACATGTGGGCACACTGGCTACCTAACCGCCGCCGTCTCGGGGGCCCCCAATGCTCAGCACGGGGACAAAATCAGAATTGGCCCACATGTGGGCATTGTGGCACCGTAGCGCATGCCGTCTTGGTGGTCCCCAATGCAATGCACGGGGACAACTTTAGAAATGACCCACATGTGGGTGTCGGGCACTTCCGAACTGTTGAGTATGCGGCCCAGGTGGAGTCCGACGTTTCGCACCGCCCCTACCCCGGAATAGGATAGGGTGTCATCGGCTTGGGTATTGGTTGATAGTGATATTGGGACCCTTGGGAGGGTCTTGCGACTGGCGATAAAGGGGTGAGGGACCACCATGGGACATTATGGTTGCGCTTTCATTTAATTGCGGCAATTCGCGGTGGTGGTGCTAAACGGATATAATTATTGGCAATTTTTTGGCAAAAATTCTTACACGAAAAGACACCTTGCCAACCAGGAACTGGACTTGGAGAAGAAACGAAGGTAACTCGATTAAGAGTACACCTGTTTTCCAAGTCCATTTGTAGAGCACATTGTGACGCATTAAGTGTTGCTATCCGATCAATCGGCTAGTCAAACAAATCTTTTGCCGCACCCAACACTTTGAATTTCTCGGTCGCCATTGGGTCGGTCCTGTTCTCTTCTGGATGAAGAAGTAGAGATAAAGAGCGGTATTGCCCCTTTACTGCGGTTGCATCTTCGGCACCCAAGAAGTGCAAGGCATGTGCCTTTCGCCGGCGAACACTGGTGTTCTCATCTGTGATCCTTGTGGACCACTCGGTGATTTCTCTCTTCGTCAAAGCCAAATGATCCACCGGGGTATCGTCCGCTCGAGGACGTGACCGGGGGGGTTCGCTTGATGGTGCCGTTGACACTTGGTGTGGTCGAGGGCGTTTGCGACTTCCCCGTTGCTCGCTGCCCGTTGCACGTTGTCTCTTGGAATGTGGCCCGTTGCTTTGTTGGGATGTCCTTTTTCTTGAGGAGTGGTTGTCCTCGGAGTTGGTTGACTTTCCACGCCCTCCTTGGGGTGGATGTGGTTGCGAACGATATGGTGCTTGGCTTGGAGGTTGATGTCCTGCTGGCATAGTAGTTCTTCTGGACTTGGGAACTTTTCTCGAAGGTTTTGCTGTTGGTGTTGGTGGACTTGGGCGCCCAGATTTTTGCCTTGTGTTTGGGGTAGGCTTTGTGTTGGCACCTCCTTTTGACCTTGATGTTTCGGAGCGTTGAGGTTGATGGGTTTGTGATGGATCTGGACTAGCCTGGTTGCTGCCTACCGTTGGGTGTGATGGCCCATGTTTGGTACCTTGTGGAGGGCAGGTCCAATGGTGTTCGCTTGTGTGAGCATCCAATTCGGCATCGGTGACGTCAGGTAGGGCCCCACACTCCGTCATTGCCCAAATGACGGGTTCATCATACATGGTCAAAGCCTCCTTGTATGTGGCGTCTTGGAACGTATTCACTGCGGATCGCAACGTCGTGGAATCCACTGCAAACATCTGAAGGATGCTTGCACAATATGCCAAGAACCATCGTGGGAGCTGCCCCGTCAACGTTTTGGCAGCGCACCATTGCATGGCGAGCATCACCACGCGGAACCCACAAGTATCGGAATCAGGTTGGGTTCCGTAATGGTGCCAGACGAAAGACCAGCCAAGTTTTTTCAACATGACTTGAAATAGAGCCCCACATTCCGACGAGGCGTCTTTGGAATCGTGAATGACTAGCCTCGTGCAATCCACTTGGAGATTTGTGACCAACACATAGTGGACCCCTATTGTGGAATTTCGGGACGTTAGCAATAATGGTAACACGCATTTTTCTGTACAAATGAGGCTTAGTGTAGGAAAATGTCGCATGAGTTGGGCCAACTGCATGTCGATGATAACAGGTTTCACCGAGGTGGTTCCTGGGGGCAAGAGAACTTCAAGGAGGCACTGGACCGCCGCAGTGGACAACCACGCACATTCTGCAAGATGAACATTGTCCTAGATGGAATCATTTCTCTCATCGGCCAAAATTCAATGCTGAAGTGGCAATTACGTGCATCCAAATGGGGGTAGTCACCAATGGAGGACGGAGGCGGAGCCACATGCAATGTAGTCGGGTACCGTTTGGGTGGACCCTCAATGTGATCTTGCTTTTGAAGAATGCGCTCCCGGAGAACAGCCTTTGTACCACAAGGTGATAGTCCATGAGCCGCACACAAGGTCCGCAACTGAACAACGAACATTTGGCTCAAGACATCGGCACTAAAGACACGTGGCTTCTTGTTGCGATCTAACAACTGCACTCCAACGTTTGGTTGCTGAGATGTGCCATGAGGCCGTCCGCGCATGCGTGGCTGCTCTGTTCCGTCCTCATTGAGGTCGTCAATGTCCAATGACAACTTGTCTCCTTGTAATTGTCTATCAATGTAAGACCACCATGGAAACGACACATACTGCAAGATGAGCAACATGTTCACTTTTAAGATGCGGCCATCCAAATTTTGGGGGAAATGAGATTTGGTGTGCCATGAGCGGCATACACACATGATCCCGGCAATGAGAGTGGAGGTGAAGGTTCTACGTGGGTAAGGCGGAATGTGCTGAACGGGTTTGGGTGCCAAAACATTTGTTGCCACAAACCAGTTCCACAGCTGCACGTAGTAGGGGTCCACAAGGAATGCCTCACGGCGATAGTTCAGGATATATAGACCTTGCAGGGACCGTGCCGGTGACAATGCAACATACGCGTGTGCTGCGGCAAAGAAGGTTGCCATATCAATCCACACAATCTGGTACGAGCAGCCTTGCGATCCGTGAACAGTACATGCATAGCCTGCGAGCATCGGAAATTGTAGTATTTTGACCTGCACGGATGGTCCGTACACGGGGAATTTTTGTTGGAACCGACAAATAGGGTACTCCTTAGTGCGACCAATGGGACAGACAACGATAACATCATTGGACCATCGCTTGATAACAACCATTGTTGAGTTCACCAAACGATTCTGAATACTAACGTTGCGAATTAGCTGGGCTCGCATACCGGCGGCCACGAAAACCTGTTGTGGGAGCACGCGGCGATTGCGAGAATTGATGTAGTCGCACATGGCTTGATTGGTAGGAGCACCACCCATGTCCACATAGGTGGCATTGAAGGTCACAATATTACATCCCAATTGTGCCATGAAGTGTTCGTTCCACCGATGCATAGCATTCCTGCGTCCCACTAGCATGGGGGCATCTTCGAGGTCTTGAAGCGAAACATCATTGTTTGGAGCGATGCGTTGCTGTAGGGTGAGATGATCATCATCTGTTTCCTCCCCAATGCGTACACGATTGAGCAGGTCAATGAATTGTCCATCGTCTTGGCGCATGACCTCCGTCAACACAAACGGCACAAATTTGTTCCGGAAGAGGGCACTATCGAAGATGTCGAGATCAACAGCGGGAAGCTGCAATGGGTCGCCAACAAGAAGCATTGTAATTCCTCCGAAAGGATTCCGCTTGTCGCGGCGCACCTTGTGTAGTATGTCATTCAACGTGTGGAGGAGCTTGTTTCGACAAAAGCGAGAACTCATCCACAATAATCATGTCAGCATTATGAATCATCGACCAAAGAATTGTTCCCTCTTTGATTTGCCAATCAAGGTCCAATGACAATGAAAGCAAGCTGTGGATGGTTCGGCCACCAACGTTGAGCGCTGCCACGCCACTAGCACCGCACACAAGTATTGAAAATCCACATACGCGTAGCTTGGCAATCAATAAACGGACGACATGAGACTTCCCAGTTCCTGCAACTCCTGTGAGAATGGCACACAACTGAGGTCGGCTACCTGCAGTGCTAGCCCGACAATGTGTCGATATATCTAGTACATCCTTCGGTTGTTGTTGTTGAAAGTGTGCCACAAAGATTTCAAAAACCATATGTTGCCAATGATTTAGGGCATTCACCAAGGTATCGGCAGCTCCGGGGTCATCGGCATTCATAAACGCCTTCAACTCCTCAGCCAATTGGGGATCCATTTCCGCCTCATCAGCAACCACTGGTTCATCCTCACCGGCCCGATGCTTGTCAAGCTCATCCAAATCGGACATATAATTGTTGAAGAAGGCTGCGTCGATTATGTCCTCAGCTCGAAGGACTTCTGCAAGAAGACGCAACCGCTCAACGGAGTAACCTCGAGCCTGGGCGTTGTTCAGGGTTTCCCGTGCCTCTTTTTCATATCCTCGGAATAGCCCACGAAGGATACACTCCTCCATGTAGGTTTTTGACACATTGTCCTTCGAAAAGAATCGCTGTTCGTGGTCTTCTTTCGTGAAGGGCTGGGAGAGGAGAATCTTTTGTAAGAAATACTTTTCGGCGTCCTCACCGTACGGAAGGTAGAAATTCCACCTTGGAATGGCAGTGCGCCGGCGCAATCTCCACTTATTGCCCATGTTGTCTTCAATTTCTCGCTCCATGCGCTCTGGAGGGGACGGCCACCAGTATGGGCGCTCCTTGCCATTGTCAGGAGATCACCGTCTACTGCGTCGTCGGAATCACCAGACAGAGATTCGTTTGCCATATCCTCTGCCGGATTGCTTGCCAAGGCGCTGGCGTCTGCGGGATTGCGCTGTGTACGACGGTAATATCGGTAGAAGTCAGGGTACTTCAGTTGCAAACCGTCCGGAAGCTCCACATAGAAATCGTACCTATCTAGGTACCAAACATCTGTTGACGCGTCATCCTCCGGTAGGTGTTTGCGGCGTTTCAAGCGCCCCAACTTAGGCCATGGATCCGTTGGAATCCATACAACCTCTCCGCTACCCCTACACTGATGAATGCCGAGCAGCATCATTCCATTCTCCATGCGTCCCAAAGAATGTAGCTTCAGCAAGCGCTCAACGTCAGTGGCATTTGGTGACAGGTGCATTGGGACAGTCAATGATTTTGCGGCTTTGGTGAGATATTTCGCAAGGTACAACTCCCACCCCAAAGATGTGATCCGTTGCACATTGTTCTGGCATTGCAAACGTACTAGAAGACGACGATTGTGAGGTACCACACAAGCATCTTCTTGCTCCTGTCGGCGGTACAATAGGCGTACACCCTTAGTGTCCAACTCCTCCTTATGTTGGGGAACCGTAAACGGATACCCTGACTTACACTCGGTAGATACGCGCCCTTGGCCAATGTTGAAACATTTGTCTGGGTAACACTGGTGCACCATATTGCACTCCTTGTATAAACTCCGTAAATATGAAGTGAATTCCGGATCATAGCCATCACTTTCGCGAGGCATTGTAGCGCAGATGACATCATCCGGGATTGAATCTGGTTGGCACCAAACAACACCATGTAGGTGCACTCGGCCGCGCTCTTGGTATTCAAAGCGGAACCAATAATCGCGAACCGTTCCAAATGGACCTCTCTTGCCAATCGCTAAGAACTCACGCTTGAACATCTCCACCCGCTTATGAAATGCAACGCATGCCTCCATATCGTACCCGTCTTGAATTGGCTTGGTGGGCCTTGTGCCCTCCGGATATTGTCCAGGCCACACCGCACCTGCGCGACATCCCTTTTGAACTGCAGCTTGCAAATCAGCCCAATTGTCATTCATTGTCCAAGTAATGAATAGGTCTGCTTTTCCAAGCTCCCGGCTCATTGCAGTGAGGTCAAGGTAGGTAGGTATCTTCGGGAGCTCGGGATGCCTCCTTTGACGGTGCAGGAAGAAGGTCTTACCAAGGGGACGTCCTGTCCCTCCCACTGCCCTATGTTAGGTGCCTCTTGAGCCGCTCCCGCATGTGCTTGGGAAGGCATTGTCGCGGCCACCCGGTCCATGTGCCCCAGGTGGGAGGGTGTCCCCACATGTGTCCATGAGTAGGGCCACATGCCCCCTCCTTCGGGCGGCAGCTCTGGGGGCTGCCCAGCCGTGTGGAGTATCTCTCACCACAAGGGGTCTTGCTCCCGCTTGTCTACGGTACGACCGCCTCACCCTTGTGGCTTGAGTTGCGGGGCCGCTCCGCTTGGCAGGCGACCCCTTCCTGGACTGTGTACCGGCTCGCCTGTCACTGGTTGCATCCATGGCTCCGGGTGACGTTTGCCATGGTCCCCGATGCAGCCTGGCCAGGCTCGGACCAGCAGCCTTGGAGTACCGCTCCTGCCACTGGCCCGGTGGGTCGGCTGGGTCGCCCCAGTGTGTCCGAACCATGGGGTGTTGGTTCTTTCCTGTCCCCCGGCGTCCCTACGTGTGTGCGGTGTCCTGGGCCTCCCGGCTCCTGTTCACCGATGTGCCCGCTCGCCGTGTTGTGTTGGGTGTGCGGTGTCCTGGGCCCCCCGGCTCCTGTTCACCGGTGGGGCCGCTCGGTGTGGTGTGTTGCGTGTGCGGTGTCCTGGGCCTCCGGCTCCTGTTCACCGGTGTGCCCGCTCGGTGTGTTGTGTTGCGTGTGCGGTGTCCTGGGCCCCCCGGCTCCTGTTCACCGGTGTGCCCGCTCGGTGTGGTGTGTTGCGTGTGCGGTGTCCTGGGCCTCCGGCTCCTGTTCACCGGTGTGCCCGCTCGGTGTGTTGTGTTGCGTGTGCGGTGTCCTGGGCCTCCCGGCTCCTGTTCACCGGTGTGCCCGCTCGGTCTGTTGTGTTGCGTGTGCGGTGTCCTGGGCCTCCCGGCTCCTGTTCACCGGTGTGCCCGCTCGGTGTGTTGTGTTGCGTGTGCGGTGTCCTGGGCGTCCGGCTCCTGTTCACCGGTGTGCCCGCTCCGTGTGTTGTGTTGCGTGTGCGGTGTCCTGGGCCCCCCGGCTCCTGTTCACCGGTGTGCCCGCTCGGTGTGTTGTGTTGCGTGTGCGGTGTCTTGGGCCTCCCGGCTCCTGTTCACCGGTGTGCCCGCTCGGTGTGTTGTGTTGCGTGTGCGGTGTCCTGGGCCTCCGGCTCCTGTTCACCGGTGTGCCCGCTCGGTGTGTTGTGTTGCGTGTGCGGTGTCCTGGGCCCCCCGGCTCCTGTTCACCGGTGTGCCCGCTCGGTGTGGTGTGTTGCGTGTGCGGTGTCCTGGGCCTCCGGCTCCTGTTCACCGGTGTGCCCGCTCGGTGTGTTGTGTTGCGTGTGCGGTGTCCTGGGCCTCTCGGCTCCTGTTCACCGGTGTGCCCGCTCGGTGTGTTGTGTTGCGTGTGCGGTGTCCTGAGCCTCCGGCTCCTGTTCACCGGTGTGCCCGCTCGGTGTGTTGTGTTGCGTGTGCGGTGTCCTGGGCCCCCCGGCTCCTGTTCTCCAGTGTGCCCGCTCGGTGTGGTGTGTTGCGTGTGCGGTGTCCTGGGCCTCCGGCTCCTGTTCACCGGTGCGCCCGCTCGGTGTGTTGTGTTGCGTGTGCGGTGTCCTGGGCCTCCCGGCTCCTGTTCACCGGTGTGCCCGCTCGGTGTGTTGTGTTGCTGTGCGGGGCGTCGCTGCGGGGCGCTCACTCGTCCATCCGGACGGCGGCTATCGTAGCCGGCAGGGGCTGGGTACCCTCCGGGCGCACACACGTCCATCCGGACGGCGGCTGTTCGTAGCCGGCAGGGGCTGGGTACCCTCCGGGCGCGCACTCGTCCATCCGGACGGCGGCTGGCGTGCGTGTGCTTGCTCTTTGTGGCCGGGTCTGGCGGGCCGGCCTCCCGGGCGCGTTGTGGTGCGCCTCACCTTTTCCTTTGGCCGCTTTGTCTTTCTGCTTTGCTTGGCCCCCTCCGGGCCGGCTGCCCCCCGCTCTCTCGCTGCCCTTGCCGTTCCTCGTTGTCTTGGCGCCGTGCTTTGGTTGTTTTTCTCGGCCTCCCGCTGCCTGGCTCTTCGTGCGCTCGCGCGTTGTTTGTGTCTCCTGCTTGGCCGTTGGGTGCTCTTTGGTGGTTTCTCCCCCCACCCTCTCCCTTTTTGTGTCCCGGTGTTTTCGTCGCTCCTGCTTGGTGCTCTGGTGTTGTTTTTTTTTTTTTTTTTTTTTTGGTTTGTTTGTTTTTTTTTTTGTTTTTTTTTTCTTCCCCTTCTTCCCCTGTGCGCCCCCGTTGTCTCCGGCTTTCTCTGGTTTCCGGCCCCGGGTGCTCTGGGCCTCGGCGCTGTGCGTTGTTTGCTTTGTTGGCCTTCCGCCTCTCGGCTGTCCGTGCGCTTGTCCCTCTTTCGTGCTTTCCGTCTGGCTGGTGCTTGCTCCCCGTCGGTTGCTGCCCCCCCCCCCCCACTCCCCCTTTTTGTCTCGCGGTTTTCGTCGCTGCCGCTCGGTGCTGTGTGCCGTGTGCTGCGTTGTGCTGTGCGTCCCTGGGTGCGGTGCTGTGCCGTGTTGTGCTCGTTGGGTGCCGCTGCTTGTTGCGCCATGCCCTCTGGCGCTGCCCGTTGCCCTGGGCCCTGTGCTCTGCGGCGCTGCGTTTTGCGGTGTTCCCCCGTGCTGTGTGTGTTTTGTCGTGGCGCGGTGGTGCGTGCTGTTGTTGGCCGCTCTGCTTTGTGCTGTGTGTGTCCCGGGGTGCTGTGCTGTGCTTTCCGTGTCCTCTCCGCTCCGTGCGGTGTGTGCTTCGCCGTGCTGGTGCGCTTGCGTTGTGCTGTTCGTGTGGTGCTGTGGTGTGCCGTGGTGCGGTGCTGGGTCTGGTGGCCCGCGGTTGTCTGCTGGTGGCGTGTTTCGGTGTCGGTGTCCCTGTCTGGCCGCGTGGTCTGTTTCCCTGTGGTTGGTGCGGTTTGCTGTGGTGCCCTGCTTTCCTGTGTCGTGTTCTGTGGTGCTGTGCTGTCGCGTGGTGCTGTGCTGTTGTGCTCTGCTGTCGTGTTGCGGTGCTGTTGGGGCTTGCTTTGCCCTCCTGTGGGCTGTCGTGCTGTGCTGTGTTGTGCTGTTGGTTGGCTGTGCTGTTTTTTGCCCGGTGGTGGTGTCTGCGTGCTGTGGTGCTCTTTTGCTCGTGCTGTGCGTTGCCTGTCTTCTCCGCTCTGTGCGCTGCGGTGCCTTGTTGTGCTGGCTGTGGTGCCTTGCTTCCCTATGTCGTGTGCTGTGGCGCTGTGCTGTCGTGTGGTGCTGTGCTGTCGTGCTCTGCTGTCGTTTTGCGGTGCTGTTTGTGTTTGCTTTGCCCTCCTGCGGCCCGTCGTGCGGCGCCAGTGTCGTCTGCGCTGTTGTTGGTGCCTCGTGCTGTGGCGTGTCCCTGTGCGTTGTGGTGTCTCCCTGGGCGTTCTGCGGTGTGGTGGTGCTGCTCTGGTGTGTTGTGGTGTCTTGCTGTGCTGTGCGTTGTCCTGCGGTGCCGTGCTGCCCTGCGGTGCTGTGCTGGTTTGTTTCTTGCGTGGGTGTGGTTGTACCTACTTGAAAAACCGCCGCAAAATTTAGTAAAATTTTTTTTCTTTTTTTTTTTCCCCTTTTTTTTTTTTTGCTTTTGAAAAAAAAAAAATTATACACGACCCAACACACTCGCATGCAGCAAGACCATGTTCGTTGCTGTGCCTTACGTGCTACCCGTCGTTCTTGATGTTCTCGGCCTTGTTCTTGTGCGTGGCGTCGTGGAGCGTGTTGGTGTCCATTGCTAAGGGTTAACCGCGTTCCCCCAGGGCCGCCGCCTGAGCTGCAGGGCAAGGGGAGTGATGGGCACGAGGGTGGTGCATGGAGAAGAAGAAGAAAAAGGCGGCAGGGCGCGACATGAGGGGTCGTGGCGAGTTATGAAAATTTTTCGAGTTTTACGCGCTGCTCGCGACGCGTTTTTCTTTGCACCTATAGCGAGTTAGACGACGGCAAGGATGGCGTTGGGGTCCTACGAGCGTTACGGTGCTTACGGCGTTAACTATTCACCTATTTGACGTCGAAAAAGTTTTCGTCGCGTTTTTACGCGTTTCGCAGCGCGCTTTTTGGCCTAAGCGTTTTTTATGCTAATTAGCTTTATTTTCAGCTATTCAGAAAACTTTTTTCGTCGTATTTTACCTACACTATTTTACGCTCCTCCATGTAGGTTTTTGACACATTGTCCTTCGAAAAGAATCGCTGTTCGTGGTCTTCTTTCGTGAAGGGCTGGGAGAGGAGAATCTTTTGTAAGAAATACTTTTCGGCGTCCTCACCGTACGGAAGGTAGAAATTCCACCTTGGAATGGCAGTGCGCCGGCGCAATCTCCACTTATTGCCCATGTTGTCTTCAATTTCTCGCTCCATGCGCTCTGGAGGGGACGGCCACCAGTATGGGCGCTCCTTGCCATTGTCAGGAGGATCGGCTTTATACCGATCACCGTCTACTGCGTCGTCGGAATCACCAGACAGAGATTCGTTTGCCATATCCTCTGCCGGATTGCTTGCCAAGGCAATGGCGTCTGCGGGATTGCGCTGTGTACGACGGTAATATCGGTAGAAGTCAGGGTACTTCAGTTGCAAACCGTCCGGAAGCTCCAAATAGAAATCGTACCTATCTAGGTACCAAACATCTGTTGACGCGTCATCCTCCGGTAGGTGTTTGCGGCGTTTCAAGCGCCCCAACTTAGGCCATGGATCCGTTGGAATCCATACAACCTCTCCGCTACCCCTACACTGATGAATGCCGAGCAGCATCATTCCATTCTCCATGCGTCCCAAAGAATGTAGCTTCAGCAAGCGCTCAACGTCAGTGGCATTTGGTGACAGGTGCATTGGGACAGTCAATGATTTTGCGGCTTTGGTGAGATATTTCGCAAGGTACAACTCCCACCCCAAAGATGTGATCCGTTGCACATTGTTCTGGCATTGCAAACGTACTAGAAGACGACGATTGTGAGGTACCACACAAGCATCTTCTTGCTCCTGTCGGCGGTACAATAGGCGTACACCCTTAGTGTCCAACTCCTCCTTATGTTGGGGAACCGTAAACGGATACCCTGACTTGCACTCGGTAGATACGCGCCCTTGGACAATGTTGAAACATTTGTCTGGGTAACACTGGTGCACCATATTGCACTCCTTGTATAAACTCCGTAAATATGAAGTGAATTCCGGATCATAGCCATCACTTTCGCGAGGCATTGTAGCGCAGATGACATCATCCGGGATAGAATCTGGTTGGCACCAAACAACACCATGTAGGTGCACTCGGCCGCGCTCTTGGTATTCAAAGCGGAACCAATAATCGCGAACCGTTCCAAATGGACCTCTCTTGCCAATCGCTAAGAACTCACGCTTGAAAATCTCCACCCGCTTATGAAATGCAACGCATGCCTCCATATCGTACCCGTCTTGAATTGGCTTGGTGGGCCTTGTGCCCTCCGGATATTGTCCAGGCCACACCGCACCTGCGCGACATCCCTTTTGAACTGCAGCTTGCAATCAGCCCAATTGTCATTCATTGTCCAAGTAATGAATAGGTCTGCTTTTCCAAGCTCGCGGCTCATTGCAGTGAGGTCAAGATGCCGTGAGGCCCAATAGGATCGTGTCCCAACTAGCTTGGATGGGACATAAGTTCCATATCGATAGTATGGGTTGAGTTCCGCGGTACCTTGATCAACCCCTTCGCTTTCCAAATTCCGATTCATGGAATCAACACCATCGTGGTATGAAGCACGGGCCTTCTTATGTTCGTGTGCGGGGCGTGCTGATGATTGGCTTGGTTGGCTTGGGGACTGTGTGGATGATTCGGCACCTGGACAGGGAGTTGATTGCCTCGGCTGACTGGGTGATTGAGTGGATGGCGAAGAAGACTGTGCGTGATGTGATGACTGTCGCTTTGGAGGGGGCTTGGGTCCTGCGGAGCTTTTAGCAGCACGCAGATGTTCCGCAGTAATATCCTCTGCGCGATCACCACGTTGCGCTTTGAAATTTTGCTGGTTCCAAATAAGTTGATTCTTCATCTCTTCAATCACTTGGAAGAAGGACCACCATCGGTCACGGCGCCAGCGCTCATCAAAAGCAAGATACCGGCTACGGTAATACGCCGCACATCCAATGCCACACCCAACCTTGTATCCACCAACTCCACCAGGATACAAATCCGGCCAAACGCACGGTTCCAATTTGGGATCGTTGAAATGCAATACGTGTCGTTCGCCAATGATTGTGCTGCAGCGGTAACAGTCCCCCCTGCACGTTGAAATGGTGCTTGATGCATGAATCCCACTCTGTCTTGGTGAGGGGCAAAATCGGGAATTATGTTCGCGGTGCATCACACTCCACTGCCCAAGCCACATACTCGTCTTGTAGATGCTACTCCAGGCATTTCCCGTACTTATCCTCAAAAAAGCGTTGTGTCAACGTCCCCATTGTAGAAGCTGCATTCTGTAGGTAGCGGTACAATGTTTCATAATGCGCCAAAAACCGGGAATAAAAGGGGTGAATTTTATTCAGCAACCAATGCTTGGTTCATTTGCCGCGTGTTTTGGGCACTATCCTTCGGCTTTTGATAATCGCGCAGCACATCTTCTTTCATGGTCATAAACCCATATAGTGCATTATAATGCTGGCTAGGCTTGCGGCCCACACCAACGGTCCCAATAGCATGGTGCCACTGTCGATGACGCAGATCCACGTGCTTAAGGGTATTTGAATACAAAGCACCCAACGCAATTTGCCGTTTTTGATATTAGGTGAGATTCCCAAGCTTGGTTGGCACCCTGTAATGTGTCGTGCCATCCAATTCGTACCCATAATTTATAGCATCGTACTTGGCTCGATACTTGCTGCAAACGAGGCATGCATACATACGATGTGGCGAATGCCACACCGGCGTATCATACACTTTGAAGGCGCCAATACTCGTGGGATGCAACCGAGGCGGAACACGAAAAGGTGGTCCTTTGTATTGTACATAGTTGGCAAACAAGTCATTTCGGAACTCGAAGATCGCACTAGTAATCACATCTTTGGGTGGCACACCAAAGAGGTTGGTGGTACAGACTGCACTATCATCTCGGGAAACAAGAAACTTGTGCGCACCAACCGGGCCCCAAAGTAGTTGACCACATCGATGGCAAAGGGCATCGAACAGTGGCGAGTACAAAACATCCAAACCATCAAGCCAATACTCTCGGACAGATTTCAAAGAAATGTGAGTTGGCGGCTTGTGTTTCCGGCTGAAAAGCTCTTTCTTAGCGGCACCAACGACCCCCCGCGATCTAGGATGTGAAGCTTTGGCATGTTGCTTCTCTGGTGTATTGGCGTGTCCACGGACAATGCCCTTGTCGCGTTGCGACTCTGGCGTGTTCCTTGTACCCTTGGCGGCTTGCGCTTGCGGCGTGTTCCTTGTACCTCCAGTAGAACCCTTGGCAGCTTGTGCCGCAGAGGTGTTCCTTGCACCCTTGGCAGCTTGTGCCGCAGAGGTGTTCCTTGCACCCTTGGCAGCTTGTGCCGCAGAGGTGTTCCTTGCACCCTTGGCAGCTTGTGCCGCAGAGGTGTTCCTTGTACCTCCAGTAGAACCCTTGGCAGCTTGTGCCGCAAAGGTGTTCCTTGCACCCTTGGCAGCTTGTGCCGCAGAGGTGTTCCTTGCACCCTTGGCAGCTTGTGCCGCAGAGGTGTTCCTTGTACCTCCAGTAGAACCCTTGGCAGCTTGTGCTTGTGAGGTGTTCCTTGCACCCTTGGCGGCTTGCGCTTGTGCCGTGTTAAGACTTGCCATGGATGATGACTGCAGTCCACGCTTCGCTCGCTTGTTCAACCGCTTCATGAGAGTGTGCCGCATACTAGCATGGCGATGGCGAATGGTTCGTGGCGCAAATTGGGGGTGCTGCACAATGAAGTCCCTTACATCGAAGTCTACGTCGGCTTCCAAACATTGTTGCAACTCTTGTTCCCAGCGATTGAACATGGAGAGTATGAACGTAACTCGGTTAAGAGTACACGTATATTCCAAATCCAACCGCGAAGAACCGAGCACACAATGAAAGAAAAGGGTCCTGTAGCAGAAGAAGTAGAGGGAAATGCAAATGTATTGGTACAATGCACATCTCACAACGCAGCACCACAGTACCCATGTTCCATGTCCCATTTCCCACTATCCCATGCCATGATGCCACAATCATGACCTACATGGTGTCACATTCATTACCTATTATGCTCGCCATGGTCCCATGTCCCTTGTCCATAAATCCCATGATCCACCAATCATTACCTACATGATGCCCATTACCTATTCTGCTCGCCATGGTCCCATGTCCCTTGTCCCAAAATCCCATGATCCACCAATCATTACCTACATGATGCCAGAATCATTACTTACTATGGTCCCCTGTCCCGGCTTCTAAACATTATTGCAACCCTTGTTACCAGCAATTGGATCGGTCATGGAGGGTATGAACGTAACTCGATTAAGAGTACACGTATACTCCAAATCCAACCGCGCAGAACAGAGCACACAATGAAAGAGAAGGGTCCCGCAGCAGAAGAGGTAGAGGGAAAAAGTAACTAGGCTCTAGGATAACCAGCATACCATACCATCAGCACGCAACAAACGACTTTTGTATAGCGCCTCGTCTTGCGGAATCTGGCGCTCACAGCATGGATGGTTTGATCAGCCCGGATTTTTCGATGAAAGAACCCAGTGCACAAGTTCAGCACACAACAAACGACTTTTGTATGGCGCCTCGTCTTGCCGAATCTGGCGCTCATAGCATGGAGGATTTGAGCACCCTGAACTTTTCGATGAAAGAACCTAGTGTACAAGTTCAGCACGCAACAAACGACTTTTGTATAGCGCCTCGTCTTGCGGAATCTGGCGCTCATAGCATGGAGGATTTGATCAGCCTGGACTCTTTGATGAAAGAACCTAGTGCACAAGTTCAGCACGCAACAAACGACTTTTGTATAGCGCCTCGTCTTGCGGAATCTGGCGCTCATAGCATGGAGGATTTGATCAGCCTGGACTTTTCGATGAAAGAACCTAGTGCACAAGTTCAGCACGCAACAAACGACTTTTGTATAGCGCCTCGTCTTGCGGAATCTGGCGCTCAGAGCATGGAGGATTTCATCACCTTGAACTTGTCGATGAAAGAACCTAGTGCACAAGTTCAGCACGCAACAAACGACTTTTGTATAGCGCCTCATCTTGCGGAATCTGGCGCTCATAGCATGGAGTATTTGATCACTCTGAACTTTTTGATGAAAGAACCTAGTGCACAAGTTCAGCACGCAACAAACGACTTATGTATAGCGCCTCGTCTTGCGGAATCTGGCGCTCATAGCATGGAGGATTTGATCACTCTGAACTTTTCGATGAACGAACCTAGTGCACAAATTCAGCACGCAACAAACGACTTTTGTATAGCGCCTCGTCTTGCAGAATCTGGCGCTCATAGTGACGCGTTCCCGTGGGGGGCCGGCCACGGGACGCTGCGTTGACACGCACAGGTGAGCAGGCAGGCAAAGCACTACGCTCACAAGGGCATCAATACGCTCGTGTCATGTGACAAAGCGTTTCAGGATCCCTGCCACTCTGAAACAAGGGAACGAAAGTATGTACAGCAACACATCAGGATATGTACACATGGGGTTAGGACTGGACTGGGATAAGGGCATTACAGGACAATAGACACTCTATCCCAACTTGTATCCCAATCCCAGGTCCGACCCTCTCAGTGGCTGGTGGGGGCGGGGGCTCAAACACAACCCATGCCCTGCTCAGTCTGGACCCTGAAACCCTGCCAATAGGGGGGGTGTCCTGCCCAGCCACAAGCGAGTTCCTCGAAAACAGTGAGCTCCAAGGCCAACCGACAGTGGCTCCCTATGCTCCCTTAACGGCAGGTCCCAACTCCACTCTGAGCCAGAGATATGGCCCCGCCATTATCCCTCAGGAGTTGGTAGCTGAAAATGGGCTGTTTCAGCCCAAACTGATATTAGCTTGAAAAACTCCACAATTGACCCCTCGTCGGGGCCCGCCAGAGGTAGGGACGAGGCAACTGACCCTATGCCCTTTGAGTATGAACGCCCTGGAGCCCTCACCCAGCCTGGTTCCCTCTGAGGTCCCGGCATCAGGGCACCACGTGTTCGTCAAGTGGGGTCATGATGCCAAAATCACCAAAATTGGCGTCATTGCCACGCGTGGCTCGCCCGGCCAGGGCAAGGCCAATGGCTCACACGTTAGGAGACGGGACCTAAGACTTATATCTGAGTGTACAACTTGAAGTTAGGTCCGGGCTCCTTGTGGGCATAGAGACATGGGGCCGCCAATTGACCACACGGAAGGGGGAAATTGGGGTCCCAAAATGGGGTCATTCTGGCTGCTCGAAATGAGCCAAAATTTGGGGTGCTCCCAATAGTATATCTCCACGCCGGCTTGGAGATCGGATCCGCCATTCCATACGCGATCCACAGGGAGTCGAACGGAGACTCCCATGCACTTGGCCCTCAAAGATCTCCATGCCACTTGGCCTGGTGACAGTCCCAATTGGGTCCACAAATGCCAAAATGGCAAAATTGCCCACACTCATTTTGGGCTAGCACCTTAACGAAGCTTGCTCCGCTTCGCCCACGTGGCGTATGAACCATGGGGACCAATTTGCATAACACCCATGTCATATATGGTCCATTGGTCCATGCGTCCGGTGTGCACGGGTGGGCTGAACATAGTGCACGGCGGGCAGCAAAAGTGGAAAATTGCTCAAAATGGCCAAAAATGCGCACACTCATGGTTGGGGCAAATGAGGCACATGCTCGACTTGGACCGGAGTGTGCCATAGGATTGATATCAAGTCATATGTGTCCAACATATCTTTTGGACGTCGCCCAACTCCTCCGGCTTTGGGAATGGCAGGGTTGCCAAGTGAGCCCATGATTTGGGATAGTCCCAAATCGCCAACATGGCGGCCACGGTATGCTAAGCCCAAGAAGAGTTAATCGCCGGGTCCAAGATATGTTGGGCACCGAAGTATGTACCCTCATAACATACTTGGGTCATGATGTCAATTGAGCGCAACGTTGAAATACACGGTCACCACTTGACATCATGACGGGCCAAAAACGGCAAAATTGGCACAAAGACACATAAAAGTGCATTGAAAGGTGCACAATTATATTATAATATCTTCGGCTTGGATCGTGCAATCAACTAATCCTACTAAACACAATGACTTGACACCTATGACCTTCGATTCCAGGTATGTGCTCCACTTGGGGCGCTTTGAAAGGTTACGAGTGCTACTTCCCAAGTGGGCACATGAAAATATGGAAAATTGCAAAACACACACCTTGCTCCCAACGCATCGCTTCGGGATCGCCACACAAGCTTCCCTTCACGAAGGTTAGGCTTTCAATTGATGGTACGGAGTATGGAGAAGGGGCTTGCACAATATGAGGTCCATTGGCGGGCTTGGCTTGGAGCGATGGACCCGCCAAATGAGCACGCAACACAACACAAGGCACATACTCCATATTGCCCAAAAAGGTAGCCCCCCCCACGACATGTCATGCGCCTCCAAGGGCATAACTTTGTGTCAATCGCTCATAGGAACTCAAGGAGAGTTCGTATGCAACACCAACACTCGCGCGCTACACTCGAAAGTTATCTTAACGCACGCAATATCACGGTCCAAGAGTTTTAACGCAAACTCTACCCTCTTGACCATGATCCATTACACTAGCGCGCATGTGTGGAAACGCAAGGCATATAATGCTTCCTAAATTACGTCGGGAGTATTGTGAATACATCCCACGTTTCCTTGTTGTCATTCCTCGCAAGCAACACGAGATATGACCTTCACAAGTGGCCTCACGAATCAACTTTGTTTTGCCCACATCTTTAAGACAAATGGAGGGCAGGATAAAAGGAAAGTTGATTCGTGCATAGGGAAGCACGTAGGTCCACTCGAAGGAGGTCAAATCAAGTGCGGGGATGTCGAAGTCGAAAATCCGATTTCGACATCCTGAAAAATTCGGATTAAGGTTGCGAGTGTAGAATGTGAAAATTGCGGATGCATCAATGCAGTTGCTGAATACTTTAGAGCCTTCGTCACGGATAGCGCTAGGATTTCCATTATTAACAGTTAAACTGGCGGTTACGGTAAAGTCGCGATCCAACCGCCAGCAGTCAAAACAGTGAATATCAGAACGGAAGCGTAAAAATTGACGGAAACAATATGAAAATAAAACCCTGTTGATTCCTGATATTCTGATATATAAATCTCCGCTGGCGGTGCATCGGTTGCCGATGCGGGACTTTACGGCACGGAACACGCTCCCGCCGGGCTCGTACCGGGCGTCAACGGGCGCCTTCCGTACATGGGGTTAGTGGACCTGAGACCGGTCTTCCCTTCCGTACTTGGGGTTAGTGGACCGGAGACCGGTTGTATGCCGTAACCTAGCCATGGGGTTCTGGGTACCGCTTCACCCCCCTCCTTAGAGCAAACCCTGGGGGGGGCTCGATAACACCCATGCATGGCAGCGGGTACCCAGGACCATCCCCTGAAGGGGGGGGTGTCACACCCTCACTTCAGGCTGACTCAGGTGAGGCTGCCCAAATCCCACATTAAGATAGGTATCATGCTGTAAAAGCTCGTAGCACATGTATAGTATCAAGTATCAAGTCCCGGGTCCTGGCGGCGATTGTTCGGCATCCAAAGGACCCGTTAACCCATACCAGGCGCACCGGGTGCCGGCTGCTACGGTCACCACCACAGTGGCAGTGGCATACACGGCCAACATAGGCGACACACGACGACCGAGGTGGTCCCACAGGTCGAGAGCGACCACAAAGATCCATCAGGCTACCCCAAGCTTCCCAAGGCCCGCCGACTGGGGAGAGTCCCCACGGGTCCTTCCTCGGGCGCACCATGTCCATATCCATACGACGCGAGTCCAGAGTGTCACAGCCGAAAGAGCTCCTCCTTAAGGGATCGGGCATCAAGGCCGTCTTTTCCCTCGCCCTATTACCACGAAGGCCATACATGAGGGAGTCCTCATGCAGTGTGGGCGGAGGCGTCGACTCCTCAAACCACCAGTTTCCCAGGCAGACTGACCGAGGTCAGGAGCACCAGAGGCCGCCATCCGACTGCAAGTGCGTCTGCGAGTCGGTAGGCTCACACTGGGACTGACAGTGGCGGACCGCTGGGAGTGTAGTCAGGCAACTGGGCTTCCCGCCTGGCGCCATCAGGATCTCCACATCACAGCGAATAGGGCACACGGTATCACGGGCACTCAAACAGTAGAATATGTACTGCGGTACTGGTCCAGGCTGGACCATATGTAAGAACATGTAAGCGGCGACTCAGGGCGCCTTCGTAGTCGATTCGCATCCCGTCGGGGGAAAAGCAGTCCACATCCCAGTGATGGGCTGATAAGACTGAACATACAGAAGCACATATCCTGGAGGGGCGGAAAAGCAAAACAAGCGGGGTAAAGAGGCGTGTAAACACACTCTGGACAGAGCGCCAAACCACGCCCCGGTTAGGATAAGGCAAATGCAGGAGGGTGGACAGGGAAACGCCTGAGTTCAGGCCATATATAGTCTCGAGACACACGTCGACTGGTCTGGATTCCGCAAGTGCCATGGAACCAGACCACACACCAAAAATTCGCAATGCCGATGACAGCGGCATCCGTTACGCAACGTCGTATGGGCTTCAAGGCCCCAAGAGCTCAGAAATATGAAAGTCAGTCGCCCTACCTGGTTTCCCAAGAATTCAGCAGGGGGGGGAGTGACAAATAGAAGAAGAGAGGGGTCATCCTCCTCTGGATACAGCAGGGGGGGGTATATGGCCACTCTGATGGCAGGTCACCGAAAGATGGAAGAGAGCAAGCAAGTAAGGGACGATCCGTCGGCCTCACAAGCGCCTCAAAACGCATCAGGGGAGAGCTCAGGGCGCTGATCAGGCACCCCTGGCTGCAATCGCCCGGGTGAGTGCTGCGGAGTCCGAGACATGGACCTTGGTCTTGTGCTTGCGGATGTACTCCATGAAGGGAGTGTTCACCCGCGGCACGAACAAGGAGACGGGTTCCCAGGTGTCGTGGGACGGCCCATAGCCTCGCCAACGAACCTTAAACTCCAGACCTCCAGGTGCCGAGGCTTTCGGACGCTGAGCCAGGATCTTCTCGACCGTATAGTCGTCCTGCTCAGCATAGTCGTCGTCCGAATCGGCCTCATGTGCGGCATAGCTCAGGGACACATGTTGGCCACGGAGGTCGGGTTCCCGCACACGGAGTTGACTCTCGTGGCGCTCCCGGAACTGTCCGTGACCCACCTTGATGCGGTAGGTGTCCTCACCAATCCTGCGGACCACCTCGCCGGGTGTGAACCAGGTTTTGGTGCGGTGGGTGCCCATAGGGCGGGGTCTGATCACCCACACCGGGTCTCCCACCCTGAACTTCTGCGCTGTCGAGCTTGGGGCAGACTTCTGACGCTCAGCATGCTCCTTCTCAAGCTGCTGGCGGATGTCCCGCACCGTTTGCTCTTGCCGCGCGAAGAATTCCTTGGCATCCATAGCCGTGCCATCACCAGACAAGGGAAGTCCCCTACCCAGGGGGTCCCTGCCGAACAGAATCTGGTGAGGGGACAAACCGCCCGGAGTGAGGGTGTCATGATGGGCCTTCAGAGCAGGCCACATCTCCTCAAACCAGTTCCGCCGTGGATTGGTGATGTGGATCTTGCGCAGCTTCTCGAACAGCTGCCGTCCAGCCACTTCAGCACGGCCGTTAGACCGGCTGAGATAGGCGACGCTCTTGGCATGACGTATCCCCATGAGGGAACACATAGCCTTGAACCAGCCACCAGTAAACTGGGGCCCTGGGTCACTGCAAATGGTGCGGGGGATGTCAAAGACGGTCAGCCAATGACGAATCATCATGACTGCCACTTCCTTGGCAAGCAACCCCTTTTTGCGTGCCGGAACGGCTACAACGTAGCCGCTGTGGCGGTCCACACAGAGAACCACACAGTCAAAGGTCTCCTTGCCAATGTGCACTTCGCGCATGGAGAAGACGTCCATGGCCACGCTCTCCATGGGCTTGTCAGGAACCGGGGTCCATTGGGGTTCCCCCTTGACGTTTCGGTTATCGGGATTGCAGGCCTGGCAGACCGAACAACCCTTCCTGACCTTCTTGATGGCGGTGTAGAGAACGATATGGTCGATCTCGAACCGACGCTGCATGTCAAGAGCTTGCTTCTTGACCCCTGGGTGCAGCATGTGGTGGTGCCAAGCTTCACAAAGCTCGAGCACCCGGGACTCCGGTACTAGCAGCTTACCATTCCGGTAGAGCTTGCCATCTTCCTCGGTCAGCCCCTTTGGCCACTTCTGCCTGTCGTCAGGGTCGGTCACAGCCCTATACTCGGCCGCAAAGGCCTCAGACTTGGCGTAATCGTCGGTGCAGTCGTCCTGGAGGCAAGACTCCGGGAAGAGGTGCTTGTCGGACTCAGCTCCCTCCGGGGCGAGTACACTGACCGCTCTGCTCACCCTCGACGCGAGGGGGGCATCCGCAGCCATGATGACGAAGCATTTAACACCCTCCTCCTCCAGCTGGCGCTCCATTTCGATGATCCTTTTGGCTTCAGCGGTCTCAGCCTCATCGCCATGGGCAGAGACATCCGTCATGCCCTTGCTGGCGGGATAGGCCCACCTACTGAGACAATCCGCCACGGTGTTATCCTTTCCAGGAATATACGCAACCGTGAGATCGAACTTGGCCAAGGTCTCGTGCCAACTTGCCCGTCGGGAGGCGGGACCTGAGGGGGTGTCCACGTGCTCCTTGTGCCACGACTGCAGACTCTGATGGTCGGTGCAGACGGTGACGGGATGGAGGGCTATGTACCCAGCCCATTTCCTGAGAGCCATGACGATGGCATACGCCTCCTTTTCACGGGGCGTCCACGTCCGTCTCTGGCCTTCCGCCAGGACTCGGCTCCAGAAGGCCACGGGCACGTGCCTCCCGTCGTCAAGCACTTGCTCCAACACAGCGCCAATGGCGTAGTCGGAAGCGTCGGTGCGCAGGACGAACCCTCGGTCGGGATCCACGAGGTGCAGACCCACTGCGGATAGCAGCGCCTGCTTCATCCCCTCAAAGGCACGGTCGGACTCAGCTGTCCAGACCAGAGCCTTCTTGGACCCCTTCTTGGTCTCCTCTCGGTTGCCCTTGAGCATGGTCGTCATGGGGGCTGCATACTCGGCATACATTTTGATATACCCCGAGTAGTAGTTGCAGAACCCCAGATACGCCCGTAGCTCAGAGACCGTCTTGGGCTTTTCCCAGTGCTCAATCGCAGCCACCTTGCCAGGTATGGGCTTTCGCTGCCCGTTCCCGACTACGTGGCCAGCGAAGACCACCTCGCTTACCGCAATGGTGGCCTTGTCACTGCTGCCCGTGAGTTTGTGCCGAATCAGAAGGTCCAGCACTCGAGTGACGTCCCTCTCGTGTGCCTCTAGGAGCTCCCCGTAGCTCATACTGGGGTCCCCGAACGCGATGATCACGTCGTCCACGAAGGGGTCCGCACAGTCGCGCACCGGCTCAAGCAGGTTCTCCAGCATCCGCTGAAAAGCCGCATTGCCGTTGGTGACGCCCATGGGCATCACCTTCCACTGGAGAAGTCCAAGTGGGGTGCTCATGGCTGTGCAGGCACGGGACTCCTCGGCGAGAGGCATCTGATGATAACCATGTTTCAGGTCAATCACCGTGAAGATCCTCCGCCGGTGTTGCTTTTGCAGCATGTCCTCAATGAGGGGCAGCGTATAGCTGTTGTGCTGCGTTTGGGCGTTCAGGCCGCGGTAGTCGACCACGAGCCGCCATTCACCGGCCACCTTCTTGGGGACGACGAAGCACGGAGAGGCCCATTCGGAGTGGCACGGCTCGAGCCAGCCTCTTTGGATGAAGTCACGGAGGATCTTCTCCATGGCCTCTTTCCTCTCGCCCCTCAGGGCAAACTCCCGGTGCCGATACACACGGAGGTCCTGCTTCAGTCGTATCTTGGCCTCGCCATACGGTCCACGCACCGGTGGGGGGAACACAGGTTTTCCGCTGAAGAAGGTCTCGCCATACTTCTGCTTCAGCCTGGCCCTCAATGCCTGGATCTTGGGGCAGTCATCGGACTCCGCCTTGGCTTTTCCGGGCACTTGAACCACGGAGCTTACTTGAGGGGTAGCGACCCCGCTCGGTTTCGGCTCAGGTGATCTTCCCAGGTTGCCCAAAGGGCCATCTCTGGTCTTGCCTCGGAATAGATCGCCGTAGGTGGGTGGGTTACCGCCGGGCGGCTCGTCCTGGCTGGACATATGATCCAGCACCCTCTGAACGAAGGTGTTCCTGTCATAGGAACCGGAGACGATGGAGTCCACTTCCCACCAGGCTCTATCCTGGCCCTTGCCCTCACGCTGGTTTCCCCAGTCGTGAAAGGGCTGATCCATATACCCCTGAACCAGATCCCACTCCTCTTCAGTGAGGGGTTCTTCCGATTCCGATTCTTCAATGTCAACAGGGGGAACTGCAAAGCATTGCCGCCAGGGCTCCGCTATGATGCGGTTGACACACACGAAGTCCGTGGCGTCGGCCTGATCAAGGCCCCCATCCACATAGTGGAATTCCGTTGGCCATCTCTGGGGTGGCATGGGCTGTCCCTTAGCGTCCTGATAGACACTCTCTCCGGCCGGTAGGACGACCTTATTTAAGGTCATGTTGGTCAATGAGGCTACCCAATGTCGGGTACTTTCCTCCTCGGTGCATCCCATAGGAACAACCAGCACTGCCTTGGAGCGGTCCTTGCGAATCTTCGCTATCGCTCTTGGAATGTCCCATCGACGGCAATGGATCCACATCAAGCCCTGATGCGGACCCCAGTGCTTCTTCCACGCGGAGTCCTGTGCGCTCCAGTACTTCTCACATACCCGAAGATGGGCGGAGGTTCCTGAAGAGAACGCATCCAGGGCCAGATCCGACGCTCCCAGGTCCGCGACCACTCGGTTCGCCACTTCCGGCATTACGCCGTACTCCTGGTTTGCTGGCCCAGTGGGCTCAGTGTCCAGCGCGGCCACTTCGAGCTGATTGCGTTCGGGGTGGATCCATTGGCATTCCACATGGTGCTCAGGTGACGAAAGCCACGAGAGCTGGTCGTCCTGGTACAGGGTCATGGAGGCTTGGGCCGGGAGAACGCCGGAGTCCGTCTCCATCATGAAGTCGTACCCAACGATCATGTCCCAGTCCATCTCGGCCTCGTAGAAGCGACCGTGCAGGAGGATTTCCTTGCCGAGGTCTGGGCGGCTCAGCTCACGATGGTTCACGAACTGCAGCCCAATGGCCGCTTCCTTCGTGCCTCCCACCATGTACTGGCCGTTCGCCACCTTCAGCCTGACAGGTTTCCGACTGTCGGTCAGACACTCTGGTGGAAGTAGGCCAGCCTTGACCAAGCTGACTTGAGCTCCCGTGTCGACCAACACGTCGAAAACCTTTTCCACTTCCCCGCATAAGGCACGGACCTTAAGATGCAACTGCCGCTCGCGACGGACACGGCGCACGGCGTGCAAACTCAGGATCTCCGGCCGTTCCAGAAGCTCAACAAGCAACTGGTGCAGGTCGTGGACAATGGGCTCAGGCTGCCCATCTGCAGCATCCAGCTGCGGTCCGGGTGATCCTCCGATACTCTCGGATAGATCTTGAAGTACATCAAACACATTCTTGGTCGCGAAGGACGGACGGGTGCAAGGGTTCGTGCCTTCACTTGCCCTCACCCCGCCTCCGCGACTGGGTGCCGGGCCGGGCCTTCCGCCCGCGGCAGTCCCCTTGTGCTTATCGACTCCCGACTGGGATGGTTCGGCGCTTCCCACGTCACCATCCTGCGACCGCCCTAGCTGGGGCCCTTGGCTGCAGGGGCTCCGCTAGGGGGCGTCGGTTGTGGAGGAAGGCATGTTCTCCTCCGCATCAACCTCGTTGACGCCCTTCTTCCTTCCCCCCTTCTTACCCTTGTTCTTGTCCTTGTCCTTGTTCTGGTCATTCATTGTCCGACCTGGGGACCCAGTTCCTCTTGATCTCCTGGATCTCCTTGGCCAACTCGGTCCCCTGCGACACCAGCTTGGAGAGCTCGTCCCTGTCCACCTCCACCTTGGCTTCCCGGATACCCGCGGGCGCACGCTTCTTCGACCCGTGCGCCTTCTTGTAGGCCTCCGTGTCGGCCTTGTGGACGGGGCATGTTCGGTGGTCATGGTTGAAGCCTCGCTTCCTCCCATAACACACGAAACAGCCCTGAGGGTGAGCTCTTATGAACTCCCCAAAGGACAGCGGAGGGTCGCCAATGCGGCGAGGGTCCCTCTTCTCCTGCTTCCTCCAACCCTGCTGCAGGGGCTTCCAGTTTCCTGGCTTGCTCCCCGCGCTCAGGTTCTTGGCCACAAAAGCACACACAGCCACTTCGGCGGGCTCATCGTCGTCGTCATCGTCAACGGGAGTCTCATCGCCGCCGGCTCCCGCTGGGTCCATGGCAGCTTCCCCGCCGGGTCCCTCGCCAACGTAGTTGACGTCGCGGTCGCCGGGCCTCAACCCGCGGGTGTGGTGAAGGTTCCGGTACTCCTTGAGCACCTCCTCTCCAACCCACTCCAGGATCTCGTCGCAGCTCATCCGCGCCGGGATGGCCTGCAGACGGATGGTCTGGCCGCTCAACTCACACTCGTCAAGGCGCCACATCGCGGTCTTCTCGCGATCGCCCGAGACGGTGATGAGGAGAGCGTTCCGCAGGGAGTGCCGTTTGACATCCCGGGCCACGTTCTTCCTCGTCCAAGCCACCACGTTTGTATGATACTCTTTGGGGAGCATCATCTTGACCGTGTGGTTGGACTTGGCCCGCTTGGATTCCTCCTTGGTGACCCTCTTGATCCATGCTTCCGGCGGCATGGAGAGCAGGCGAGCCTGCTCGTCACCCTCGTTCCAATCCTCCACGTTGCGGCGGAAGAGGGTGTATTTCCCTCGGAAGTCTCGCCAATCTCGTAGGTGGATCTCCCGTCCATCATGCTCAAGCTTGATGGACTTCCAGCGCTTGGCCGCCACCTGCGGAGCGTCCACCCGCTCCTGCTCGTTGAGCCACTTCTTGGCTTCCTTGAGGGTCTTGATTCTCCCCTCCTTGGTCGCCACGAAGTATAGCTCTTGGAGCACTTCCGGCAGGCGGTACCTGAACCGTCTGAAGACATATCTCTCCGCATCCGCGGGAGGCAGGTCTTCAGTGACGGTCAGCCCCCAATCGTCCAGCTTCTCCAAGAAGCGGTCGAGGTTGAGGGGGTTGCCGTCGTACATGGGGGGCTTGATGTCCTTCAAGTCTTCCCACACGGCGGCATCCGCGGCCTTAGAGACCATGAACGCCGGCCGCGAGGTCGACCGAGGTTCCCATCGGCCTCGCCCACGGACTCCCACGGCCGCCACGTCCATCTCCTCCATGGAATCCCTGTGGCTACGCCGCGGTTCCTCCATGTACGCTGAACCTAGATGTTCACGCCGTACTCCTTCCATGTACGCATCCTCATCACGGCGCCGGCGGCTGCGTTCAGCGGCCTCCCGTCGTACACCACGCGGCGGGCTGATGTCGAACTCCCCAAGGTCCAGGTCCAGGTCCTCACCTTTGCTGACATCCCACTCCATGTCTCCTCTGGGGACCTCATCCCTGAGTCCACCATAACGTCCACCAGCCATTGGGATTGGCTCAGGGGCTTGTGCCGGGCGCCGGGGGCGTACCGGTGTCCGCGGTGGAGCACGGCGGTTGCGGTACTCCGCGCTGAGCCACTCATCACGCCAATCCTCACTGCCACTGCCGGGCGGCACGCGTTCGTTGCGGCGGCCCGCGCTGTGGTGAGAGGGGGCGGTGAGAGAGGGGGCACTGGCGCTGGGGCGACTCCTGGGTGCTCTGCCGGGGGCGTGGGCTCTGCCTGGACCTGGTCCGGGTCCCCAGCCGTCGTCCGACGAGCCAAAATCCAGGGGTGGGTGGTCGCTGCCGACGCTGCCACGGGCTTCCAGCGCGTCCAGGCTCTGCTGCAGGCCGCTGATGAAGCCGGTTCGGACCCCCGTGGCCATCTTCGGGTCACTTGGGGTGTGTATCTATGTGCCGGCAAGCCGCCATTGGCTGATATCATACTCTCCCATCCACCTGATCTAACCCGATGTGATAGTGTGATAGGTTTGGCCATTCCGGCTATGAGCGGCCATATTCAGAACCGAGGCGCCGCCAGCGGAGATTTATATATCGGAATATCAGGAATCAACAGGGTTTTATTATCATAATGTTTCCGTAATTTTTCAGCCTTTCGTTCTGATGGTCAATGTATCGGCGACTGTCAGTTGGCTCGCGATTTTGCGTTAACGGATTGGTTAACTGTTATTTCCAGATATTTTGGCGGATACTCCGTTGAAGGGTCAGATTTCATCAGCAAAGGGTTCGTTGCTTCCGCAATTTTCTAAATAAGCACTCGAAATTTTATTCTGAATTTTTTCGCGATGTCGCAATCGGATTTTCGACTTCGACATCGCCGCACTTGATTTGGACTTCTTCGAGTGGTCATACTCCTTTCCCTATGCCCGAATCAGGTTTCCCTTATACTTGCCACCCATTTGACTTGGAGATATAAGGGAAATAAAAGTGAATCGTGGGACCACTTTGAAGGACCATATCTACGCGCGAGTGTGAGGAGAGAGAATAAGGAAGGTTGGGTTGCAAGCGCCTTGGTCTCAACTTAATTTAGGAAGCATCAAACGCCTTTGGTGTGTACACATGCCCGATTGAGCAAGGGATAATGGTCAAGAGGGTATAAAGTGATATATATCTCTTGGACCGTGCAACTGAACATTTTATTGTGACTTTCGAGTGTACCGCATGAGTGTTGGGGTTGCATAGCAACTTTCCTTGGGTTCCTACGTATTTTTAACGTGAAGTTATGTCAATGGAGGGACATGGCATATCATGGTGGGAGCCATATTTTGAGGGTATGTGTTGTGTGCATGGTATATGTTTGATATGCTCACGCCCATGTTATATATCTTCGTGTGGCCGAAGAGATGGGGAGCCATACGTGACAAGGGTCTTGCCCATGTCCCAATTGTGGAATTCAAATCACTAGACTAAGTCTACCGCATATGTATTGCTCATGGCATGTTAGGCTAAGAGATCCATGAGTGCACTCCCATTTTCATGGGGCATGTAGATATGAGTGGCGAAGGTATCTCCATGCGCCCGATTGGGGATCCAAGTGGGGGAATTGTTTGCAAATGGTTCCAATCATTTGTGTATTGGATCATGAGCGGATATCATGGGTGAGCATAGAGATATACTATCATGACAACTTTGTATTTGGTCATATTTTCATATTTTTGACCTCAATTTTGCTCATTTTTGCGTTTTGTGTACTTACCTGGTCAGCAAACAGCAAGAAGCCTATGGAGAGTCGAACCATGGTATGTTGTTCATATGTTGGCATATGCTTTGGAGTTGAACACCACCATATGCCGGATCGCGTACTTCATTTGGCTTGGCGCACGAGAGATTACAAGAATTGGTCTCAAATTCATGGGCTGACTTGGGCAGTGCGTGGCGCCCATATCCGAAGGAGTTTCGAGGGTAAAGTGGGGATGTACATGGGCATTGGCCTTTGGTCTTTATCCTCCATGAATACTAGACTTCGATTCCATGCATGCTTTGAGGCTTTGGATAAGTAGTAACTTCAATTTTGAGCATATATTTGATATATGGCCGATATGGTGTGAATTGGCAGTTTTTTGGCATGTTATGAGTTCAAACTCATAGGTCATTTCTCCAAGCCCAATCGACTCCAAGTCCAACCAAGGTTATGTCAGGGTAGGGCATGGTCCTGAGTGCCACTCTAGGCCATGACACGCCACCTCCCCTATTGGGCTAGGATTTATAGGTTTGGGAGTGAACACATTTTTGGGGTTTGTGTAGTGACTTGTGACACATGGCATTCAGCCATCCCATTTGACCTGGCTCAGGGCAATATGTTGGTGAGTCAAGGGAAGGTCCTGAGTCCAGGGAATGAGGGGTTTATGGCTGTGAAGGTGTATGCTTACCTCTTTCCCCAACTTTGCTTTATTTGTGTTCATATGCCAATTTCAGGGCTTTCTGAGTGTCTATTTTGTTTCGGGCTTTCTTCCTTGGTGCAATTCTTGTACATGCCCGCCACCGTGAGACAACCGGTGTGCTGAACGGAAGCCCGAAGACTGATTTGGATTGTGAATTGGGCTATTGCTGTATTTGTGGGATCTGGTTGATGTTCAGGGTTGAAGGAGGATTACATTTTCTATATTTTTGGATTTTGGACCTTGGACTTTGAGGATTTTGAGAAATGCAATCGTTGATCCGGAGTAAATCAGCAGGGGTAACAGGCGGAAGGGGCACAGCGGGGGCCGGTCCTGGTAGGGACCTTCTTTATGGTAGCAGAGGCTTACCTGCTGCCCCTACCAACCGCCGACCCGGGGACTTGGGCCTTTATGAGCCCTGCCCAAGTACGCCCCGGGTGCGTATAGTGGACTCGGTGGAGACCACGCCGGAGATTGGAGCCATAGAAGAACCGAGACGTTCAGGAGCATGGCGAACTCCGGAAGTTGAAGCCCGAAGAGAAGTACGACATTCGGGAAGAGGAGGACGTGACATGGAGGACCTGGTCTCCATGTGTGAGCGTCGCTGCCGAAAGGCATGCAACCTCCGCTCCGCCGCGGAGGACTCTGATGAGGCTTGCCATTCAGGCAGCAGTGGAGGACGGGCCCGGCGATACCGGAAGCACGGGTCACCCAAGTCCGCGGCAAGAGACGCCGGGGCTATGGACACGGACCCCAGCTCGGTAAGGCTGTGGGAATCTGAGGGGCACTCCGAGGGCTATAGGACAGCCCACGAGCCACCTTCGGAGCCGGAGATGTCCGCGCCGATCGCCAGGGCGCACACGGCCCCCGAGCCCGCCCTGAAGCACGACGCAGAGGGCTTGGAGAGGCCAGCCAGGGCCCGGACGGCACCTCTGCCCCGGCACACGGGACCAGAGACGGACGCCATAGGCGACACGCCCATGGGCGATGAGTCTGAGGTGCCGGGAACCGCGGGATGTGCTGAATCCGGCAGAAAGCACGCTGCGTGCCACTGCGAGCACGTGTCCTTCCTCATGGGCAAGTACCCGAAGATGGGGATGGACGCCATCGTGCATCACCTCGACCGCCTGGACAACGCCAAGGACAGTCTAGAGGAAGACGTCGCGGGGATCCTGGATGACCAGTCGGCCGCGGAGAACTACATGGAGGAGCTGCGAGCGGATCAGGCCCGGTACCGGGAGAATCTGGAGCTGGCCCTGCAGAAGCAGCAGCAAGTGGTGGACAGCCTCCTCCACCTGGTGGAGGACATGTCGGGACGCCTGAAAAGGCTAGGGGAGCTACAGCCCCTCGCCCCGGGTCCGGAGCTCCCGGCAAAGCCTGCCGCGGTAGAGCTGGTTGAGCGGGTGAAGACCCTCAGGAGCGCCATGGCGAAACCCATGGGCGGCCCTGCAGAGGCGCCATACGCGCCTCCGCGTGTTGACCCGGGTGCGCTGCCTTTTGTTCCCATGTTCAGCGAATCCACAATGCTCGGGGAACAAACGGCACCGGCTTGGTCCATGCGGGAAGGGCACGTAACCACGGACCCGAGCAGCCTGACGGTACAGATGTCCCATGCCGCCCAGGATGTACCAATCACGACGAATATGGTGGTTTATGCGGAGGAGAAGATCGAGAACCATACCATGCAGGGGCGAACCATGGGAAGCGCCGACGGACATGGTCGAGGTCATCCAGGCGGAAACCTGTAGGCGAAGGACCCCAACACGGGGATATGGACGGCCGATGGAGCAAGTCCTTTCCCGCATTCCAAACCCCATGGGTTCAGGGCCAGCTGGACCGCACTCCATGGAGGAGAGGGATGTACGGGGAGTGTACTCACACCCCCCGGACACAGGTGGTATCCGTCTCGGTGGAGTGGTGGCTGGAGACGTCGGAGACGCCATCAGGATCGACGACCTCAGGGGAATCAAAATCCCCTATTACGACGGGAACCCGTCCAACCTGCATCACTTCATCCTGGACTGGGAGGACTTCGCCGAGGAGGTCGTCGGCGAGATGCGGGGAGCGCCGCGGGACAAGTGGGTATGCCGGACATTCCCACACCGCTTGGCGCAGGACCTGAAGGAGGAGCTGCGGGATCAGAGCCGGGAAGGATTGATCCGTACGGAGCAGGCCTGCCTCCAGTGGTTGGAGGATGAGGAGCGGGTGGACGCTCCTAACCAGAAGCTGGAGGACCTGTGGTCCATTCCACTGCCGCTGGGTCGCGGTGAGTTGCGGGTCCGGGAGTGGAACCGGTATCTGCGGAAGTACCGCAGATGCCTCAAGCTGGTGGAAGACTGGAACGAGGCCAGTGAGATCCGCCACTTGCTGAAGGACGTCCTCCCCGGCAACTGGAAGAGACGCGTGGAGGACGAGGAGAAGAAGAGGGCCAAGAAGCGGGTGGCGGTGAGGATTATGGCGGCGGAGGATACCCTTGCGGGTATCATGGAGTTCATCAGGAGGAACCTGGGCGAACCCAACCGGATGTTGGGCCTGAAGAACGCCATGTACGTGGAGGTATTTGGGGACTCCATGGGGCAAAGGTTGCTGCGCCTCAAAAACGTGGAGTGGAGGCGCGGGGAGCCGCTGAGGATGCAAGTCATCTTCGCCCGCATGAGCCTTGACGAGATCGTGAAGTACATCACGGTGGAGTTGAAGCTCAATGCGAAGAACGAGGCCCACGTGCAGGATCGACATGGTCATGGACAACGAGGCCACCGAGAAGACCGCCATCATCGGGAGATCCAGGAGAACACGGCCAACTCCGCGGAGGATGGTAGTGGGAGTGGCCAAGACCACTGGACCGGGTCCCGGGAGGATCATGAGGAGGCCCACTTCTTCGCGTTTGTGGCGCACAACGTAAGGAACCATGGGCAGGATCGGTCCAGATGGGGCCAGGTGGGACCCAATAAGAGCAGGGCGCCAAGGAGGATCGGGAACCCACCGCTCTTGTTCCGGGAGTACAGGTCTCAGCACGACGGGTGCTGGGTCTGTTATGGCAAGGGAAACAACCATGCACACGACCACCGTCAGTGCAAGGTGTATGAGGCGGACAAGAAGGCCTACTTCGCCGCCCACCCCGAGAGGAAGCCCAAGGAGCAGCGGATTTCCGATTGGAAGGCGAAGGGCGGAGACGGGGGAAAAGGCCAAGGCAAAGGCCAAGGAAAAGGCGGAGGAAGAGGCTATGGTGGTGGACCTGGCCAAGACCGACGAGTGAGGTCGATCGAGGAGGTTGCTGAGGACATGTTGAGGACGTTGGAGGAACTCAAAGCGCAGCAACGTGGTGGACAAAGTCCTGGCCGATCGCAGCCGGAAGGGGCTGTGGGAAGCCAAGTCTAGAGGAGCCCCCACGGGAGTGGGACCTCGGAGGTCTCTCCTCCGAAAATCAGTGGAATCCCTGAGAAAGCGAAGGCACATCGGGTGCCGAAGATGGCTCCAGAAGAGCCAAAACCACTGAGTTTCGCCACTCCCAACCCCTGGAGCGCCCTGCCAAGGGAAGTACATGTGGGTACGGGATATGGCAAGAAGGAAGGAGCGACAACGGAGAGCCCCGTGGACGGGCAGGACCAACCCAAGATCTACACCATCCGTGACCATACCCTTGAAGTCCTGATGCACCCGGACGTGCTAGAGTTGCATGCCGTGAGAGTCGTCCATACACCTCATGGGGACGAGCGGCAGTTGCACTTGAAAGTGCGAGTACGGTGCGGACGAGAGGAGAAGGTGGTGGATGTGTTAGTGGATACGGGTGCCCAGGTGAGCTGGTCCGGAGAGGGTTGTTCAAGGAGGCATTCCTGCAGCCCAGCCGGAGACCGGTCCGCCTGAAGGTCGCCAATGGAGAGATTATGGGTGGTGGCACCCATGAGGCCACTATCAGTATGGAATTCTGGGAGCATGAGCGCTTGAACCGCCCCGATCAGGCGAAGAGAAGCACTCTATCCGGGAACTTCTATGTGGCCGACATTACTGATTGGGATATGATCATGGGGTATGACTTCATGGTGGCAAACGCCATTGGAGCCCTTCCCCATAGTGCAACGCTGGTCCGGGAGGATGATGAATGCCTCACATGGCTGTCCACGGACTATGCATGCGGATCATCCCAATGGAATGCTGAGGAAGAGGATCGGATTGTCCGAGCGGTGCAAGCTGTGGGTGCCAAGTCCAGAGGAGACCGTGGAGTTCAGCTCACGGAGTATGGAATGGCGCCGCAAGCGTACGCCAGGATGATTCAGACGCTGGGAGCTGAAGTGCCCGAGACGGACGTCTTCGCTTCCCGGGATGCCACACCTCTGCGGAAGTTTAGGAGGCATTGGCATCGAGGAGACTCAGCCTGGCACAGGCATTGGGGTTTGAAGGAGTGGGGACCCATGTATTGGCATGGCTCCCTGGACAATACCAGACGTACGGTGGAGAAGATCATCGCGGATAGGGCGAAGGGGATCCTGGTCATAACCGGCATAGGATACACCCCATGTCCGCTGGACGGTCTCAAGTCGACGCTGGACTCCATCACCCTGAACGAGATGTCATTCGGGCCAGAGGAGGAGTTGTTCATCGACGCCAGGGGTGTATCAATGCCCTCCCCGGGTCAAGCGTGGGCTACCAAGGCTTTCCTGGTGGATGGGGCGCAAGCCCAGCCCACGGGTGATGAAGCATTCATCCGTAGGGTGGAGGCGGTGCCCATGAAGGTCATGTTTGAGCCCAAGGAGGGGACAGATCAGCCAATTGATGGTATTGACGTCCTGTCCCCCGCCGAGATCGACGACGTCGTCAACTACATGCGGATGGGGATGCACGATGGTGTGGCAGCCAAGAAGAGGCGAGCCATGGTGACATCTCCGCATTATTGGGATGACAAGATGTTGGTCACCGGCAAGTACGAGAAGGACGAGTTCGTGGCGAGGGTCATGGATCACATCGCGGACCAATACGATGGTCCGGTTGGGTCTGACCCACCAACGTGGGATTTTCCGAGAATGGGTGCCGATGGCGACAGTCACCAGCCCGAGGCCGCAAATTTCCGAAGATTATTGGTGGGAAGAGCTCCCCACGACGATGAAGACGGCATATCGGACGAGGAGAAGTCGGAATCGGACCCAGAAGAGGCCTATACCGCAGTGCGGTCGGTTGTGTCTATACCGAAGCAAGCGGCTGAAGAGGCCCAGGAGAACCCGAAGGTCGCCGAGCTGAAGGAGAGGCTGATCAAGGCCTATCCGCGGCTATCCAGTGGCGTCGCCAACAAGAACCCTCCAGATCGCGGGAGGTTTGGTACAGCGAAGATCAAGCTGAAGCCGAACCCGAAGATCTATCGTCATCGGGAGTATCAACTTCAGGGCGATCGGGCCGAGGCCATGAAGAAGCTGTTGGCCGAGTTCATTGAGCGGGGATGGATCGAACCCTCCGACAGTGAGTAGGCCAGCCCAACCTTCATCGTGCCCAAGAAGGAGAAGGGCGAGTGGAGGTTGGTGGTTGATTACAGAGGTTTGAACGAGCAGACCGAGCACGACTCGTACTCGCTTCCCCTGATCGACTCCATCCTCCAAAAACAACAGAAAAAGCGGATCTTCACGGTGTTGGACCTGAAACACGGTTACCACCAGATGCCGCTACACCCGGACTCCAGGCCCTGCACAGCGATGTCGACGCCGCTGGGGCCCATGCAGTGGAAAGTGGTGCCTATCGGCGCCAAGAATGGCAACGCCACTTTCCAGCGCATGATGGAGGACCTACTCGGTCCTGTCCGGGACTGTGCCGATCCCTTCGTGGATGACATCATCATCGGGTCCGGCACGGAGAACATGACTGAGGACGAGCTCATCGACGCGCATGAGAAGGATCTGCGCCGAGTGCTCAGCGAGTTGGACAAGCACAACATGGTGTGCAAGCCCACCAAAGTCTCACTCTTCGTGAAGGAAGTGGAGTTCGCGGGTCACGTGGTTGGTCACGGGCAACGCCGTCCCATGCCTGGGAAGCTGGCGTCCCTGCACCACTGGGAGAAGCCCCAGACCATCAGCGAACTCCGGTCCTTCATGGGGTTCTGCAATTACTATTCGGGCTACGTCCGGATGTATGCAGAACTCTCAGGGCCGCTGCACAAGATGCTGCAGGTGGGGAAGTTCGATGGCCGGAAGGGGAGTAAGAAGAAGCTTGCCTGGACCCCTGAGGCTGAAGATGCGTTCAACAGCCTGAATGAGCGACTCCTGGGTCAACTGGGGCTATTCCTGGTAGACCCGGACAAGGGATTCGTGCTACGGACGGACGCCTCGGACTATGCTGTGGGGGCAGTCCTCGAGCAGATCCGAGACGACGGGTCCCATGTACCGGTGGCGTTCTGGAGCCGGATCCTGGCCGAGGGCCAACGCCGCACCTGGACCGCGAGGGAGAAGGAGACGTACGCCATTGTTTGTGCGCCCAGGAAATGGTCTGGCCACATCGGATTGCAACCGGTGGTGGTTTGCACGGACCATCAGTCCTTGCAGAGCTGGCACAAGGAGCACGTCGACGCCCCCTCGGGACCGGCGGCAAGGAGGGCCCGGTGGCACGAGACGTTCGCCAAGTTCGACCTCAGCGTCGTATACGTCCCGGGGAAGGACAACACTGTGGCAGATTGCCTCAGTCGATGGGCCTACACCGCGGGCAAGGCTTGGATGGACATATCCAGCCATGGAGACGCCGAGGAGACCGAGGAGGCCAAGCGCATCATCGAGATGGAGAAGGTCATGGAGCAAGAGGGGGTCAAGTGCTTTGTGGTGATGGCAAACCGTACAGACCTGGCCAAGTTCCGGGGCGCCCGAGTCCAGGCTATTCGAGAGGAAACACTCGAGCAATGGATGGTGGCCCCTGTAGAGCTAGTCAGGTCGGTGCTCACAGAGGACTGGTCGGATGACTATGCGGCATCCGAGCACTGGAGCAGGTACTGGAACGCCGTGAGCGCCCCGTCGGACGACGAATGGCCCGAGGGCTTGACCGAGGATGGCGACAAGTTGTTCCTCAAGGACAAGCTGCTGGTGCCCGAGAACCGAGTGGAGGAGCTCATTGACCATTGGCACAACGCCCAGCTCATGCATCCTGGCCGGGACAAGATGCAGCAGGACCTGGAGTGGCGTTTCAAGTTCCCTCCGGGGTACTACGCCATCCTGGATAGGTACTGCAGCGACTGTGCCGTGTGTCGGGCCACGAAGAGCCCCAACCACTCCACAGCGGGCAACCCGGTGTATACGGCTATACCGGAAGCCCCTATGCGGTCCGTGGCCATGGATGTATTCGCCATGCCGGAGGTCACCGTGGAAGGAGAGACCTACGACTGTGTCATCCTAGCGGTGGATAGGCACAGTGGGTATATCGTGGCGGTCCCTGGCAAAAAGTCCAAGAAGAAGGACAAGAAGGACAAGCATGGAGTGGGGCTGCAGGCCAAGACCGTCGCTAATGCCATGATCAGGCATTGGCTGACGATTTTTGATGTCCCAGCTGTCATCTGCAGCGATCGGGGCAGTCCATTCGTGGGGACGTGGTTCAAGACGATGTGCAAGCACATGGGCATTCGACACGCCCAGACCGTGGCGTACCACAGCCGGTCGAATGGCCGGGCTGAGGTGGCCGGGCGGCAGATGTTCGAGAAGTTCCGCCAGTTGCACATCGACGAACCGGGCCGGAATTGGTATAACTCGCTGTGGAGAGTGCTCCAAGCGTACCATGACCTTCCGGGACCCACTGAACTGTCGCCCCATCGCATCCTGTTCCTACGGGATCGAGTGTCACGCACTCTCCCGTGGTTGAACCATGGCAAAGTGGCCTGGGATGCGAATGCTATGATGGCTGAGGCGGACGACACGGCGGCCAAAGTGTGCAAGGCACTTCAGGACGAGCATGACAAGAGGGCCAAGTACTTCAAGCAAGGAAAAGTCCAGAAGTATGCTCTTCAAGACACCGTGTGGGTGGAGCGGCACCACAAGGATGTCCTGTCCAGGCATCGGCAGGCATCTTGGTATGTGCCGGGGGTAATCGTGCGGAAGGTCGGGCAGGATGTGTATGCGGTTCGTGTGGGGGATAACAAGATCCTGGACCGCGACCATACCCAGCTTCGTCCCCGAGCACCAGACCCCAGCGGACGTCCCGTCACCTTCGAGTTCACGGCCGGCGATGTGGACTCGGACGACGAGGGTGAGGACGACGACTTCACCGCTGAGAAGATCCTGGCAGACAAGCCGGACCCGGGGATGCCTGGGGGTAGGCTCTATAAAGTCCGTTGGAAAGGATTTGCCGCATCCAGGGACTCGTGGGAACCTCCGAGCAGTTTTGTGCCGAGGTACACCACGGTCTGGATGGACTACCTAAAGAAAAAGAATATTTCTTTGGATGTCAAGGACGTATTGGTCCATTTGGTTGCTGCTGTAGCACCGTAATGGATCCCCCTTGGCATTTTGTTTGTTTCTGTGAATGGGGAGACAAGTGAGGGCGTTCATCCGGGGATTTTTCAGCCTTGATCGGCCATATACCCCCTTCACTCGATCTCCACATATATATTGCATTGTGGTATACTTATTTAGGTCGACCGACGACGTTTTTCTATCTTTGATCCCCTTGGTCCATGTTGTAGATCAAGAGGAGACCAGATATGGCGTAGGGCGCTGATTATCAGTGTCCTCACCCCTCCCTTGGGGCATGGGGGACGCCTACGACGTGTGTGGGGCCTCCATGTGTCCTTGGGACATGGAGGGGGGGGTTGGAGCCCATTGGGGTCCTCCCGTCCTCTCTTCATTGGTTTCCGAGCGGATACAACGCTCTGAGAAGGGGGGTGAAGCCGGTTCGGACCCCCGTGGCCATCTTGGGGTCACTTGGGGTGTGTATCTATGTGCCGGCAAGCCGCCATTGGCTGATATCATACTCTCCCATCCACCTGATCTAACCCGATGTGATAGTGTGATAGGTTTGGCCATTCCGGCTATGAGCGGCCATATTCAGAACCGAGGCGCCGCCAGCGCAGATTTATATATCGGAATATCAGGAATCAACAGGGTTTTATTATCATAATGTTTCCGTAATTTTTCAGCCTTTCGTTCTGATGGTCAATGTATCGGCGACTGTCAGTTGGCTCGCGATTTTGCGTTGACCGATTGGTTAACTGTTATTTCCAGATATTTTGGCGGATACTCCGTTGAAGGGTCAGATTTCATCAGCAAAGGGTTCGTTGCTTCCGCAATTTTCTAAATAAGCACTCGAAATTTTATTCTGAATTTTTTCGCGATGTCGCAATCGGATTTTCGACTTCGACATCGCCGCACTTGATTTGGATTTCTTCGAGTGGTCATACTCCTTTCCCTATGCCCGAATCAGGTTTCCCTTATACTTGCCACCCATTTGACTTGGAGATATAAGGGAAATAAAAGTGAATCGTGGGACCACTTTGAAGGACCATATCTACGCGCGAGTGTGAGGAGAGAGAATAAGGAAGGTTGGGTTGCAAGCGCCTTGGTCTCAACTTAATTTAGGAAGCATCAAACGCCTTTGGTGTGTACACATGCCCGATATAGCAAGGGATAATGGTCAACAGGGTATAAAGTGATATATATCTCTTGGACCGTGCAACCGAACATTTCATTGTGACTTTCGAGTGTACCGCATGAGTGTTGGGGTTGCATAGCAACTTTCCTTGGGTTCCTACATATTTTTAACGTGAAGTTATGTCAATGGAGGGACATGGCATATCATGGTGGGAGCCATATTTTGAGGGTATGTGTTGTGTGCATGGTATATGTTTGATATGCTCACGCCCATGTTATATATCTTCGTGTGGCCGAAGAGATGGGGAGCCATACGTGACAAGGGTCTTGCCCATGTCCCAATTGTGGAATTCAAAGCGCTAGACTAAGTCTACCGCATATGTATTGCTCATGGCATGTTAGGCTAAGAGATCCATGAGTGCACTCCCATTTTCATGGGGCATGTAGATATGAGTGGCCAAGGTATCTCCATGCGCCCGATTGGGGATCCAAGTGGGGGAATTGTTCGCAAATGGTTCCAATCATTTGAGTATTATATCATGAGCGGATATCATGGGTGAGCATAGAGATATACTATCATGACAACTTTGTATTTGGTCATATTTTCATGTTTTTGACCTCAATTTTGCTCATTTTTGCGTTTTGTGTACTTACCTGGTCAGCAAACAGCAAGAAGCCTATGGAGAGTCGAACCATGGTATGTTGTTCATATGTTGGCATATGCTTTGGAGTTGAACACCACCATATGCCGGATCGCGTACTTCATTTGGCTTGGCGCACGAGAGATTACAAGAATTGGTCTCAAATTCATGGGCTGACTTGGGCAGTGCGTGGCGCCCATATCCGAAGGGGTTTCGAGGGTAAAGTGGGGATGTACATGGGCATTGGCCTTTGGTCTTTATCCTCCATGAATACTAGACTTCGATTCCATGCATGCTTTGAGGCTTTGGATAAGTAGTAACTTCAATTTTGAGCATATATTTGATATATGGCCGATATGGTGTGAATTGGCAGTTTTTTGGCATGTTATGAGTTTAAACTCATAGGTCATTTCTCCAAGCCCAATCGACTCCAAGTCCAACCAAGGTTATGTCAGGGTAGGGCATGGTCCTGAGTGCCACTCTAGGCCATGACACGCCACCTCCCCTATTGGGCTAGGATTTATAGGTTTGGGAGTGAACACATTTTTGGGGTTTGTGTAGTGACTTGTGACACATGGCATTCAGCCATCCCATTTGACCTGGCTCAGGGCAATATGTTGGTGAGTCAAGGGAAGGTCTTGAGTCCAGGGAATGAGGGGTTTATGGCTGTGAAGGTGTATGCTTACCTCTTTCCCCAACTTTGCTTTATTTGTGTTCATATGCCAATTTCAGGGCTTTCTGAGTGTCTATTTTTTTTCGGGCTTTCTTCCTTGGTGCAATTCTTGTACATGCCCGCCACCGTGAGACAACCGGTGTGCTGAACGGAAGCCCGAAGCCTGATTTGGATTGTGAATTGGGCTATTGCTGTATTTGTGGGATCTGGTTGATGTTCAGGGTTGAAGGATGATTACATTTTCTATATTTTTGGATTTTGGACCTTGGACTTTGAGGATTTTGAGAAATGCAATCGTTGATCCGGAGTAAATCAGCAGGGGTAACAGGCGGAAGGGGCACAGCGGGGGCCGGTCCTGGTAGGGACCTTCTTTACTGATGACCGTGTTCAGCTGCCTGGTCTCTGCCCTGGCAATGTCCAGCTCTTTCTGCGCGCGCGCGGCGACCTTGGAGATGCGAGACATCTCGCCCTTGCCCGTGTCTACCTCGCACTCGAGGGAAAAGACCCTCCTGCGGAGGTAGACAATCCACCGCTAGGTGGTATCCGGGTCGCCGTTCCCTGGTGGGTCGTCGGGGTCCCCAGGGGGTCCTCCAGGAGGGCCTCCGCCGGGTCCGCCCGGTCCAGGGGGTCCTCCCCCGCCCGCTGGTCCGCCTCCAGGGGGTCCACTTGGTGGGCGTCCTCCAGGGGGTCCTGATGGTCCTCCGCCAGGGGGTCCCGGTGGGTCTCCGCCGGGTCGCCTCTGTGGGTCCGAGGATGGGCGCTTCTTCGTGATGCCGAAGTCCATGTTGTCATCCTCGTCCATGTCGCCCCACCTGGGCGTCTCGGTCTCGGAAGACTCCGAGCTCCGGTAGGGAGGAGGGAGATCCTCATCCTCACCTTCCGGTTCCATGGGGACGTCTCCGCCTCCTCCGCCCGTCCAAGCCACCACTTGGCGATGTCGGCGGCCTCGTTCGTCCCCGTCGCTGGCGGTGAAGAAGGGGTCACTGTCGTGGGGGTGTCCGCCCGCTGGCCTTCGTGGCCTCTCGGGGGTCTTCCCCTTACCCTTCCTCCGTCGGTAGGCGGTGGGGCCACTGCTCCCACTGCTGCCCGTGTCGGCCTCGTCAAGCGTCATCTTGGAGGAGGCGTCCCCTTCGAAAAGCTTTCGAAGGGTCTCCACTCGTGATCCTCCCGGGGGAGTCTCGCGGCGGAGTTTGGCCTCTGCCTCCTCCATTGCGGCGGCGGTGGCTGCGGCAGCCCGCACTTCGGCTTCCTCCCGAGCACGAGCCGCCTCGGCTTCCCGGGCCTGCTGCAGCCGCGCCTTCTGCGCTTCCAACGCCGGCAGCTCCGCCTCCGTCTTGGCCTTCTCCTCAGCGACCTTCCGTCGCGCGGCCTCGATGGCGTCCTTCTTGGCGGCGTCCGCCTGGGCCTTTGCTGTCGCATCGGCGTGGGCCCTTTCCTCCGCCTCCTTCTTTGCCCTCTCTTGGGCAAGCGCCTCTTCCAGCGCCCTCACCTCGGCCTCCCTGCAGGCAATGGCCTCCTGCGTCAGGCGGGCTTCCTCGTCGGCTGCCGCCAACTCACCGTTGACCTGGGCAGTCGCTGCCCCATGGGCGGCCACGGCCGTGAGTCCGGCCGCAATGGCCGCCACGGTCTGGGCGTGGATGGCCATGCCATGCGCCCACTCCGCAGCCTCCTCCTGGGCGATGCCGACGGCGCCCTCCAAGGCAGCGCTGTGCTGCCTGGCCCGTTGTCCGGCAACCCGAAGGTTGCAGGGCACCCCACAGGCGCGCTCACAGGCGCGCGCCACGTCCCTGTCGGGAGCGACGCTGCTGCTGGAGCTGGCCGGGTCGGCCGGCATCCTCCCGCGGTGGGCCGACTCCACGTCGCTGCTGGGGCCTGCTGGGGCCTGCTGGGGACTCAGGAGCAGCGGACGGGGCTTGGCCTTGGTCTGCCTGGCGACTTGGATGAAGTCGCCGAGGGTGGCGTGGCCGGGGTGATGACCACCATTGGCCCGTTGGGGACTGGGGGCTGGGGTTCCGCCCTTGGCGCCTTGGGCGGCTTCGGCGGCCAGGGACTCCTGGTACTCCCGCCACTTCTGGTCCCGCTTCCTGTCCCCGACGGACCGCTTCTCCTTTCCCGGAGACGCGCTGCTGCTGCCCTGCAGCCTCCGCTCGCTCCCCGGTTCCGGGAAGTTCTTCTCGATCATGTCCCACATGGAGACATTGATCGAGGCGCCCGACGGGTACACGTTGGGCTCCTCGTCCTCCTCAATCCCGTCGGGGCGCAGGCCTTCGCCAGGCCTGTCCGGCCGGGTCCACGTCCTCCAGCGCCTCTGCTGGAAGCGGAAGGCAAACCCTTCCGCCCGCAGCCAGTCCTCCACGGCCTGCAGGCGGTCGGGGGCGATGTCCGTGCGGAGCTCGAAGCTCCCGGGCATGCCGCCTTCGCACTGGGGGTGGCTGTGGCGGTAGTGCTGGTCCCAGACCAACCCACGCAGTAGGTGCGCTGCATGGGGGTGGGGCCGCGGCCACGTCCTGCCCGCTTCTTGCCAGTTTACCATGGCAGCGGGCGGCGTACTTGGACTTGAGGTCCTTGGTGTGCACTCGTTCCACTCAACGAACTGGTCGTGGTTGTTGAGGCGGGTGCTGCAGCACTGGATTGGGAGTGCGGCTGGTGCTGGTCAGCCGGTGGTTATGGAGGTGGTTGACGCGGCCTTGCTGGTCGGCCGATGGGACTCGCTGATGCAGAAGTCCTGGTCTGTGCACCTCTTTCACGGTGGCTGCGCGGTCAGGGCGATGCTCTGGACGGCGCTGCGGGCTCCGTGACGAACTCGGCGCTGTCGCTGGGCGGCGCTGCGAGCCGCTGCGCTGCGCTGCGAGCTGCTGCGCTGCGCTGCGAGCTGCAAGTTGCTGCGCCGCGCTGCTCGGGGTTGGTCGCCCCGAGTGGCACGCGAGGGCTGGGTAACCCCGCGGCGGTGAAACGCTTTTGACGCGTTCCCGTGGGGGGCCGGCCACGGGACGCTGCGGTGACACGCACAGGTGAGCAGGCAGGCAAAGCACTACGCTCACAAGGGCATCAATACGCTCGTGTCATGTGACAAAGCGTTTCAGGATCCTTGCCACTCTGAAACAAGGGAACAAAAGTATGTACAGCAACACATCAGGATATGTACACATGGGGTTAGGACTGGACTGGGGTAAGGGCATTACAGGACAATAGACACTCTATCCCAACTTGTATCCCAATCCCAGGTCCGACCCTCTCAGTGGCTGGTGGGGGCGGGGGCTCAAACACAACCCATGTCCTGCTCAGTCCGGACCCTGAAACCCTGCCAATAGGGGGGGTGTCCCGCCCAGCCACAGGCGAGTTCCTGGGAACCAAGGAGCTCCAAGGCCAACTGACAGTGGCTCCCTCTGCTTCCCTAACGGCAGGTCCCAACTCCTCTCGGAGCCAGAGATATGGCCCCGCCATAATCCCTCAGGAGTTGGTAGCTGAAAATGGGCTGTTTCAGCCCAAACTGATATTAGCTTGAAAAACTCCTAAATTGACCCCTCGTCTGGGCCTGCCAGAGGTAGGGACGAGGCAGCTGACCCTATGCCCTTCGAGTATGAATGCCCTGGAGCCCTCACCCAACCTGGTTCCCTCTGAGGTCCCGGCATCAGGGCAACACGGATGAGTCAAGTGGGGTCATGATGCCAGAATCACCAAAATTGGCGTCATTCCCACGCGTGGCTTGCCCGGCCAGGGCAAGGCCAATGGCTCACAGGTTAGGAGACAGGACCTAGGACTTCTATCTGAGTGTACAACTTGGAGTTGGGTCTGGGCTCACTGTGGGCATAGAGAAATGGGGCCGCCAATTGACCACACGGAAGGGGGAAATTGGGGTCCCAAAATGGGGTCATTTTGGCTGCTCGAAATGAGCCAAAATTCGGGGTGCTCCCAATAGTATATCTCCACGCCGTCTTGGAGATCGGATCCGCCATTCCATACCCGATCCACAGGGAGTCCAACGAAGACTCCCATGCACTTGGCCCTCAAAGATCTCCATGCCACTTGGCGTGGTGACGATCCCAACTGGGTCCACAAATGCCAAAATGGCAAAATTGCCCACACTCATTTTGGGCTAGCACCTTAACGAAGGTTGCTCCGCTTCGCCCACGTGGCTTATGAACCATGGGGACCAATATGCATAACACCCATGTCATATATGATCCATTGGTCCATGCGTCCGGCGTGCACGGGTGGGCTGAACATAGTGCACGGCGGGCAGCAAAAGTGAAAAATTGCTCAAAATGGCCAAAAATGCGCACACTCATGGTTGAGGCAAATGAGGCACATGCCAGACTTGGACCGGAGTGTGCCATAGGATTGATATCACGTCATATGTGTCCAACATATCTTTCCGGCGTCGCTCAACTCCTCCGGCTTTGGGAATGGCAGGGTCGCCAAGTGAGCCCATGATTTGGGATAGTCCCAAATCGCCAACATGGCGGCCACGGTATGCCAAGCCTAAGAGGAGTTAATCGCCGGGTCCAAGATATGTTGGGGACCGAAGTATGTACCCCCATAACATACTTGGGTCATGATGTCAATTGAGCGCAACGTTGAGATACACGGTCGCCACTTGACATCATGACGGGCCAAAAACGGCAAAATTGGCACAAAGACACACAAAAGTGCATTGAAAGGTGCACAATTATATTATAATATCTTCGGCTTGGATCGTGCAATCAACTAATCCTTCCAAACACAATGACTTGACACCAATGACCTTCAATTCCACATGTGTGCTCCACTTGGGGCGCTTTGAAAGGTTACGAGCGCTACTTCCCAAGTGGGCACATAAAAATATGGAAAATTGCAAAACACACACCTTGCTCCCAACGCATCGCTTCGGGATCACCACACAAGCTTCCCTTCACGAAGGTTAGGCTTGCAATTGATCGTAGGGAGTATGGAGAAGGGACTTGCACAATATGAGGTCCATTGGCGGGCTTGGCCTGGAGCGATGGACCCGCCAAATGGGCACGCAACACGACACATGGCACATACCACATATTGCCCAAAAAGGTAGCTCCCCCCACGATATGTCATGCCCCTCCAAGGGCATAACTTTGTGTCAATCGCTCATAGGAACTCAAAGAGAGTTCCTATGCAACACCAACACTTGCGCGCTACACTCGAAAGTTATATTAACGCACGCAATGTCATGGCCAAAGAGTTATAACGCAAACTCTACCCTCTTGACCATGATCCATTACACTAGCGCGCACGTGTGGAAACGCAAGGCATGTGATGCTTCCCAAATTACGTCGGGAGTATTGTGAATACATCCCACGTTTTCTTATTGTCATTCCTCGCAAGCAACACGAGATATGACCTTCACAAGTGGCCTCACGAATCAACTTTGTTTTGCCCATATCTTTAAGACAAATGGAGGGCAGGATAAAAGGAAAGTTGATTCATGCATAGGGAAGCACGTAGGTCCACTCGAAAGAGGTCAAATCAAGTGCGGGGATGTCGAAGTCGAAAATCCGATTTCGACATCCTGAAAAATTCGGATTAAGGTTGCGAGTGTAAGATGTGAAAATTGCGGAAGCGTCCATGCAGTTCCTGAAGGCTTTGGAGCCTTCGTGACGGATTGCGTTAAAATTTCCATTATAAACAGTTAAACTGGCGGTTACGGTAAAGTCGCGATCCAACCGCCAGCAGTCACAACAGTGAGTGTCAGAACGGAAGCGTAAAAATTGACGGAAACAATATGAAAATAAAACCCTGTTGATTCCTGATATTCTGATACACAAATCTCCGCTGGCGGTGCATCGGTTGCCGATGCGGGGCTTTACGGCACGGAATGGAGCGTCAACGGGCGTCTTCCCTTCCGTACATGGGATTAGTGGACCGGAGACCGGTTGTATGCCGTAACCTAGCCATGGGGTTCTGGGTACCGCTTCACCCCCCTCCTTAGAGCAAACCCTGGGGGGGGCTCGATAACACCCAAGCATGGCAGCGGGTACCCAGGACCATCCCCTGAAGGGGGGGTGACACATCCTCACTTCAGGCTGATTCTGGGTTAGGCTGCCCATTTCAACGCATAGTAAAACAGGTACGATGCTGTAGATGTTAGTAATAAGAGGTACAGTATCAAGTATCAAGTCCCGGGTCCTGGCGGCGATTGTTCGGCATCCAAAGGACCCGTTAACCCATACTAGGTGCACCGGGTGCCGGCTGCTACGGTCACCACCACAGTGGTAGTGGCATACACGGCCAACATAGGCGACACACGACGACCGAGGTGGCCCCACAGGTCGAGAGCGACCACAAAGATCCATCAGGCTACCCCAAGCTTCCAGAGGCCCGCCGACTGGGGAGAGTCCCCACGGGTCCTTCCTCGGGCGCACCATGTCCATATCCATACGACGCGAGTCCAGAGTGCCATAGTCGAACTCCTTAAGAACCCCAGATCTTAAGGGAGCTCCTCCTTAAGGGATCAGGCATCAAGGCCGTCTTTTCCCTCGCCCCATTACCACGAAGGCCATACATGAGGGAGTCCTCATGCAGTGTGGGCGGAGGCGTCGACTCCTCAAACCACCAGTTTCCCAGGCAGACTGACCGAGGTCAGGAGCACCGGAGGCCGCCATCCGAATGCAAGTGCGTCTGCGAATTGGTAGGCTCACACTGGGACTGACAGTGGCGGACCGCTGCGAGTGTAGTCAGGCAACTGGGCTTCCCGCCTGGCGCCATCAGGATCTCCACATCACAGCGAATAGGGCAACACGGTATCACGGGCACTCAAACAGTAGAATATGTACTGAGGTACTGGTCCAGGCTGGACCATATGTAAAAACATGTAAACGGCGACTCAGGGCGCCTCTGTATCCCGATTCGTGGTGAAAAACAGTCCATCCCTCAGCGATGGGCTGATGACACTTAACATACAGATGCACATATCCTGGAGGGCAGAAAAACAAGCAATAATCTGGGTAAATAGGCGTGTAAACACGCTCTGGACAGAGCGCCAAACCACGCCACGGTCAGGATAAGGCAATGCAGGAGGGTGGACGGGAAAACGCCTGAGTTCAGGCCATATATAGTCAGCTGACACACGTCGACTGGTCTGGACTCCGCAAGTGCCATGGAACCAGACCACACACCAAAAATTCGCAATGCCGATGACAGCGGCATCCGTTGCGCAACGTCGTATGGGCTTCAAGGCCCCAAGAGCTCAGAAAAATGAAGGTCAGTCGCCCTACCTGGTTTCCCATGGATTCAGCAGGGGGGTGAGTGACGAATAGAAGAAGAGAGGGGCCATCCTCCTCTGGATTCAGCAGGGAGGGGTATATGGCCACTCTGATGGCAGGTCACCGGAAGATGAGAGAGGGCAAGCAAGTGAGGGACGATCCGTCGGCCTCACAAGCGCCACAAAGCACATCAGGGGAGAGCTCAGGGCGCTGATCAGGCACTCCTGGCTGCAATCGCCCGGGTGAGTGCTGCCAAGTCCGAAACGTGGATCTTGGTCTTGTGCTTGCGGATGTACTCCATGAAGGGAGTATTGACCCGCGGCACGAACAAGGAGACGGGTTCCCAGGTGTCGTGGGACGGCCCATAGCCTCGCCAACGAACCTTGAACTCCAGACCTCCTGGTGCCTAGGCTTTCGGACGCTGAGCCAGGATCTTCTCGACTGTATAGTCGTCCTGCTCAGCATAGTCGTCGTCCGAATCGGCCTCATGTGCGGCGCAGCTCAGGGACACATGCTGGCCACGGAGGTCGGGTTCCCGCACACGGAGTTGACTCTCGTGGCGCTCCCGGAACTGTCCGTGACCCACCTTGATGCGGTAGGTGTCCTCACCAATCCTGCGGACCACCTCGCCGGGTGTGAACCAGGTCTTGGTGCGGTGGGTGCCCATAGGGCGGGGTCTGATCACCCACACCGGGTCTCCCACCCTGAACTTCTGCGCTGTCGAGCTCGGGGCGGACTTCTGACGCTCAGCATGCTCCTTCTCAAGCTGCTGGCGGATGTCCCGCGCCGTTTGCTCTTGCCGCGCGAAGAACTCCTTGGCATCCATAGCCATGCCATCACCAGACAAGGGAAGTCCCCTACCCAGGGGGTCCCTGCCGAACAGAATCTGGTGAGGGGACAAACCGCCCGGAGTGGGGGTGTCATGATGGGCCTTCAGAGCAGGCCACATCTCCTCAAACCAGTTCCGACGTGGATTGGTGATGTGGATCTTGCGCAGCTTCTCGAACAGCTGCCGTCCAGCCACTTCAGCACGGCCGTTAGACCGGCTGAGATAGGCGACGCTCTTGGCATGTCGTATTCCCATGAGGGAACACATAGCCTTGAACCAGCCACCAGTAAACTGGGGCCCTCGGTCACTGCAAATGGTGCCGGGGATGTCAAAGACGGTCAGCCAATGACGAATCATCATGACTGCCACTTCCTTGGCAAGCAACCCCTTTTTGCGTGCCGGAACGGCTACAACGTAGCCGCTGTGGCGGTCCACACAGAGAACCACACAGTCAAAGGTCTCCTTGCCAATGTGCACTTCGGGCATGGAGAAGACGTCCATGGCCACGCTCTCCATGGGCTGGGCAGGAACCGGGGTCCATTGGGGTTCCCCCTTGACGTTCCGGTTGTCCGGATTGCAGGCTTGACAGACCGAGCAACCCTTCCTGACCTTCTTGATGGCGGTGTAGAGAACGATATGGTCAATCTCGAACCGACGCTGCATGTCAAGAGCTTGCTTCTTGACCCCTGGGTGCAGCATGTGGTGGTGCCAAGCTTCACAAAGCTCGAGCACCCGGGACTCCGGTACTAGCAGCTTACCATTCCGGTAGAGCTTGCCATCCCCCTCGGTCAGCCCCTTTGGCCACTTCTGCCTGTCGTCAGGGTCGGTCACAGCCCTATACTCGGCCGCAAAGGCCTCAGACTTGGCGTAATCGTCGGTCCAGTCGTCCTGGAGGCAAGACTCCGGGAAGAGGTGCTTGTCGGACTCAGCTCCCTCAGGGGCGAGTACACTGACGGCTCTGCTCACCCTCGACGCGAGGGGGGCATCCGCAGCCATGACGACGAAGCATTTAGCACCCTCCTCCTCCATCAGGCGCTCCATTTCGATGATCCTCTTGGCTTCAGCGGTCTCAGCCTCATCGCCATGGGCAGAGATATCCTGCATGCCCTTGCTGGCGGGATAGGCCCACCTACTGAGACAGTCCGCCACGGTGTTATCCTTTCCAGGAATATACACAACCGTAAGGTCGAACCTGGCCAAGGTCTCATGCCATCTTGCCCGTCGGGAGGCGGGACCTGAGGGGGTGTCCACGTGCTCCTTGTGCCACGACTGCAGACTCTGATGGTCGGTGCAGACGGTGACGGGATGGAGGGCTAGGTACCCAGCCCATTTCCTGAGAGCCATGACGATGGCATACGCCTCCTTTTCACGGGGCGTCCACGTCCGTCTCTGGCCTTCCGTTAGGACTCGGCTCCAGAAGGCGACGGGCACGTGCCTGCCGTTGTCAAGCACTTGCTCCAACACAGCGCCAATGGCGTAGTCGGAAGCGTCGGTGCGCAGGACGAACCCTCGGTCGGGATCCACGAGGTGCAGACCCACTGCGGATAGCAGCGCCTGCTTCATCCCCTCAAAGGCACGGTCGGACTCAGCTGTCCAGACCAGAGCCTTCTTGGACCCCTTCTTGGTCTCCTCTCGGTTGCCCTTGAGCATGGTCGTCATGGGGGCTGCATACTCGGCATACATCTTGATATACCCCGAGTAGTAGTTGCAGAACCCCAGATACGCCCGTAGCTCAGAGACCGTCTTGGGCTTTTCCCAGTGCTCGATCGCAGCCACCTTGCCAGGTATGGGCTTTCGCTGCCCGTTCCCGACTACGTGGCCAGCGAAGACCACCTCGCTTACCGCAATGGTGGCCTTGTCACTGCTGCCCGTGAGTTTGTGCCGAACCAGAAGGTCCAGCACTCGAGTGACGTCCCCCTCGTGTGCCTCCAGGAGCTCCTCGTAGCTCATACTGGGGTCCCCGGACGCGATGATCACGTCGTCCACGAAGGGGTCCGCACAGTCGCGCACCGGCTCAAGCAGGTTCTCCAGCATCCGCTGAAAAGCTGCATTGCCGTTGGTAACGCCCATGGGCATCACCTTCCACTGGAGAGGTCCAAGTGGGGTCCTCATGGCTGTGCAGGCACGGGACTCCTCGGCGAGAGGCATCTGATGATAACCATGTCTCAGGTCAATCACCGTGAAGATCCTCCGCCGGTGTTGCTTTTGCAGCATGTCCTCAATGAGGGGCAGCGTATAGCTGTCGTGCTGCGTTTGGGCGTTCAGGCCGCGGTAGTCGACCATTCACCGGCCACCTTCTTGGGGACGACGAAGCACGGAGAGGCCCATTCGGAGTGGCACGGCTCGAGCCAGCCTCTCTGGATGAAGTCACGGAGGATCTTCTCCATGGCCTCTTTCCTCTCGCCCCTCAGGGCAAACTCCCGGTGCCGATACACACGGGGGTCCTGCTTCAGTCGTATCTTGGCCTCGCCATACGGTCCACGCACCGGTGGGGGAAACACAGGCTTACCGCTGAAGAAGGTATCACCATACTTCTGCTTCAGCCTGGCCCTCAATGCCTGGATCTTGGGGCAGTCATCGGACTCCGCCTTGGCTTTTCCGGGCACTTGAACCACGGAGCTTACTTGAGGGGTAGCGACCCCGCTCGCTTTCGGCTCAGGTGGTCTTCCCAGGTAGCCCAAAGGGCCATCTCTGGTCTTGCCTCGGAATAGGTCGCCGTAGGTGGGTGGGTTACCCCCGATTGGCTCGTCCTGGCTGGACATACGATCCAGCACCCTCTGCACGAAGGTGTTCCCATCATAGGAACCAGAGACGATCGAGTCCACTTCCCACCAGGCTCTGTCCCGGCCTTTGCCCTCACGCTGGTTTCCCCAGTCGTGAAAGGGCTGATCCATATACCCCTGAACCAGATCCCACTCCTCTTCAGTGAGGGGCTCTTCCGATTCCGATTCTTCGATGTCAACAGGGGGAACCGCAAAGCATTGCCGCCAGGGCTCTGCTATGATGCGGTTGACACACACGAAGTCCGTGGTATCGGCCTGATCAAGGCCCCCATCCACATAGTGGAATTCCGTTGGCCATCTCTGGGGTGGCATGGGCTGTCCCTTAGCGTCCTGATAGACACTCTCTCCAGCCGGTAGGACGACCTTGTTTAAGGTCATGTTGGTCAATGAGGCCACCCAATGTCGGGTACTTTCCTCCTCGGTGCATCCCATAGGAACAACCAGCACTGCCTTGGAGCGGTCTTTGCGAATCTTCGCTATCGCTCTTGGGATGTCCCAACGGGGGCAATGGATCCACATCAATCCTTGATGCGGACCCCAGTGCTTCTTCCACGCGGAGTCCTGTGCGCTCCAGTACTTCTCACACACCCCAAGATGGGCGGAGGTTCCTGAAGAGAACGCATCCAGGGCCAGATCCGAAGCTCCCAAGTCCGCGACAACTCGGCTCGCCACTTCCGGCCTTACGCCGTACTCCTGGTTTGCAGGACCAGTTGGCTCAGTGTCCAGCGCGGCCACTTTGAGCTGATTGCGTTCGGGGTGGATCCATTGGCATTCCACATGGTGCTCAGGTGACGAAAGCCACGAGAGCTGGTCGTCCTGGTACAGGGTCATGGAGGCTTGGGCCGGGAGAACGCCGGAGTCCGTCTCCATCATGAAGTCGTACCCAACGATCATGTCCCAGTCCATCTCGGCCTCGTAGAAGCGACCGTGCAGGAGGATTTCCTTGCCGAGGTCTGGGCGACTCAGCTCACGATGGTTCACGAACTGCAGCCCGATGGCCGCTTCCTTCGTGCCTCCCACCATGTACTGGCCGTTCGCCACCTTCACCCTGACAGGTTTCCGACTGTCGGTCAGACACTCTGGCGGAAGTAGGCCAGCCTTGACCAAGCTGACTTGAGCTCCCGTGTCGACCAACACGTCGAAAACCTTTTCCACTTCCCCGCATAGGGCACGGACCTTAAGATGCCACTGCCGCTCGCGACCGACACGGCGCACGGCGTGCAAACTCAGGATCTCCGGCCGTTCCAGAAGCTCAACAAGCGACTGGTGCAGGTCGTGGACAATGGGCTCAGGCTGCCCATCTGCAGCATCCAGCTGCGGTCCGGGTGATCCTCCGATACTCTCGGATAGATCCTGTAGTACATCAAACACATTCTTGGTCGCGAAGGACGGACGGGTGCAAGGGTTCGTGCCTTCACTTGCCCTCACCCCGCCTCCGCGACTGGGCGCCGGACCGGGCCTTCCGCCCGCGGCATTCCCCTTGTGCTTATCGACTCCCGACTGGGATGGTTCGGCGCTTCCCACGTCACCATCCTGCGACCGCCCTAGCTGGGGCCCTTGGCTGCAGGGGCTCCGCTAGGGGGCGTCGGTTGTGGAAGAGGGGGTGTTCTCCTCAGCCTCAACGTCGTTGACGCCCTTCTTCCTCCTCTCAGTACGAGTAGGCTTCTTGTCCTTGTCCTTGTTCTGGTTGTTCTGGTTGTTCTCCTTGTTCTTGTTGTCCGACCTGGGGACCCAGTTCCGCTTGATCTCCTGGATCTCCTTCGCCAACTCGGTCCCCACCGACGACATCAGCTTGGCCAGTTCGTCCTTGTCGACCTCCATTTTGGCTTCCCGGATACCCGCGGGCGCACGCTTCTTCGACCCATGCGCCTTCTTGTAAGCCTCCGTGTCGGCCTTGTGGACGGGGCATGTTCGGTGGTCATGGTTGAAGCCCCGCCTCCTCCCATAACACACGAAACAGCCCTGAGGGTGAGCTCGTATGAACTCCCCAAAGGACAGCAGAGGGTCGCCAATGCGGCGAGGGTCCCTCTTCTCCTGCTTCCTCCAACCCTGCTGCAGGGGCTTCAAGTTTCCTAGTTTGCTCCCCGCGCTCAGGTTTTTGGCCACGAAGGCACAAACGGCCACCTCGGCGGGCTCATCGTCGTCGTCATCGTCGACGAGAGCCTCATCGCCGCCGGCTCCCGCTGGGTCCATGGCAGCTTCCCCGCCAGGTCCCTCGCCAACGTAGTTGACGTCGCGGTCGCCGGGCCTAAACCCGCGGATGTGGTGGAGGTTTTGGTACTCCTTGAGTACTTCCTCGCCAACCCACTCCAGGATCTCGTCGCAGCTCATCCGCGCCGGGATGGCCTGCAGACGGATGGTCTGGCCGCTCAACTCACACTCATCAAGGCGCCACATCGCGGTTTTCTCGCGATCGCCCGAGACGGTGATGAGAAGAGCGTTCCGCAGGGAGTGCCGTTTGACACCCCGGGCCACGTTCTCCTTCGCCCAAGCCACCACGTTCGTATGATACTCCTTGGGGAGCATCATCTTGACCGTGTGGTTGGACTTGGCCCGCTTGGATTCCTCCTTGGTGACCCTCTTGATCCATGCTTCCGGCAGCATGGAGAGCAGGCGAGCCTGCTCGTCACCCTCGTTCCAATCCTCCACGTTGCGGCGGTGGAGGGTGTATTTCCCTCGGAAGTCCCGCCAATCCCGCAGGCGGATCTCCCGTCCATCATGCTCAAGCTTGATGGACTTCCACCGCTTGGCAGCCACCTGCGGAGCGTCCACCCGCTCCTGCTCGTTGAGCCACTTCTTGGCTTCCTTGAGGGTCTTGATCTTCCCCTCCTTGGTCGCCAGGAAGTATAGCTCTCCGAGCACTTCCGGCAGGCGGTACCTGAACCGTCTGAAGACATATCTCTCCGCATCTGCGTGAGGCATGTCTTCAGTGACGGTCAGCCCCCAATCGTCCAGCTTCTCCAAGAAGCGGTCGAGGTTGAGGGGGTTGCCATCGTACATGGGGGGCTTGATGTCCTTCAAGTCTTCCCACACGGCGGCATCCGCGGCCTTAGAGACCATGAACGCCGGCCGCGAGGTCGACCGAGGTTCCCATCGGCCTCGCCCACGGACTCCCACGGCCGCCACGTCCATCTCCTCCATGGAATCCCTGTGGCTACGCCGCGGTTCCTCCATGTACCCTAACCTGGTCCGTACTGCTTCCATGTACGCATCCTCATCACGGCGCTGGCGGCTGCGTTCAGCGGCCTCCCGTCGTACACCACGCGGCGGGCTGATGTCGAACTCCTCCAGGTCCAGATCCAGGTCCTCACCTTCACCGACATCCCATTCCACGTCTCCTCTGGGGACCTCATCCCTGAGTCCACCATAACGTCCACCAGCCATTGGGATTGGCTCCAGGGCTGGTGCGGGGCGCCGGGGGCGTACCGGTGTCCGCGGTGGGGCACAGCGGTTGCGGTACTCCGCGCTGAGCCACTCATCACGCCAATCCTCACTGCCACTGCCGGGCGGCACGCGCTCGTTGCGGCGGACCGCGCTGTGGTGAGAGGGGGCGGTGAGAGAGGGGGCACTGGCGCTGGGGCGACTCCTGGGGGCTCCGCCGGGGGCGTGGGGTCTGCCTGGACCTGGTCCGGGTCCCCAGCCGTCGTCCGACGAGCCCGACTCCAGGGGTGGGTGGTCCCTGCCGACGCTCCCACGGGCTTCCAGCGCGTCCAGCCTCTGCTGCACGCCGCTGACGACGTTGGTCAGCAACTTGGTCTCGGCCCTGGCGATGTCCAGCTCCTTCTGCGCGCGCGCGGCGACCCTGGAGATGCGAGCCATCTCGCCCTTGCCCGTGTCTACCTCCAGCTCGAGCAACTGGACTCTCCTGCGGAGGTAGACAATCCACCGCCAGGTGGTATCCGGGTCGCCGTTCCCTGGTGGGTCGTCGGGGTCCCCAGGGGGTCCTCCAGGAGGGCCTCCGCCTGGTCCGCCCGGTCCAGGGGGTCCTCCCCCGCCCGATGGTCCACCTCCAGGGGGTCCACTTGGTGGGCGTCCTCCAGGGGGTCCTGATGGTCCTCCGCCAAGGGGTCCCGGTGGGTCTCCGCTGGGTCGCCTCGGTGGGTCCGAGGATGGGCGCTTCCTTGTGATGCCGAAGTCCATGTCGTCATCCTCGTCCATGTCGCCCCACCTGGGCGTCTCGGTCACGGAAGACTCCGAGCTCCGGTAGGGAGGAGGGAGATCCTCATCCTCACCTTCCGGTTCCATGGGTCCACAGGTCCAGGGAACACGCCATCCCCCTCCACTGTGTGGAATCCCTCGCCCTGGGACCACCCCCACCAAAACACCAACACCAACACATCCCGGGGGACAAACGGACACAGGCCCCAGACGGGGGAAAAAAGGCCCACCAACACGCCCTGGCCCACATCACCCTCCACCCCGCAGCCCACCTACCAAAGGACTTCGGCACGGAGCGCCACATCGTCCTGGAGGGCCAAGCCCACCACATCATCACCGCCGCCCTGTACACCCTCGCCGCCCACGAACGCCACTGGGACCCCACAACCATCCCAGCAATGCCCCCACCGCCCCAAGGCCCCAACGATCCCGTCACCCCCTTCCACATCGATCAACTCCTAAGCCGCAAGGCCCCCCCACACCTCCACCCCTCCAGGATACCACTAGCCATTGCATCGTGGGACACCCTGGACACCCCCCCCCAACAACCCGCCATCCACATCCTCAAAGCGGACACCCAATGGTGGGTCCTCCACTGGGCACACGGAGTCCTCATGGCGGCCCAGGCCTATACCCCGGAAATGGACGCGGAAGACCCCCCACGGGGCCAGCAGCGACTCCTCCAAGCCACCACCCTCACAGGCCGCGAAGGCGCCCCCTGGGAAGCCCTCCACACAGCACTCTACTGGGCTCAAGGCTCCCCCAAAGGCCCGGACACACCGGAACCCACAGAGGCCTGGGTCAGGCAGGCCAAGGCCATGAGGAACTACCACCTACACCACCCCTTCGACGACAGCCCCGCCGCACTGCCATGGCCAACAGATCCCCCGGAGACCGTACGCAAGCTCGCCGACATCGTATGCAGCCACGCGAAAGCGAAAATGCAAACACCGGCAGAACCCCCACTGAGGGATCCAGACCAGCAAGCAACGCACCCCTTCTTCCAACCCCATGCCCCCCCAGCCCCGCCACCTCCAGTCCCACCCAAGCGAACGAGACGACAAAAGGGCGCACCCGCCCCCAGCCAAGCCGGAAAAGCAGCAACCTCCCGACCCCCCGCATCCCACCCGACCCACCCGACGAACCCAGACCAAGCATCCTCGTCATCCTCCCTCCCACCACTACCACCGCCCCACCCGGACCAGGCATCCTCATCATCCTCCCTCCCGCCACCAGCACAGGCCCCGCCCAAAGCGTACCCAGGGTTCGAAAAAGGTGCGAAGGTCCAACAGCCCTTCCGCAACGACCACACAGGCGACTGGATCTGGTGTGAGGGCACGATCCAGTACCGCCTCAAGGGACAAGGGGACAACGGGGGGCCACAGATCCGGGTAATCTGGCACCGCCAAAAGGAGCTAGACCAGGGCAACAGCGCCCCGGACAAACCACTCGGCGACACCCTGGAACTCACCAGCGCCCACCCCATCCGGCTCCGCACCGAAGAGAACAAGGCCCACACAGGCACCAAATACACTGGGGAGCTCCCCCCGGAGTGGAGCCAAGGCCTCCCCCCGCCGCGCCTACCCAAACGCCCACAAACCGGCAAAAAGTCCCCAACCCCCAGTCCCCCTCCCTGACGGGGCAAGGGCCGAGGGCACAAGCCTCCACAGCCCCGGCCCGCCCCCACCGAGGCCACCGTCAACCTCCTGGACCTCAGCCACCCGGCCGTCACATACTCCAAGGACGCCACAACCGCCCTCCGAGAGCTCCCGATGGCACAGGGGCCGGGGTGGGTCCCCCACCTCCTCACCTTCCAGGAACAAGGCCTACAGCGCGACGACCCCCCGGAAACCACCCCCATGTATACCCCGGACCAGAAAGCGTACAAATGCTACTGGCACAAGGGGACCCCCCTATACGCCCAAACCGGCATCCACGTCCACCTCGTCCACCACCTCAGCGTCCCAGGGAGGCTAGGTGTCTATGAGGTCGTCGGGGACGGATGGCAACTCAACGTCATCAACACCCACGTCCCCTTCGGCGAAGCCACGGAACCCTTCCTCCAGGCCCTGGCCGAGGCGTACCGCCAAATGGCCATGCTCGCCCCCACAGTCATCATCGGCGACATGAACGCCGCCCCCACCCCAGCGGACCGAGGAGGACAGGCCACACCCCAGGACCAAGCAGTCCGCGACACCATCGAAATGCTGGGGCTCGTGGACCTAACAGCCAGCCTCGAAGGCCAACCATCCCACTTCCCCCACCAAACGGATGCCGCCCCATCCCGCATCGACGTATGCTATGGCGACCCCACCACCATCATCCGAGCGGAGGCCCGATATGGACCCCTCCCGCTGGGACCCACAGGCCATAGCCCCCTGCACATCCGCCTCACCATCCCCAACCTTCCCCCCAGCCCCCCAGAAGATGCGGACCAAGGCCTACCACCCCCCCTGAAGATGCCCCCGCTGCATGACAAGCATGCCTGGTCCCAATATCACAGGGCCATGGACCGCGCCCGGCGCATCCAACCAGACCCCACCGACCTACTCACAGCCATGCGCACGGCCGCCGTCGCCTGCGGCTTCCAGCAACACCCCCACACAGACGACGACCAACCACCCACGGCCCTGGGGGACATGCTCCATGACCTCTGGCATGCGAAGCAACAACTGGCGACCCTCCTCCACACCGACACCCCCCAAACCCGCCGCCAGATACACCACTGCAGGACACACATAGCCCAAATCAGGGCGGACCTGCAGCCGTGGCACATCCACAGGCAACAGCGCATCGCCCAGGAACACGAACGGTATGCGCAACACGAACTCCCCTACAAGGCCATCCGCCACCTCAACGACGCCATGACCGATACCGGCCACCGCACCATCACCACGGTCCGGCAGGAGGACGGCTCCCTCACTAACGACCCAGCCACAGTGCTCCAAGCCACCCAAGACAGCTTCCTCCGGCAACACACCCCCACCCAAGACACACTGGACCCGGACACCCAGGCCAAAATCGACCGCCTCCCTCGGGTCTTCAACCACGCCCAGAGGAGGCACCTGGAAAAACGCCCCTTCACCATCCACGAAGTCCGGAAGGCCATCCACAGTCTCCGGCAACACAAAACCCCAGGCTACGACGGCCTCCCTGCAGAGGCATACTACCACCTCCCCGCCCACCTCCTCCGCGTCCTCGCCCACCGCCTCTGGGACATCGTCACGGGGCGGACCCCCCTGCCACCAGACTGGGCAAACGTTGTCCGCCCCCTCTACAAAAAAGGGGACTGGGCGAACCCGGACAACTGGCGCCCCATAGTTTGTGCGGTCACGGAGGTCAAAATCGTCTGGACCATCCTCCTGCGCCGCATCCGCCCCCACCTGGACCCCCACATACCAGCGAGCCTCTGGGGGGCCATCCCAGGCCGCTCCCCACACGAGGCCATCTTCCTCCAGGACACCATCGCGGACATGGACCCGGTGGACCTCATCATCGCCTCCCTCGACGTCAAGGGAGCCTTCCCGAACACCCCCTGGCTCCTTCTAGAAGCGGTGTGGAAACGCCTAGGCCTCCCCTTCTACAACTTCACCTCCGACTACATCCGCACCCGCAAATACACGGTCCGCACAGGAGCAGGCCTCACCCCCTTCCTGGAGCCAGGCAGCGGGGTCCCCCAAGGGGGAGCAGAGGGCCCCTTCCTGTACCTTCTAGTGACGCTCCCCCTGGCCCTCGCAATCGAGCAGGATTACCCGGCCTACGCACCCTACCCCCTCCTCTCCCCCCTGGTCGGCTTCGCGGACGACACCAACCTCACCGTCGCGCACACCCCACACGACCCCCATGCCCCGGACCCCGGACCAACGGTCACCCAACAGGCCAACGACTTACTGGACGTGACCGTCTCCTACCTCTCCCACAACAACCTCATCGTCCACCCCACAAAGTCAGTGGCCATGATCAAGGGGTCTGCCACACCTCCCACCCTGGGGCCACAAGGGCCCCCCATGCAAGTCGTGACGACCACCACCCACCTGGGGGTAGTCCAGGCCGCCAACCCTGAGGACGCCACCCTCCCTCCCAAGTTGCAGTCACACCTCGCCCATCTCCCCAGATATGCGTCCCCGACCACCAAGGCCCTCTCCCTGTCCCACCAGAGCCTGGCGTACTACCTCACCGGGGTCTTGAACGCCTCCATAGGCTTCCAAGCACTCCACCTAACACACCCCACCACCGCCCTCCAGCCGGCCACACGCGCCGTGACCAAGGCATGGGCAGCACACGGGGGCTGGCCCACCTCCATACCCACCCGCGCCATCCGAGCGGCATGGCCCCACTATGGAGACGCCATAGGGGACGAGGTGAAAGCGGCCTATACCAGACACACCGCCCTCCTCCTTCACCGCATGACCCACAACCACTCACCGGAGGTCCGCGAGGTCACCGCCATCCGCCTCCAAGCCGCACAACGGGCCCGCAACACATGCCCGCGCTGGGTACTCCACCAGACGGGCATGCCCACCAACATGAACACCCGCCTGTGGAACCACCTGCAGCTTCTGCTCCCATCCCCACACCACGCCATACTCACCAACCACACGTGCCCAGAGAAAGGGCCACTAGCGGTCCTCTGCGGGGACCTCCACCACCACCCCAAGGGCACCATCCACACCATAGACCTTGTCGGGGCCTCCATCACCGTAGTATACGTCACCCTCGCCCAAATGCGGGTCCTGCACCACAGCGGGGCACACCACACCCCCTTTCTACAGCTTCCCGAATGGCCACAATACCGCCTCTTCCACCACTACCTCACACAGACGGCACGAACAGCGGGACACACTCTACCGGGCAGCAAAGACATGCGCAAAGCCTACCGAGAATTCACAAGACAACACCCGCGACCCATCCCAGAGACACCGCCCTACGCACCCACCGGATCGAAACACGAACCCGTCCCCCCAGTAACGGGCCCAGTCCCACCACTAACCCTACTACTGGCCCCGAATGAAGCCAAACCCACGCAGACCACCGTCATCCACCACGGGGCAAAATGGCGCATACCGAAACACCACATGACCGCCCGAGACCTACCAAAGGTCCCCCAAGATTCCCAGAGCATGCCACGCACATGTTGGGCCTGTGACCCCGAGGCACCAACCGCACCATGGCCCGTGCTACACCTCATAGCACGCCACCACACCCACCCCACGACCCACCTACCACCACAGGCCTACGCATGGATAGCCCCATGGTTCCACCGCACCGACACTAACCCCACGGTAGCATGGAACCCCGACCACGCGCCCAAATGGCTCTTCACCACTACACCCACATGGCCCCGCCCCGACCCGGCAGGGGTCGCCATCCATTACAGCATGTACGAGCCAGGCAGAACGGGCAAACACGAGCACCCCTACTATCCACTCCACCACTCCTGCCACACACCGGAGCACCGAACACAAACCCTCACATGCCACGACCTAAACCCCGACACAGCCTACATCCTCCACTACATCTACTCCTACCTCACACAAGGACAGCCGGAGCAGGGACTCATAGCCCTGTCCCCCCAAGCAAAGCACATCATCTCCAAAGGAATAGGGGTGTACGCCACCCCCATCCTACAGCCCACAACCCCAGTAGCCCACCTCGCCACGGGCCTTGCCATATACGCCTACCTGCCCATGAACCCATGCCGCCTCCCACAACCATCACCGGCGGACCGGCTCTTCTTCACCAACGCCTCAGGCGAATCCGCCCTCACGCCCATCACCGGGGGGGCCACCCTGCAACTAACCCACACCGGGGAACACTACCACATGGACCACCACACGGGCCACACCACCTATGGGGCCTCTTCCCACGGGGAGCTAGGGGCCATGGCCGACGCCATCACCGAGGTCGCGGCCCACCTACCCGCCCACTCCCCGCACATCGTCCGGGTCTGGTTCGTGGTAGACGCCACTGTCGACACGCACCTGCTCCTCCGCATAGCAAGGCAACCGCTTCACAAAGCAACCGCGACGAGCCTCGGCACCCAGGCACTGCTACTCTGGAAAGCCCTACGCAGCCTTCCCCCCTACGTCCAACTCCACATCGTGAAACAAGAGTCCCACAGGCACCAATACGGAAATGGTAAGGTCGACAACCAGGCAGTACACCAGCGCACAACACACCTACCAGCCCTCCAGATCCCTGACCTCGGCCGCAACCACACACACCTCCAACACGTGCCCCCTGTACCCGAGCCCCATCAGACCCCGGACTGGGTACCAGAGGACGCCCCCTATTCCTCCCACGACAGAGCGTACCACTACCCCAACCCCGTCCAACATCTCGCCCGCGTGCTCGGCGACGCAGACAGCCGGGCGCACATCCAGGAGCTCCAGGACAGACTGCAAGTCCCCCTCTACCACTCAGCGCTCCGCCCAGCAAACGTCCCAGCCCACCTCCAGAAACGACGCATCCAGCTCCTCAGGGAGCAACTGCCCTTCCTCACCAGGGTCGCCAGATGGCTCGCCCGCAAGCACATCCACGTCCCCGACGAACACACCCGTTGCCCATGCGACCACACCACCCCGGAGGACTGGGAACACTTCAAGAAATGCCCCCTCCATACAGACAGGGACACCCTAGTGGGCTGGTCCCCGGCGGAAACCCTGCGGCAACACGAAGGATGGCCAGCCCACAGCCACGCACACCAGGCCACCGAACACCTCTTCCGGGACCCCCTGATCAAAGAAGCCACCATGAGAGGGGCAGTGACACAGGCCCTGCACCGACACCTCACCAAACACACGGAAAGCCCCATGGAAGCAGCAGCACACCTCCAGCTAGAAGCGGTCCGCAGAGCAGCAGCCCAAATGGTACACCGCAAACACCTCCTGCTAACACACGCGGAACAACTCACCGACCCCACCGCCAGGGAACACATGCAGCGTCTCATCCATTACCATGCCGTGCATGACCCAGACGTCCACTAACCCGCTCCGCGCCCCGCACGCGCCCCCCGTCTCCATCCACAGGTCTCCAAGGCACCACCACAGCGCCCCGAGACCTGTCTCGCACCCAAGAAGCCACCCGGCACCGCCCAGTCCGGCCGAACCCAGCCAGGGCCAACCATCCATCGACGTAGACGCGCAAGACCCCGGCAGCCCATCCAGCCCACCCCCCCCGGACCCGGGACACCCTCCCCTCACACCGGCCACCATCCGCGACCCCGACCTCCTCCGAGCGACCCTCCAAGACAGGGCCCCGACCACCCCCCTGGGCTGGTACCGCCTACAAGAGGACTGGACCAGGCTCACCGTCAAAGCCCTCCGGGAACTGACCACCCCAGGCAGACCATAGTAGACCTCGTGCTCTGGCGAGCCCGCAAACACACCCGGGGCCAGCCCATCTGGATCCCCCCCATCGAGTGGGGCCAGGCCCTGACGCACGACACCGGCAGCAACGTCACGCGTCGAGGGACCGTACGCCTACGGCGGGCCCAAGCGGAGACGGACCACCCAGCGGACCCGAACCACCCGGAGCAGTGGAAACAGGCCACCGCGCCCAACCGCGACACCGCCCTCCGCGCCGCCGGCCTCCGCACCCCGGACGACGACCTCCCCCCCCCACCTACAGACAGTGACCACCCCCCGCCGGAGGTCTGGGTTACAGTCCTCGAGCGCGGCCACTACTACGTGATAGCCGCTATGGCTACGTCCCACGGCCCGCAATGGATCATCCAGGGGACAGACACCATGTTCGCCCCGGAGACCGCCCCACCAGGGGCAGTGGGGGACCCCACCACCCAGCACAGGATCCTCAGGGGTCTCCTCCAGCCAGGGGACACGCCCCCAGCCCGCGCCCTGGCCCAAATCACCTCAGGGAAGGCGGGCTACCACCTGGGATTGTCCATGCTCTGCCTAACCCACTGGATCCAGCGCCACTGGCCACCCACGGGGACCGTGCCCTGGGTTTGGGCCATCCCCACCGCCCACACACAAGTCGAAGCAGGCCCGGACACACGACCAAACCCCCCCCCCAGGCCGCAGCAGTCCCTCACCTGCGGGTACCACGCCATCCACAGGGTCCTCAACCGCGCGGGTCTTAGCCCAAAGCTAGCATGCCCCCTTCCCACCACTGACCAAGAGGTCCACCAGATACGAACGCTCGTCTGCGAAATCCTTGCCGCGGCAGCAGAAGACGGCAAGCTTCTCCTCCAAACCGCCCGGCCTACAACTGCCCACGCAAGCGCGCAGCAAGCGGACACATACACCGGCGCAGCACAACCCCCCGCACAATCCCCGCCCATGCCCCCCCCCTCTCGCTGCTCAACCGGAGACCCACACACGCCCACTATCGCGCGCACCCCCGGGCCCCGCGACACAGGCCTCCCCCACCCGCCCGAACACCAGCACACGCCCGCCACACACCCACCCACCGGCCACCCTTCACCGCCCCCCACACTCGACAACCCACACACACCCGCCAAGGGGAGCCCCACGCCCCGCGGCACGCCCACCCCACCCAGTGGCCCGCCCACGCCCCCCACACACACCCCAGAGGACCCAGGCCCACCCCCCCCGGCCCCTGAATGCAGCCCACGCGAACTGTTCCCCCCCGCTGACACAAACCCACACGACCTCGCACATTGCAGGACCCGGGCCCAGCCGAGCCCAGAAAGAGAAGGCCGCAGCCCCGCGCCTCCCTCCCCCGCCGCAGCCGACCAGATCGGCCCGCCGGGCCGCCAGGTCACGACCGGGCCCCCCCAGCCGCCCGCCCCCAACCTACAACCCGGGGACATGCCCTCCATCCTCCCCGCCGTGGCCGCGGCAGAAGCCGCCGCCCGCAAGCCCGCCCGCATCACAGCCCAACCCGCGTCCACCACCTCCTCCTCGTCCTCAGCCTCGTCCACCTCCTCCACCTCATCCTCCGACCCCCCCCTCCCCGCCAAACTCATCCTCAAGGCCACGGCGAAAGCCAAAGCCGAGGCCGCACGCACCAACCCCCCAACCCCCACACAGGCGACTCAGGCACCCCGGCAACCCACTGGGACGACCCCCGACCCGGCATCGACGCCCTCACACCTCCGGACAGAGGTACTCCTCAACCTGGAACCGGACCCCAACCCCAAACCCGACCCCAAACCCAAACCGGACCCCAACCCCAAACCCAACCCCAAACCCAAGCCGGCGCCCACGCGACCACACACAACACCGCATACGCAACGACACAAAACCACCCGATACCACCCCCCCCCAGGCCCTCGCCCAAGCCAGGACCCCCCACCCACCACGACCCGCGCCCCCCTCCCGCCGGCTCCCACCACCACCGCGGAGACGGCCACCCAGCACGACCACCTCCAAACCCTCGTCAAAATCCCCGTCATCAAACGCCCCGTCATCCATCCCCCACAAACCACCACCACCGCCGGCCAAACCGACCCAGGGACGTGGGACCCCTCAACCATCGTCACCGTCAAGCCCGCCCCCCAACCCTTCCTCCATGCCCACCACATAGTGCAGCCCCGGGGACTGCCCACGATGCCCAACCCCCCACCCCCACAAGGGGGACCGGAAAACCCACAAGGACTCCATGGGCCATACCCGCAACACCAACCCCACCACTACACACACCACCACCACCAGCGGCCCCACCACCACCACTACCAACACCACCCCCACCACTACCACTGCCCACCGCCCTACCCCACCGGGCCACAACCCCCCGTACACCAACAGCACCAGCGGACGGGATGGCAGCCGCCGAACGCCCCGCCCGCATACCCACCCCCCCCGTACCAGCCACCGGCCCCGTACCAGCCGTACCCCCGCGGCCACCATCCGATGGCCGAGGGGGCCCCATGGACGACAGGGGATTTCCCCCCCCAACCAGCACCGCGTGACGCCCCGTACCCCCCCGGCCACCATCCGATGGCCGAAGGGGCCCCAAGGACGACGGGGGACCTCCCCCCCCAAGCGGCGCCGCGCGAGCCCCCCCAGAGGCCGCCGACGCTTCCGGACTGGCCCGACTCGAGCGACGAGGGCCGGTCCCGCAAGCGGCGGCGCTCCCGCTCCCCCCCCGCACGGCACACTCGCCCACGGCGCCCACACTCCCACCGCGCCTCAACCACCCACTCGCGCCGCTCCCGCTCCCCCAGGTACCACCACGACCCCCAGGGACCCCGCTCCCGTCGCTCCCGCTCCCCCGGGCTCCACCACGAGCGCCACCGCCGCCCCATGTCCCCCTCCCCCTCCTTCCACCGGCCACCCAGCCCCCGCCACCACCACTCCCGCTCCCCCCGACGCAGCCAGGCACGCCGCCGCCGCCCCACGTCCACCTCCCCCTCCCCCCACACGCCCCGCCGGGCTCCCCGTTCCCCCCGCCACCCGTACCCATCCACCACCCCCAGCCCCCGCCACCACCACTCCCGCTCCCCCGGACGCCACCGAGCGCGCCACCGCCGCCCCATGTCCACCTCCCCCTCCCGCTCCCCCCTCCGCCCGTACCCGTCCTCCAGCCCCAGCCCCCGCCGCCGCCGCTCCCGCTCCCCCAGGCACCGCCACCCCCGCCACCACCGCAGGTCCACATCTTCCCCCCGCCGCTCCAGGACCCCAGGCACGGACCCCTCCCCCCCCCGGGCCCCCGCCTACCTCGCCTGGTGGTCTCCCTCCGCTCTGCAGGAGCTCCGCCGCTGGGTGAAATGGGCCGGGGGAGCGGGAAGACACAGAGGGGTGCACACGGTGCATACCTTCGAGGAGGTGCGCACCCGCACCCCCGCAAACCCCAATGAGGCCGCCCCGGAGGCCATCATGCCGCAAGCGGCATGGGAGGCCCTCCTCCGCGATGCGGTCCAGGGCCTCCGCCCCCCCTACACCCCCCAAGCCCTCCGCCGGTGGCTCCAGGCCACCCACCCCCAAGCCTGGGCCACCGGCGCCCCCTCCCCACCCCGCCCCTCCCACCACCACCACACCAGGAAGGGGCAGGACAAGGGCAAGGGAAGGGCAAGGGACACCAAGGACCACACAGGCAAGAGGGCACGGAAGGGCCCCAAGTGAGGGCAGGCACACGCAGGGACAGGGCGCCGGAAGCGACACCACATGGGGTCAGGGCACCACCCAAGAACCAGGAAGGAACGGGAACGGGGACCAAGACACGGAGGAAAAGGGCACCACGACAGCCCCAGAGGACACGAGACCAAGGCACAGGCCCCCAGGGAGGGCAACCCCACGGACCGTCACGCGACCACACCATGGGCTATAAGGGCCGGGCTGCGCTACCGTCGCGGTTTGACGCAGAGTATTGCTACGGGGGCTTCATCTCGGCTGGTCTCACGTCCGTGAGGGCGTCCGTCACCAACCTGTTGCGTCCAGTGGAGGAATGGCACTGCGGCGGCGCACCGATCCCGTCCATGATGAATAACGAGCATCGCAAGGGGAAGCGAAACGCTGTGATCGATCGCGAAGGCTTTGGTGCTGCTGGACGGTGCCCCCCTTCAACGCCATCTCCGAGCGCCGTGAAGACTGGAAGTACCAAGAATACTACCGATGCCCCGGACCCCAGCAGTCCAGCACCGGAGATATGGACATCCCCCTGACCCTACAGTGTGAGCTCATCCCTGCCGGCGGCACCGACCCGGACCCTGCCAGCGCAGCCGAGCTGCAGTGAAAGCCATTCGCCACTCAAACAGCGTTCGGAAGCCACCTCCACCGTCCGACTCCTGATGTCTGTTTGTCTGCCTTGGAGAAGGAACGCTTTTCCTACACCCCGAGTACACCTGCCTGTCTGCGAGGCCCGGTGAAGATTGAGTCCATCGGTGAGAGTCAGTGTGCACGCCCCAAGGACACCGTGATCATTCAGCAGAATTTCCCGAAGACCTAACCGACCCACACAGGCCAGGCTGACCTCCACTGACCCACCGCGGCACCACGCGAGACCACGGCACACCACACCACAGCGCGCCACAGAGCAACGCACCACAGCACGACGCGACGCGACGCGGCACAGAGCGGCACAACACGACACAACTGACCCTCACCTGAGGGACTAACCGAAGCCAGCCACCGCACACCCCGGAAGGCGCCGCGCCACCACGCCACACACCGGCACCACAGGCCACATACGGGACCACAGAGCGCCAGGCGACAACGGTGACGGACCACCCAGAAGATTACAGCCGGCACCGCGGAGGGGTAAGGACACCAGCAACCCCAGCCCCCTAACCCAAAACCACAAGCAGCCGCCTGGCGCAGCCGCCCAGCCGGCAGAGCCAGGACCTAACCCAGCAAGAAGGGGCGCCGAGCCCACAGTGTACAGAGCCCACCCGACCCATGGGGCCGGAACATGGCCACACAGAACGCAACTGAAAACAGCAGCCCGGAAGACAACACTGAATACAGGCCAGTGCGTGCGCCAGCCCAGGGAAGGCAGAGGGAGGAACAGGCAAGCCCCCCCCCCCAAAAAAAAAAAAGGAGGGGGGAAGGGGAAAAGGCACGAAAACAGCCCACAGCCGCCCAACCACCCGCCAACACCACCACAGGCGGCCAGGCCCCCCCCCCAGAAGAAAAAAAAAAAAAAAAAAAAAAAGGGGGAACCCCCGCAGAGGCACAGGCGAACCACCCACCCAAAACCGGCAACACCAAGCCAGTAACAGCGGACCACGGGGAAAAGGGACAGAAAAAAAAAAAAAAAAAAAAAAAAAGAGAGCCACCAGCCCAGCCCGAAAGAAAGGGGATGGAGGGACAGGGACCACAAAGCCCAGAAAAAAAAAAAAAAAAGAAAAGAAAAAACCAAAGCAAAAAAAAAAAAAAACACACCCCGACAACCCAGCCAAGACGGACTGGGCACAGGCGAGACCCGGGCCCGGCACACACGCCCACACCGCGCGCCGGAACCGGAAACGGCGGGGGGCAAGCGGGGCGCCCACGAAACCACACACGTCCCAAAAGCAGACCGAAACCGAAGCCCAACCACGAACACCACAAATAGCCGACACTAGGGGGACAACAACACAAGTCGAGCCCAAAAACACCCACCCTAAACCCCAGCCAGGACAGACGGGGTTAACAAAACCCGGACCCAACCGCCAACCGGACCCAAACACAAACACCACACAACAGTAGGAAACCCAGTGCCCACAGCCCGGGCACTGAGGCAGCCCGTGCCATGCAGGTGACCCGGCCAAACGAGATCCGGAGCCCGGGGGTAAGGCTGCATCCTAAGGCCTGCGCTGCTTTGGGACTCGAGGCGGAGCGTGCGACACCCAAGCGCCTCGGAACCCTAGTACCAGGAACGTGCATGCACGCCTTGGGAACGGGATACGCCAGGAAGTCCGGTGAACCCCTAGGGTTCCGCCCAAAGGAGGGGACGTGCGCAAGCACGGGGGCACACCCTCCCGGCGAGACAAGCATGTCACGCTGGCGGCGATCAGCCCTCCCGGCGTAGCCCGGGGCCGCTTTGTTGGGGGCCAACAGTCAGGTCTAGCGGGAAGTAAGCCGCCTCCCCTCTTCACGCGCGAAGCCTCTTCCTGTTCGTCACAGGGGCGACGCCAGGGGGAACCATGGGGCGCCTCTCCACGACCGAGTGTACCTACCTACCTACCTACCTCCGGTAGGGAGGAGGGAGATCCTCATCCTCACCTTCCGGTTCCATGGGGACGTCTCCGCCTCCTCCGCCCGTCCAAGCCACCACTTGGCGATGTCGGCGGCCTCGTTCATCCCCGTCACTGGCGGTGAAGAAGGGGTCACTGTCGTGGGGGTGTCCACCCGCTGGCCTCCGCGGCCTCTCGGGGGTCTTCCCCTTGCCCTTCCTCCGTCGACGGGCGGTGGGGCCACTGCTCCCACTGCTGCCCGTGTCGGCCTCGTCCAGCGTCATCCTGGAGGAGGCGTCCCCTTCGAAAAGTTTTCGAAGGGTCTCCACCCGTGATCCTCCGGGGGGAGTCTCGCGGCGGAGTTTGGCCTCTGCCTCCTCCATCGCGGCGGCGGTGGCTGCGGCAGCCCGCACCTCGGCTTCTTCCCGAGCACGAGCCGCCCCGGCTTCCCGGGCCTGCTGCAGCCGCGCCTTCTGCGCTTCCAACGCCGGCAGCTCCGCCTCCGTCTTGGCCTTCTCCTCAGCGACCTTCCGTCGCGTGGCCTCGATGGCTTCCTTCTTGGCGGCGTCCGCCTGGGCCTTAGCCGTCGCTTCGGCGTGGGCCCTTTCCTCCGCCTCCTTCTTTGCCCTCTCTTGGGCAAGCGCCTCTTCCAGCGCCCTCACCTCGGCCTCCCTGCAGGCAATGGCCTCCTGCGTCAGGCCGGCTTCCTCGTCGGCTGCCGCCAACTCACCGTTGACCTGGGCAGTCGCTGCCCCATGGGCGGCTACGGCCGTGAGTCTAGCCGCAATGGCCGCCACGGTCCGGGCGTGGATGGCCATGCCATGCGCCCACTCCGCAGCCTCCTGCTGGGCAATGCCGACGGCGCCCTCCACGGCAGCGCTGTGCTGCCTGGACCGTTGCCGGGCAACCCGAAGGTTGCAGGGCACCCCACAGACGCGCTCACAGGCGCGCGCCACGTCCCTGTCGGGAGCGACGCTGCTGCTGGAGCTGGCCTGGTCGGCCGGCATCCTCCCGCGGTGGGCCGACTCCACGTCGCTGCTGGGGCCTGCTGGGGCCTGCTGGGGCCTCAGGAGCAGCTGACGGGGCTTGGCCTTGGTCTGCCTGGCGACTCGGATGTAGTCGCCAAGGGTGGTGGAGCCGGGGTGATGACCACCATTGGCCCGTTGGGGACACGGGGCTGGGGTTCCGCCCTTGGCGCCTTGGGCGGCTTCGGCGGCCAGGGACTCCTGGTACTCCCGCCACTTCCGGTCCCGCTTCTTGTCCCCGGCGGACCGCTTCTCCTTCCCCGGAGACGCGCTGCTGCTGCCCTGCAGCCTGCGCTCGCTCCCCGGTTCGGGGAATTTCTTCTCGATCATGTCCCACATGGAGACATTCATCGAGGCGCCCGACGGGTAGGCGTTGGGGTCCTCGTCCTCCTCAATCCCGTCGGGGCGCAGCCCTTCGCCGGGCCTGTCCGGCCGGGTCCACGTCCTCCAGCGCCTCTGCTGGTGGCGGTACCCGTACCATTCCGCCCGCAGCCAGTCCTCCACGGCCTGCAGGCGGTCGGGGGCGATGTCCGTGCGGAGCTCGAAGCTCCTGGGCATGCCGCCTTCGCACTGGGGGTGGCTGTGGCGGTAGTGCTGGTCCCATACCAACCCACGCAGCCGTTGCGCTGCATGGGGGTGGGGCCGCGGCCACGTCCTGCCCGCTTCTTGCCAATTCACCATGGCAGCGGGGGCGTAGTTGGTCTTGAGGTCCTTGGTGTGCACTCGTTCAACTCAACGAACTGGTGGTGGTTGTTGAGGCGGGTGCTGCAGCACTGGATTGGGAGTGCGGCTGGTGCTGGTCAGCCGGTGGTTGTGGAGGTGGTTGACGCGGCCTTGCTGGTCGGCCGATGGGACTCCGGGTCGGCCGATGGGGCTGATGCAGGAGTCCTGGTCTGTGCACCTCTTCCACGGTCGCTGCGCTGTCAGGGCGATGCTCTGGACGGCGCTGCGGGCTCCGTGACGAACTCGGCGCTGTCGCTGGGCGGCGCTGCGAGCTGCTGCGCTGCGCTGCGGGCTGCTGCGCTGCGCCGCGAGCTGCGAGCTGCGAGCGGCTGCGCCGCCCTGCTCGGGGTTGGTCGCCCCGAGTGGCACGCGAGGGCTGGGTAACCCCGCGGCGGTGAAACGCTTTTGACGCGTTCCCGTGGGGGGCCGGCCACGGGACGCTGCGGTGACACGCACAGGTGAGCAGGCAGGCAAGGCACTACGCTCACAAGGGCATCAATACGCTCGTGTCATGTGACAAAGCGTTTCAGGATCCTTGCCAGTCTGCAACAAGGGAACGAAAGTATGTACAGCAACACATCAGGATATGTACACATGGGGTTGAGACTGGACTGGGGTAAGGCCATCACAGGACAATAGACACTCTATCCTAACTTGTATCCCAATCCCAGGTCCGACCCTCTCAGTGGCTGGTGGGGGCGGGGGCTCAAACACAACCTGTGCCCTGCTCAGTCCGGACCCTGAAACCCTGCCAATGGGAGAGGTGTCCCGCCCGGCCACAGGCGAGTTCCTGGCAACCAAGGAGCTCCAAGGCCAACCGACAGTGGCTCCCTATGCTCCCTTAACGGCAGGTCTCAACTCCTCTCGGAGCCAGAGATATGGCCCCGCCATAATCCCTCAGGAGTTTGTAGCTGAAAATGGGCTGTTTCAGCCCAAACTGATATTAGCTCCAAAATTCCCAAAATTGACCCCTCGTTCGGACCCGCCAGAGGTAGGGACGAGGCAACTGACCCTATGCTCTTCGAGTATTCATTCTCTGGAGCCCTCACCCAACCTGGTTCCCTCTGAAGTCCCGGCATCAGGGCAACACGGATGAGTCAAGTGGGGTCATGATGCCAAAATGACCAAAATTGGCGTCATTCCCACGCGTGGCTCGCCCGACCAAGGTAAGGCCAATGGCCCACAGGGTAGGAGGCAGGACCTAGGACCTATATCTGAGTGTGGAACTTCAATTCAGGTCCGGGCTCCCTATGGGCCTAGAGAAATGGGGCCGCCAATTGACCACACGGAAGGGGGAAATTGGGGTCCCAAAATTGGGTCATTTTGGCTGCTCGAAATGAGCCAAAATTCGGGGTGCTCCCAATAGTATATCTCCACGCAGGCTTGGAGATCGGATCTGTCGTTCCATATGCGATCCTCCAGGAGTCCAACGAAGACTCCCATGCCCTTGGCCCTCAAAGATCTCTATGCCACTTGGTGTGGTGACGATCCCAATTGGGTCCACAAATGCCAAAATGGTAAAATTGCCCACACTCACTTTGGGCTAGCGCCCTAACGAAGGTTGCTCCGCTTCGCCCACGTGGTGTGTGAACCATGGGGACCATTATGTATAACACCCATGTCATATATGGTCCATTGGTCCATGCGTCCGGCGTGCACGAAGGTTAGAACATGGGGCACGGCGGGCAGCCAAAGTGGAAAATAACTCAAAATGGCCAAAAATGCGCACACTCATGGTTGGGGCAAATGAGGCACATGCCCGACTCGGACCGGAGTGTGCCATAGGATTGGTATCAAGTCATACGTGTCCAACATATCTTTTGGGCGTCGCCCAACTCCTCCGGTATTGGGAATGGCAGGGTCGCCAAGTGAGCCCATGATTTGGGATAGTCCCAAATCGCCAACATGGCGGCCACGGCATGCCAAGCCTAAGAGGAGTTATTCGCCGGGTCCAAGATATGTTGGGGACCGAAGTATGTACCCTCATAACATACTTGTCAATTGAGCGCAACGTTGAGATACACGGTCGCCACTTGACATCATGACGGGTCAAAAACGGCAAAATTGGCACAAAGACACACAAAAGTGCATTGAAAGGTGCACAATTATATTATAATATCTTCGGCTTGGATCGTGCAATCAACTAATCCTTCTAAACACAATGACTTGACACCAATGACCTTCGATCCCACATACGTGCTCCACTTGGGGCGCCTTGAAAGGTTACGAGCGCTACTTCCCAAGTGGGCACATGAAAATATGGAAAATTGCAAAATACACACCTTGCTCCCAACGCATCGCTTCGGGATCACCACACAAGCTTCCCTTCACGAAGGTTAGGCTTGCAATTGATTGTGGGGAGTATAAGGAAGAGGCTTGCACAATGTGAGGTCCATTGGCGGGTTTGTCTTGGAGCAATGGACCCGCCAAATGGGCACGCAACACCACACATGGCACATACCACATATTGCCCAAAAAGGTAGCTCCCCCCACGATATGTCATGCCCCTCCAAGGGCATAACTTTGTGTCAATCGCTCATAGGAACTCAGGGAGAGTTCCTATGCAACACCAACACTTGCGCGCTACACTCGAAAGTTATCTTAACGCACGCAATGTCATGGCCAAAGAGTTATAACGCAAACTCTACCCTCTTGACCATGATCCATTACACTAGCGCGCACGTGTGGAAACGCAAGGCATGTGATGCTTCTTAAATTACGTCGGGAGTATTGTGAATACATCCCACGTTTCCTTATTGTCATTCCTCGCAAGCAACACGAGATATGACCTTCACAAGTGGCCTCACGAATCAACTTTGTTTTGCCCATATCTTTAAGACAAATGGAGGGCAGGATAAAAGGAAAGTTGATTCGTGCATAGGGAAGCACGTAGGTCCACTCGAAAGAGGTCAAATCAAGTGCGGGGATGTCGAAGTCAAAAATCCGATTTCGACATCCTGAAAAATTCGGATTAAGGTTGCAAGTGTAAGATGTGAAAATTGCGGAAGCGTCCATGCAGTTCCTGAAGGCTTTGGAGCCTTCGTGACGGATTGCGTTAAAATTTCCATTATAAACAGTTAAACTGGCGGTTACGGTAAAGTCGCGATCCAACCGCCAGCAGTCAAAACAGTGAGTGTCAGAACGGAAGCGTAAAAATTGACGGAAACAATATGAAAATAAAACCCTGTTGATTCCTGATATTCTGATACACAAATCTCCGCTGGCGGTGCATCGGTTGCCGATGCGGGGCTTTACGGCACGGAATAAAGCGTCAACGGGCGTCTTCCCTTCCGTACATGGGGTTAGTGGACCGGAGACCGGTTGTATGCCGTAACCTAGCCATGGGGTTCTGGGTACCGCTTCAATAGCATAGAGGATTTGATCACCCTGGACTTTTCGATGAAAGAACCTAGTGCACAAGTTCAGCACGCAACAAACGACTTTTGTATAGCGCCTCGTCTTGCGGAATCTGGCGCTCACAGCATGGACGGTTTGATCACCCCGGACTTTTTGATGGTTGCCATTTTCCATGGGCCAAAATGCACCACCACGGGCTCAAAATGGGCTAAAAACACTTGTTTGAGCATCGAAAATGGTCTAGGATCACTTTTGGAAAACGCGGTTTTGACCCATTTGGGACCCATTTTTGTTCTTGAAACGGCCCATTTTCAAGGCATTTTGTGATTTTCCGTGGCCCAAAACACGCCATCACGGGCTCAAAACGGGCTAAAAACACGTGTTTGAGCATCCCAAGTGGTCCGGGAACAACTTTGGAAAAAATGATTTTTTTCGCCCCGGGGACCCTGGTGGACCCACCGTTGGCCCCAGCCGTGCGCGGGCCGGGCTGCCCTCCGACTGCACCAAGTGACCACTAGTACGGGGGTCTACGCGATTCGTTGGGCCATTGCGAGGGGTGGAAACCACAAAATGTGGGGGGTTGCGGGTGGACTAGGTGCCCTCGGAATCGGATTTTGAGCCACGTAGCCCAAGATACGGTCCGTGCTTGGTTTCGGGGGGTTGGTGCTTTTTGCGACGTTTTGGGGCTTTTTGGCACCTTTTTGGGCCGTTTCTCGGACATATCGTGGAGTTGAAGGGCACTAGAGGGCTCTTTGACACGGTGAAGTCAGACCGCACGTGGAGTGCGGCCACTGTTTTCCTTCGTTTGGGCGTTTCGCCCGGGTTTGGGTGCTATTTTGGGCGAAAATGGCTGTTTTTGGCCCAAAACAACGCAGATTTGGGAGGGCACCTCCCGACTTGGCGCCACCGCCCCGGGCCGCCACTGGTGAGCTTTTGGCTCGAAACTTGTATTGGGCAAGGGCTCCACCTAGGCTCCAAGAAAGTTACATGGGCAAATGATCCGAAGCGTTCGCATGGAGCGATAGTCAAAACAGCAAGGAGACGTGTTGCTTGTTGTCCCTTGTTGTTGCTTGTTGTTAGCTAAATTTAAGGGGAGAGGGGTGCATATATATATATATATATATATATATATATATATATATATATATATATATATATATATATATATATATATATATATCATAGTCATAACCACTTATCATGCCGTCTACTGGAGTTACCGGGCATCTCGCGCCGACAGGTGGTTCCTGCCTCGCTCGATCCCGTGGGTCCCAGGGCCGCCTGAGGTGGCCTACATCATGACGGAGGGCCCGGAGGACCGGGGATACCGGTCAACCAGGCTTTGGGGGCAGTGGCAACTGCATAGCGTTAGCATTAGCAACAGCGACGGACGCTGGCCCGTTTGTTCGCCGGGGGCAAGGGGGCAAGGCACAGCAACGCAGCAGCATCGAAACAAGCAGAAAGCAAGGGTTTCTCTGTCCGGCGCAAAGCGGCAACCAAGGAACAAAGCAGCACGCATGCGGCGAAGCAAGAGCGGACCCTCCGTCGTTCGCGTACCCCCGCCACCGTGGAGACGTCCATCACCCGTGACCCCACGGAATCCCTTGCCATCTCCGTACTCGTAATTGCCCACCACCCCTGACTCCATGTATCCCACTGCCAGCACGCAATAACCCGTATATGCATAGCTAGGATTTCTGGGAGGCTCCAGCCTAGCCTGGCCCTCAGCTTTCATCGCCCCCATGTCCCCACAATGTACGCCGCCGACCCACCGCACCAGTCCCCTAGTATAGTACAGAAACACGGTATCAACTCCACGTCCCCGTGGCCCTGAGCTGCACCCACACCCCAGATATATACCATGCCGGCACTCCATGTCAGGGGCCAGTATCCAATCAGCTTCTAGCTATCCTCTTTCCCACGTAGAATATAAGTTGAGGGTCTACAGGGGGGACGCCCGCCGCTACGCGACGGGAGTGGCGCAACCCGTGAATATCGCTGGCTGGGATTTGGGCTGGTGGGTGCCGTAGCTTGGTTATCAACCCCGTGTAGGGGTACCCACCAGAGGCTCGCCCCGGGCTGTGGTAACCAGGTGCACCTCATCTGGCCCACATACATTGCCTTGGCGCCTACCCTTGACCCTTACCTGCATTGTTTGGCCAGCTCCCGTGGTTGCGCCTCTTCCGCCACAGCAGCGGCCAGGCCGCAGGTTCGGCCCCCACCGACGACGTGGCGAGCCTACTTATAGCATTGGCCCGCGCGTCACCCCCCGGACCACTCAGCATGCGGCTCCTCCTCTCTCCCCGCCTCTAGCCAACCGGACTGGCGCCCACCAGGGGTAAGTCGTTACAAATGGTGAGGCGACCGCATACTCTTCGCTACGACGCCGCGCAGTACCGCTGTTGCCACGCCGATGCCACCTGCGAGCCGCCACCACACGCACCACCGCAATCGCAAGGCCATAATCAGAGGTTAGACTACGTACATGCCTGCAGGCACGGTCCCTCTAGTTTGTTAACGGGGCCACGGGATGCCCCCATGCGCCCCCTGAGTTGTTAGAGGGGTCAGGGGGACACCCCAGTACCGCCATGCATCCCCGCTGCTCCCCCACTGTACGGTTCCCCAGTACTGCCGCGTATCCCCACCATACGGACCCCAGTACCGCCGCGTATACCCCCAAGACGCCAGTACACCGCCACCTTGAACTCCGCGTGCCCCCCGTGAGTGCTCCTCTCAGGCTGCCACGCCGTCTCCAGGACGCCCGCCATACTGTCCACCTGACGACCTTGCCGTCAAATCCCTCTACGCACACATCATCGCTTCGTCGCTGCCCCCGGGGCCTGCAGGCTGTCCCCGCAACCCCGTGTAACATTCCCAGGGGGCGCCGTAACGCCGTAACCCCCAGACAACTCCCTGCACCCCCGGTGTATCCCGAGCAACCACTCCCAATACTGCCGTAGCCAGGCCAGTAGAGACCCTGGTGCCATGGGAATACCCTACAGGAATTTGGGCCTTATTACCCTGGTCGGGACGACCCATGACACCTCACTGTTGTATGCGGCGACCCGGGGCAGGCGGGTGAAGCATCCCTGTCTGACCCTGATGCACGGGGGCAGTACGGCTCACCATCAGGCTGGCACGACCTGTCACATCGCTTTGGCCGTCATACGCCGCATGCCAGTACCACACAATCAGGCCATGAGGGCACTGCTTCTCAGGCGCTACCCCCTCCGCTGCGTCCAGCGTAGGGACGGTAGCAGGTGCACCCACAATTCTTAACCCCATCAACCTGCATCACCCCCGGCTCCCACCACACTGTCACCATTTTCTCCGTGATGCCACAACCAGAGTATCCGCGAGTCGCCCTCCAGAGCTGCCCACCACAGCAGCAGGGGCAGGGCTGCCGACGGCGCTCCAGGGCACCGTACCCCTTCCACTCGGACGCTCTTCAGGCCACCCTGGATTGTCTTCCAGGCACTTGAGGACATCTGTCCAGAGTGCCGCAGTGCCCACCTCGCCTTGGGCCACCCCCTATCGGCACGCTCATTACATGTCCCGCATACTGGGACGGAGGCACATTGATGAACCCAAACTGACGCTGCTTCCCCGCACCCGTGGCATCGCTGCGGAAGCACAGACCGCGACGGAACACAGCTACCATCACAACAGTGCGACCATAGGTCCTGCCATACATCGCAGCACGCGTCCTGGACTCCGAGCAAAGCACCCGCCAGCGTGCGTGCTGTGGCACAACTGAGGAGGCTGCGCCTCGCTTCCTCCAAAGTGGACACCGGGCGGAGTATCGGTCGCCCATCGGGCATCACCGGCAGGCTCTCAAGCAGCCGGGGCCACCGCACAACTTTGGGGCGGTGTGTGCCATGCGCCAGGAGCTCCCAACTGTAGTCCCGTAAGACGTCCCCGATGACATCAATCCCGTCCTGCCCCGGGCCCCTGGCGGATGCTAGAACCAAGAGTTTTCCTCCCACCCGAGCCTCAATGACCGCCGCGATGCCCAGGGTGTCAAGGGTGTGACGGGCATCGGCGGCCACGTGGTCGTCCCCCTCTGGCAGAGAGAACATGGCCTCCGTGACGTGGCCTTGCGCGTCGTCGCCCTGTACCCGTGCCAGCTGCTTTGAGCCCACTAACACTGCCATGGACTGCTGCTCCGTGACCGCTGGTATGGCTCGTCGCAGCTGCAGGTCATACAGCCAAAACGTACCCACGTCCAGTACGACAGCCACCGCCAGGATGGGGAGACTGCACAGAGGTTGCCGAAGGACCGGCAGCACCTCGCGAGGCCAGCCCATGACGTTCCCCACAGCTGGATGGTTGGCGTACACCTGGAGCCAGGGATCACTCTGGCCGTCAGGGCTTCTCACCATGGTACCACGCACCAGGGCCCACGATTGCGCCGACACCACGCGGGACCACTCCCTGAATGCCGTGATGTCCCGTGCCACCCAGGAACCGATCCACAGGCTGAAGGCCTGCGCCACCGCCGCCATCCAGTGAGAGAACAAGGACATGGCCTCTTGGTGCGCGATGCACGACCGTGGAACCGACAGTGCGTGCAGCGGTGCCCTCTGAAAGGTTACCCGCAGGTCGCCGGGGAGGCCGGCAAATGGGTTCCACGGCGGACGCTGCTGGATCCTCCCTGCCGGCGGGCAGCAGGGTGTGTCACCTCGCAGGAACGCGTATACCGCCCTCCTTCGATCTTGCATCGGCAGCTGCATGATCTGGGTGAGCCAATGATTCCTGCGGGCATACACATCTTCCCCAATCTGGACCATGTCCTCCACAAAGAGCCAGGCCTTGGCAGGGCACCGGGACGATGCCGCTCGCACTGCAGCGAACAGCTGCTTCAGGTCCCCGGGGACGACACCCGCCATCAGGGATTCAGTCCACCTGCAGCCGTGCTCCCTCCACGCCACGAACTCCACCGCCCTGTCTGTCAGGGGCAGCTCCGCCGCAAACTCCTCCACACGCCTGCACAGGAGCCGTGCCAACTCCTCGTCCCGCGCACACAGTAGGCCCACGTGGCCAATGTCCTCCTCCGGCCCCCCACAGAAGATACAGGGGTTGGCCGGTATTGCCATACGCGTGAGCTTCTGTCTCCACCGTCGCATGACCTGCATGGTGGACAAGCGACCGTCACGTGCCCGCAGCATATTTCTGTGCGTTGGGCCGTGTTGTACAGCTCCCAGGGGCACCACCTCGCAGGCGCCAGCCAGTGGCTTGTGCGCCCTGGTGCGTGCCGCTAGCGAACGCCACTCCATCTCCCGGATTTGCTGAAGGGCTTGCATGGATGGCACACGCGGCTCGAGCTCTCCATTATCCCCCGGCACCAAGAGGATGCCGTGCTCCTTTGGCAGGACGAGATGGACAGGCGGGGCCATTGCACGGGCCGCGGCAGAGTCCGGCGCCTCGAACGGGACCGCCGCCAAGTGCGAGCTCTGCCTCACCACCCAGTGGTGCGGCCCCCCAACTCTGCGTGGCAGCCGCCGCAGCCCCTCCACCATCCAGCTCAGTGCGTGCTGGTTGACCACATGTGATGTCGGCCCCTTGATGCCACGGTACAGGGCCTCCTGCGCCCTGCGGAGATGCGCTCCTATGATGGACGCATCCACTACGTGCACCGTGCACACTGACGGGGGCGTGTGCAACAGGTATGCCGCCGCGCTGATGATCTCTGCCTCCGGGACCGTGCCGTAGATGGCACCCGTCCACGTGGGGATTCCGTGGCTGGCCACCGCCACGTTTGTGGCGTCGTCTCCCTGGGGCGACGCGTCAGACGATGTGACTTTAGTCGCCACCGGCACCCAGCAGTACCAGTGGGGTTCCAGCCACGCCACGTCAGAGTGGGTGCTCTGCACCACCCTTCCAAGGGACGCCGCACTGGAGGCCGTGAGCTCCGGGGACAGGACTACCTTCGGCCGATACACCGCATGTGGTCTCGCGAGGTCACATCCACAGACTGACTTGATGGCGTCCAGGGCGGTGGTATACTCTACCCCCCAAAACCGTTGCGGAGCAGGAGGGCTGGTACACCACCACAGATCCCTGTTCCACCGTGCCGCCATCACGCAACGACGTGATGGTGACGTGCGGATCGTGTGGCACGTTGGACATCCGAACCACTTCCGGGACCGAGTACGCATCCGGATCTGGGACAGGGCCTGCTGGTAGCAGAAGGACAATTGCCCACTCGCTGCACCTGTTCACCGCCGCGCATGCCCTTGAAAACGCTGGCCGCCCGTGCACAACCCACAGTGGTGACGGGTTTATGCCGCCTCCGGCGTGTGGAGTGAGTAGGGGGACGGACGCCGGATCGTCTTGCTGGTGGTAACCCTCAAAGACGTCCCCGAACAGAAACAGGAGGGCGGCAAGCGGGACGAACGGCATGGATAGCCCCGGGCTGGCTGGGTCCCATCCTTCCTCCCTGTACCCGCCCACCAAATACACGTCCCCCGCAGTGGACTGTCTATTGCGTTTGCTGGCCTTCTTTCGGCGCACCGGATGTATTAGCCGGTGAGTCAACGGACTAGGCAGCTGCGGCCGGAAGACGTCGCGGAGCCCCGTGAACCAGACGTGGTCCAGCTGATGGGGCCCTACTCCTGCGTGCGGAAGGTGCAGGTGGTCCTCATGACACTCCTGGAGCTGGACAGCCCAGTGCCCAGGCGCAGGACAGGGGATCCGCGCATGCAGGAGGTCATTTGCGGGATCAGTCAGGGACTGTACCGTCGCATCTGTGCGGGGTTCCGAGAGAACGCATATGGTTGTACCCTTGAAGGAATAGGATTGGGACACCCACTTCCGCCCGACCCACTGCACTTGCGGCAGATGGGCGTGTACACATGAATACACTGACGATGGCATGAGAAGTCCTACGCGCAACGTCCCCATCGCCCGGAGTACCCTGTCCACCCACGTACTGCCAGCGTGCGTGGCGAATGACGCAGAGGGCACCATGAACTGCCCGCACACTCCGTACTGCACGTGCATGTCCCGGAGCATGGCCAGCAGCTCATCCCCGACTGTCTTCGACCTGCAGTGGGTGAGTTGAGCCATGGTCGCCACGACGGAGTCGCCGCAGATAACCTGGACATCTGCCAACCGTAACCCATGACCCGACCGCACCGCTATGTTGGACAGGTCCTTGGGCAGCTTCTCAAATTGCAGGGCCGCAGCCTTGATGGCAGTATTCAGCTTGATCACCAGTCCGCAGCCATTCCCTTGCGTGCCAGGACAGCTGTGAACCTCCGCATGAGGGGAGTCATGAGCATTCGCATGTCTTGCTGCCCCAGCGCTATCGGCCTGTACTTGTCCAGGTTGCCTGTGGCTGTGCCCTTGGGCATCAACCAGATAATGGCCTCGTGCCAGGACTCTGGGACGTCCGCACCCCGTAGGATAGCCCTGTACGCGTGCACCAGGACCCCCTGCACCGGTTCAGGCAGCTCTGCTATGAGGGCAGCCGTGACCCGGTTGGATCCCGGAGCTTTGTCGTCCGCCACGGTCTGCCTCACGGCGTCTTTAAGGTCCTGCAGGGTGTAGTCCTGTACCGATCTCCATTCCTCCGGCACCCCCTTGGGAATGTGGGCCCGGACCAGCCGCTCGAAGACCGGCAGGTTCACTGGCCGCTTGGCGTACAGCGCCTCCCAATACCTGTGGACCTCGCCAATGACGTCCGAGGCCTCCAAGAGCACCTTCTCCGACTCGCGGACGCGTATGGACCATAGGCCCGACGGGGCATAGTTCACCACGTTGATGGCCCCCGGTATCGCCGTCCATCGGAGCTGCAGATCCGGTACCCTGCCCCGCCAATAGTCCTTGATGGACCGGCGCCTTTTGCTCCTGAGGACACCCCTGCAGCTCCTCCACGGGTGTCTCTAGCTGGTGGAGCTGTTGGTCCAACGCGGCACGTAGGTCCTCCACCGAGGCGAGAAATAGGTCGGGGTCCACCTGCCGGAGGTGCTGTAGCAGGGCAGTTGCTTCCTGGGAGTGGAGTCCGGCCGCCGGCGCGTCCCGTTGCCACAGCTGATGGGCGCGCCAGGCCAGGGCCTGCTGATCCGAGAGGACCTGGGACAGAGACTCCTCCGTCTCCGCCTGCCCGTACGGGTACTGCGGGTCCACGCCCGATGGCATGCGCACTCCCATGACCCTGGACACGTCATCACGGAAGGCGTAGAGCAGGTCAAAGACCGCTTGCACCTCCGACGTGCCCATGGTGACGCGTTCCCGTGGGGGGCCGGCCACGGGACGCTGCGGTGACACACACAGGTGAGCAGGCAGGCAAAGCACTACGCTCACAAGGGCATCAATACGCTCGTGTCATGTGACAAAGCGTTTCAGGATCCTTGCCACTCTGAAACAAGGAAACAAAAGTATGTACAGCAACGCATCAGGATATGTACACATGGGGTTAAGACTGGACTAGGGTAAAGGCATCACAGGACAATACACACGCAGTCCCAACTCATATCCCAATCCCAGGTCCGACCCTCCCAGTGGCTGGTGGGGGCGGGGGCTCAAACACAACCCATGCCCTGCTCAGTCCAGACCCTGAAACCCTGCCAAAAGGGGCGGTGTCCCGCCCAGCCACAGGCGAGTTCCTGGGAACTAAGAGGCTCCAAGGCCAACCAACAGTGGCTCCCTATGCTCCCTTGATGGCAGGTCCCAACTCCTCTCTGAGCGAGAGATATGGCCCCCCATTATCTCCTAGGAGTTGGTAGCTGAAAATGGGCTGTTTCAGCCCAAACTGATATTAGCTTGAAAAACTCCGAAATTCACCCCTCATCCGGACCCGCCAGAGGTAGGGACGAGGCAACTGACCCTATGCCCTTCGAGTATGAACTCTCTGGAGCCCTCACCCAACCTGGTTCCCTCTGAGGTGCCGGCATCCGGGCACCACGGGTTCGTCAAGTGGGGTCATGATGCCAAAATCACCAAAATTGGCGTTACTCCCACGCGTGGCTCGCCCGGCCAGGGCAAGGCCAATGGCTCACAGGACAGGAGGCAGGGCCTAGGACTTATATCTGAGTGTACAACTTGAATCTAGGTCCGGGCTCCCTGTGGGCAGAGAGAAATGGGCCCGCCGATTGACCTGACGGAGGGGTGAAATTGGGGTCCAAAAAGGGGGTCATTTTGGCTGCTCGAAATGAGCCAAAATTTGGGGGTGCTCCCAATAGTATATCTCCACGCCGGCTTGGAGATCGGATCCGCCATTCCATACGCCATCTGCCGGGAGTGCAACGAAGACTCCCATGCACTTGGCTCCCAAAGATCTCCATGCCACTTGGCGTGGTGACAACCCCAATTGGGTCCACAAATGCCAAAATGGCAAAATTGCCCACACTCACCTTGGGCTAGCACCTTAACGAAGGTTGCTCCGCTTTGCCCACGTGGTGTGTGAGCCTTGGGGACCAATATACATAACACCCATGTCATATATGGTCCATTGGTCCATGCGTCCCGCGTGCACGGGTGGGCTGAACATACTGCACGGCGGGCAGAAAAAGTGGAAAATTGCTCAAAATGGCCGAAAATGCGCACACTCATGGTTGGGGCAAATGAGGCACATGCCCAACTTGGACGAGAGTGTGCCATAGGATTGGTATCAAGTCATACGTGTCCAACATATCTTTTGGGCGTCGCCCAAATCCTCCGGTTTTGGGAATGGCAGGGTCGCCAAGTGAGCCCATGATTTGGGATAGTCCCAAATCGCCAACATGGCGGCCACGGTTAGCCAAGCCCAAGAGGAGTTATTCGCTGGGTCCAAGATATGTTGGGCACCCAAGTATGTATCCTCATAACATACTTTGGTTATGATGTCAATTGAGCGCAACGTTGAGATACACGGTCGCCACTTGACATCATGATGGGCCAAAAACGGCAAAATTGGCAAAAAGACACGCAAAAGTGCCTTGAAAGGCGCACAAATATATCATAATATCTTCGCCTTGGATTGAGTAATCGACCAATCCTTCTAAACATAATGACTTGACACCAATGACCTTGGATTCCACATATGTGCTCCACTTGGGGCGCTTTGAAAAGTTACGAGCGCTACCTCCCAAGTGGGCACATGAAAATACGGAAAATTGCAAAACACACACCTTGCTCCCAACGCATCGCTTTGGGATCGTTACACAAGGTTTCCTCCACGAAGGTTAGGCTTGCAATTGATCGTGGGGAGTATGGAGAAGAGGCTTGCACAATGTGAGGTCCATTGGCGGGTTTGGCTTGGAGCGATGGATTCGCCAAATGGGCACGCAACACAACACAAGGCACATACTCCATATTGCCCAAAAAGGTAGCTCCCCCCACGATATGTCATGCCCCTCCAAGGGCATAACTTTGTGTCAATCGCTCATAGGAACTCAAGGAGAGTTCCTATGCAACACCAACACTCGCGCGCTACACTCGAAAGTTATCTTAACGCACGCAATATCATGGCCAAAGAGTTATAACGCAAACTCTACCCTCTTGACCATGATCCATTACGCTAGCGCGCACGTGTGGAGACGCAAGGCATATAAGGCTTCCTAAATTACGTCAGGAGTATTGTGAATACATCCCACGTTTCGTTATTGCCATTCCTCGCAAGCGGCACGAGATATGACCCTCACAAGTGGCCTCACGAATCAACTTTGTTTTGCCCATATCTCTAAGACAAATGGAGGGCAAGACAAAAGGAAAGTTGATTCGTGCATAGGGAAGCACGTAGGTCCACTCGAAAGAGGTCAAATCAAGTGCGGGGATGTCGAAGTCAAAAATCCGATTTCGACATCCTGAAAAATTCGGATTGAGGTTGCGAGTGTAAGATGTGAAAATTGCGGATGCATCAATGCAATTCCTGAAGACTTTAGAGTCTTCGTCACGATTTGCGCTAAAATATCTGTATATAACAGTTAAACTGGCGGTTACGCTAAAGTCGCGAGCTAACCGCCAGCTGTCAAAACAGTGAGTATCAGAACGGAAGCGTAAAAATTGACGGAAACAATATGAAAATAAAACCCTGTTGATTCCTCATATTCTGATATATAAGTCTCCGCTGGCGGTGCATCGGTTGCCGATGCGGGGCTTTACGGCACGGAACACGCTCCTGCCGGGCTCGCACCGGGCGTCAACGGAGGTCTTCCCTTCCGTACATGGGGTTAGTGGACCGGAGACCGGTTGTATGCCCTACCCTAGCCATGGGGTTCTGGGTACCGCTTCAATGGTGGCAGTGTCTTTGTCCGACAAGAGCCACGCCTGCAGCCGCCGATCCCCGATTGTTCGGCATCCAAAGGACCCGTTAACCCATAGCAGGCGCACCGGGTGCCGGCTGCTACGGTCACTACCACAGTGGCAGTGGCATACACGGCCAACATAGGCGTCACACGACGACCGAGGTGGTCCCACAGGTCGAGAGCGACCACAAAGATCCATCAGGCTACGCCAAGCTTCCCAAGGCCCGCCGGCTGGGGGAGCGTCCCTACGGGTCCTTCCTCGGGCGCACCATGTCCATATCCACGACGCGAGTCCAGAGTGGTACAGCCGAACGAGCTCCTCCTTAAGGGATCGGGCGTCAAGGCCGTTTTTTCCCTCGCCCTATTACCAGGGAAGGCCATACATGAGGGAGTCCTCATGCAGTGTGGGCGGAGGCGTCGACTCCTCAAACCACCAGTTTCCCAGGCAGACTGACCGAGGTCAGGAGCACCGGAGGCCGCCATCCGACTGCAAGTGCGTCTGCGAGTCGGTAGGCTCACACTGGGACTGACAGTGGCGAACCGCTGGGAGTGTAGTCGGGCAACTGGGCTTCCCGCCTGGCGCCATCAGGATCTCCACACACAGCGAATAGGGCACACGGTATCACGGGCACTCAAACAAATGAATCTGTACTTAGGTACTGGTCCAGGCTGGACCTTAAGTAATAGCATGTAAACGGCGACTCAGGGCGCCTTCGTAGTCGATTCGCATCGCCAGGGTCGCCGCGCGCGCGCAGAGAGAGCTCGACATCGCCAGGGGCGAGACCAGGATCCTTGCCACTCTGAAACAAGGAAACCAAAGTATGTACAGCAACACATCAGGATATGTACACATGGGGTTAAGACTGGACTGGGGTAAGGGCATCACAGGACAATAGACACTCAGTTCCAACTCATATCCCAATCCCAGGTCCGACCCTCCCAGTGGCTGGTGGGGGCGGGGGCTCAAACACAACCCATGCCCTGCTCAGTCCGGACCGTGAAACCCTGCTGGTAGGGGGGGTGTCCCGCCCAGCCACAGGCGAGTTCCTGGGAACTAAGAGGCTCCAAGGCCAACCGACAGTAACCCCCTATGCTCCCTTGATGGCAGGTCCCAACTCTCCTCTGAGCCAGAGATATGGCCCCGCCATCATCCCCTAGGAGTTGGTAGCTGAAAATGGGCTGTTTCAGCCCAAACTGATATTCGCTTGAAAAACTCCAAAAATGACAACTCATCCGGACCCGCCAGAGGTACGAACGAGGCAGCTGACCCTATGCTCTTCGAGTATTAATTCTCTGGAGCCCTCACCCAACTTGGTTCCCTCTGAAATCCCGGCATCCGGGCACCACGGGTTCGTCAAGTGGGGTCATGATGCCAAAACCACCAAAATTGGCGTTACTCCCACGCGTGGCTCGCCCGGCCAGGGCAAGGTCAATGGCTCACAGGACAGGAGGCAGGGCCTAGGACTTTCATCTCAGTGTACAACTTGAATCTAGGTCCAGGCTCCCTGTGGGCATAGAGAAATGGGCCCGCCGATTGACCACACGGAGGGGTGAAATTTGGGTCCCAAAAGGGGGTCATTTTGGCTGCTCGAAATGAGCCAAAATTTGGGGGTGCTCCCAATAGTATATCTCCACGCCGGCTTGGAGATCAGATCCGCCATTCCATACGCCATCTGCCGGGAGTCCAACGAAGACTCCCATGCACTTGGCTCCCAAAGATCTCCATGCCACTTGGCGTGGTGACAACCCCAATAGGGTCCACAAATGCCAAAATGGCAAAATTGCCCACACTCACCTTGGGCTAGCACCTTAACGAAGGTTGCTCCGCTTCGCCCACGTGGTGTGTGAGCCTTGGGGACCAATATACATAACACCCATGTCATATATGGTCCATTGGTCCATGCGTCCGGCGTGCACGGGTGGGCTGAACATAGTGCACGGCGGGCAGAAAAAGTGGAAAATTGCTCAAAATGGCCGAAAATGCGCACACTCATGGTTGGGGCAAATGAGGCACATGCCCGACTTGGACCGGAGTGTGCCATAGGATTGGTATCAAGTCATATATGTCCAACATATCTTTTGGGCGTCGCCCAAATCTTCCGGTTTTGGGAATGGCAGGGTCGCCAAGTGAGCCCATGATTTGGGATAGTCCCAAATCGCCAACATGGCGGCCACGGTAAGCCAAGCCCAAGAGGATTTATTCGCCGGGTCCAAGATATGTTGGGCACCCAAGTATTTACCCTCATAACATACTTGGGTCATGATGTCAATTGAGCGCAACGTTGAGATACACGGTCGCCACTTGACATCATGATGGGCCAAAAACGGCAAAATTGGCAAAAAGACACGCAAAAGTGCCTTGAAAGGCGCACAAATATATTATAATATCTTCGGCTTGGATTGAGTAATCGACCAATCCTTCTAAACATAATGACTTGACACCAATGACCTTCGATTCCACATATGTGCTCCACTTGGGGTGCTTTGAAAGGTTAGAGCGCTACTTCCCAAGTGGGCACATGAAAATATGGAAAATTGCAAAACACACACCTTGCTCCCACCACATCGCTTTGGGATCGTTACACAAGCTTTCCTCCACGAAGGTTAGGCTTGCAATTGATCGTGCGGAGTATGGAGAAGGGGCTTGCACAATATGAGGTCCATTGGCGGGTTTGGCTTGGAGCGATGGACCCGCCAAATGGGCAGCAACACAACACAAGGCACATACTCCATATTGCCCAAAAAGGTAGCTCCCCCCACGATATGTCATGCCCCTCCAAGGGCATAACTTTGTGTCAATCGCTCATAGGAACTCAAGGAGAGTTCCTATGCAACACCAACACTCGCGCGCTACACTCGAAAGTTATCTTAACGCACGCAATATCATGGCCAAAGAGTTATAACGCAAACTCTACCCTCTTGACCATGATCCATTACGCTAGCGCGCACGTGTGGAGACGCAAGGCATATAAGGCTTCCTAAATTACGTCAGGAGTATTGTGAATACATCCCACGTTTCGTTATTGCCATTCCTCGCAAGCGGCACGAGATATGACCCTCACAAATGGCCTCACGAATCAACTTTGTTTTGCCCATATCTCTAAGACAAATGGAGGGCAAGACAAAAGGAAAGTTGACTCGTGCATAGGGAAGCACGTAGGTCCACTCGAAAGAGGTCAAATCAAGGGCGGGGATGTCGAAGTCGAAAATCCGATTTCGACATCCTGAAAAATTCGGATTAAGGTTGCGAGTGTAAGATGTGAAAATTGCGGATGCATCACTGCAATTCCTGAAGACTTTAGAGTCTTCGTCACAATTTGCGCTAAAATATCTGTATATAACAGTTAAACTGGCGGTTACGCTAAAGTCGCGAGCTAACCGCCAGCTGTCAAAACAGTGAGTATCAGAACGGAAGCGTAAAAATTGACGGAAACAATATGAAAATAAAACCCTGTTGATTCCTGATATTCTGATATATAAATCTCCGCTGGCGGTGCATCGGTTGCCGATGCGGGGCTTTACGGCACGGAACACGCTCCCGCCGGGCTCGCACCGGGCGTCAACGGACGACTTCCCTTCCGTACATGGGGTTAGTGGACCGGAGAACGGTTGTATGCCCTACCCTAGCCATGGGGTTCTGGGTACCGCTTCAATGGTGGCAGTGTCTTTGTCCGACAAGAGCCACGCCTGCAGCCGCCGATCCCCGCAGGCCTTCTGCAGTACTGCCGCTGCCGCCTCACGAACCCCCAGGGAGTCCGGGCGTATGGCATGCAGCCTGCCTTGGGCGTGCGAGTAGGCCATCCTGGTGCCCCTCTCTTTGCCGGCCACCGCCAGCGGGAGGTCCAGGACCACAGGGCCATGATCCGACCCAAGCGACGCTGGAGACCGCCCCGGCGCCAAGTGTGGGCGCTCACGCGCTCCCATGGGACCAGAGGCGAGTTCAGAAGGAAGGAGTTTAGTCGGTGCCCTGCCCTAGTGGGCCTCCTGTCCTCCTCCCGTTCTGGGCCTGCCCTGTGGAAACCACACTGTTCCCACAGGGCTTGGAACCTCCTTGTGGTGGGGTGCCACGGGGACTCCAGCCACACGTTGAAGTCCCCTCCGAGGAGCACGGCCCTGGTGCCACCCGCACTCTTGGCCGCCGCGTACATGGCCACGTCAGGCCAGAAGGACGCCTTAGACGCCCAGGAGTCGCCGCCGCTGCCCGGGCCGTGGACGTTGATGACCGTGAGGGTGCCACCTGCAGTCACCACATCGAGGGCCATGGCCTTGCCCGGCACGATGTCCACGATGTCTCGAACTTCCTCCGCGGCGAACACGTCCGCCCGAAGGGCAATCAAGAGCCCGCCGCGCACCGCTGCCGCCGACGCTGCCTGGGCATCCACCCCTGCGTACGCATGATAACCCCGGTGACGCCACTGATTCTCCGAGGGCACCACACCCTGAGGGTCCTGCAGGCCGGTCTCCTGGAAGAGGCCCAGGATGGCACCCTCGGCCTTCATGACGCCCGCCGCCACCGCCTCGCCGTCAAGCATACCTGGGGCCACTGGTACGCCGTCCCCCCGCATTGAGCCCTGGACGTTCCAGGACACCGCCGCTCGGGTGTCGGAGGCAGGGCCCCTTCATGGCTGCACGTGTGGACCGGGGCCCCCCGCCGGATCCGGATCAGCGGACGGTGGGGGGCCACCAGCAGGTTCAGGGGGACCACCCGCACCCGGCGCGGGCGGCCGGCGAGGTGGCCCCTGTCCCCGTGGGCCTCCGCCTGAGAGGGCCGTCGTCTGCTGAGACCCGGCAGATGCGGCGGGTTCCCCCTCTGCCTGTCCGCCGGATGTACTTGCCGCCGTACTCCCCGTAGAAGACACTGCCCCACGCCGTGCTGCAGACCCACTCGCCCCAGATTGCGCCGCAGACGGCGACGCCCCGCACTCCGCCGCAGCGACGTCACCTGTGGGCAGCATGAGCGCTCTGGACCTCGCCTGGGCCGACGCGAAAGGCCCCGCCTGGCCCCCCGGCATAACGCCAGCCAGCATGGCCAGCGCCTGGTCCCGTTGCGCCAGATCAGTCGCATGGTCCCGCTGGATGTGGTCCTGCAGGTCCTTGGGGTGGAGGTGGGTGGGCCGGCAGTGCGTGCCAGCTCTCCATGTGCAGTGACCAGCCCCATCCAGCCGAGACCAGGGGCAGACGTTGATCGTCTTTGTCCCACGCTGCTCCGTGGCCAAGTCACCGCCGAAGTGCTGCAGCACGTACCGAATGTTGGCATAGGCGCCATACTGAGGCGGGGGGCTCCTCTTGGGCGGCGGCTTGGGCGCCGCTTTCGGGGCCTGCCTCGCCGCCGCGGCCAGGGATGCCTCAGGCCGTACCGGTGGCACGCTTGGTGGCTGCGGCAGGTGCAGCATTCCCCCCACGGGAAACTGCTCCTCCACCCAGCGGCGCCGGGCGTCGGCGAACTTCTCCCGATCGCCCTCGACCTTCCACCTGGACGTGGAGGACGCCCGGAGCCACGGCCCCATGTTCTCCGCCATGACCAGGCGGAGGGCATCTCCTCCGCTCTGCCGGCGGAAGTGTGTCGCGGGCGCGCCTGCCACGGTCCCTTGGAGGTACAGCGCTTCGGCCCCGTCGCCACTCAGTGCACTAAGCTGCAGGGCCTCCAGGTCAGCGGGGCGGACCGTGAGTACCTTGCCCTCTCCGCGATCGTACAGGCGCAGTGCCGAGGAGTTGGGCTCCAATGCCGCCACAACCCAGCACCACGCCCGCGACACGGTTTTCAGCAGTGCCAGCGAGGCTGCCGGCCTGTTGCTGGAGGACTGCGCTGCCGGGGCCCTGGGGAGGGCCGCTGCGTGACCCTGCAGCGCCCTGCACATGACAGCTGCATGCTCAGCCTGCCACATGTTGCTCGGGGCTATGGGCCAGACGTCCTGCCCCTGGATTGCCGGCGGCCCCGTGACCTCCACGAAGACCGCTGGTGCCGGCGGGATGTCCTCGGCCGTGCACGTGTGTGCCCTGCGCACCGGCCCCAGCTCCCTGAGGCACTCCCGGAACACTCGGTAGCAGGCCGTGCCCCTGGACTGCTGCCTCCTGAGCCAGCACGCGGTGACTACGACCCACTCCAGTCCCCCTGTTTCCACCCGAACACAGGCCCAATACTCCGCCCCTTCCAACACCTCCAGCCGCCCCATATCCGCCACGCCCACCGTATGGGTGGAAGGCACGCTCTCCACCCTCAGCCGGCGCTTGGCGCTTTCTTCCCACGGCTGGGGGGCATGCATCCGCTGCTGCTGCATCGCGTCCTGCACGTGCTGCAGGGACACTGTCACCAGCATGGACATCCCCCCGTCTGCTGCCGCCGCCATACACAGCAGGGCACGTTGCATGCGCGCTCCGGGCAACCCCACACTGTGCTGGACGTCCGCCACGTCCAAGGGTGTGCGGGGCGCCGGCAGGGCATCCAACACCGCTGCAGGCAGCTCCCCGAGGGACAGGAGACGCGCGATGGGCCCCATGTCCCTGTTGAGGACCCACGCCGCCACCCACCGCCTGTCCAGCGCGGACAGGAGTTTGCCCGCCCTCGGCATCCTGAGGAGGGTACCGACGGCGGACATGAGGGCGCACACGCCACAGTCCTTGGTGTTGCCAGCTGGCTGCTGCACCTGTGCCGCCCGGGCCTCCGCCAGCAGATGCTCCGCACCCGGCCATCCCGCTCTCTGGCCCCTGGGTGCCATGCGCATCGTCCAGACCGCCATGTCCCATGTGTGCGGCCACTGGGGCGGGGCCCCCGACACCACAGGCCGGTCCAGCAGGTCCACGGTCAACCGCATGTCAGGGGCCACAACGTGGTGGGCCGTCCAGTGCCGCATGCTCGGCGTTTCCGACCGGTCGAGGCACACCGCCTCCGAGCCCTGCAGCTCAACGTACCTCGCAATGAGGAGGGCAGCCGGGGTTTGGTCGTGCCGCTGGCCCTCCCACCCCTCTCTCGGGAGCATCATGGCGTGGGGGGCCAGGTACTGCACCACGTCGGCTGCCAGCGCGACCACGTCGTCGCTGAGCTCCACCCCATGGTCTGCGGCCACCAGGAATTGGGGCCTGGGCTTGGAGTACAGGTGCTCCAGGGCGCCCTGCAACTCAGCTGGTGGGGGGGAGGCGTCTCCGTAGTCCCGCAGCCAGGGGAGTGCGCCCGGGAGATGCCACCCTGCTCCTCCTGGCCAGACGGCGGCCCCAAGGGCCGGCAGGTCTCGCCAGACAGCCCTAGCGACCGGATCGCGCCAGGGCTGTGGCTTGTCTGCTCCCCACTGGAGGACGGCCACCACAAAATGCGTGGTCAGGTGCTCTGCCGTGAGCTGCAACGCCGTCCCCCCGTCGGTCTCGATCACCGTGCCCCGCGGGGCAGTGAAGACGTGGCCATCGGTCGCACGGACCGCCACCCATCCCCACAAGGCTGCCACGGTCTCCCAGCTGGGGTGGCTGGTTCTCCTGGGCAGGACCACCACCGGCGGGCATGGGCTGTTGGCGGCCCACACGCGCCATTCCACTCCCACCAGACGGTCGTGACAAGGGGGCCGGAACACCTGGGGCCAGGCGTCTGAGAGCTGGCGATGGACGGCGGTCCACACATCAGCCCCGCCAGCCCGCGTGAACTGGAGTCCCTCAAGGATGTCCCCGTCCACAGGGCTGGGGAGGCGGGCAGTGCGAACTTCCAGCCCCTGGCCCAGGCGAAGCCCTGGCCCCTCTCGGTCTCCCAGCAGCAAGACCTCTGGGTCTGTGGCCGCAAGACGAGCCACCACCGTGGGGAGATGCAGGGAAACAGTCCACGGCTGGACTGAGACGGGCTCGCGCGGCAGGTCAGGGCAGGCCGCCACAGCACTGCCATCCCTCGCCCAGCTGAGCGCCCTGTCCCACCACTGCGCCCACGCACCCGGCGCTGCCGGCAACGACCAGGACAGGTACGTCACGACCGCCTTAGCCTGCCACTCGCGAGGGTCCATGCCGGCAGGATGTGTGTGCCACGTGCACACCCACCCCAGGTTGGGCTCCTGGACGGTGACCACGTCCCCCCACGGGACCACCGCAAAAAGGAGTGAACAGGGCCGCCATGCCACATGGCAACGCCACTGCCCACTCGGTCAGGCCCCCACTCTCAACCGCATACCCCACTGCTGGGAGCCCTCCTCCTTGCGCCTTTACCACCACTTCCTGCAGCAACGTTCTGTGGCCCGGGCCGTGGCCCTGGCTGCGGTCCAGGCTGAGGGCCCCCACAAGGGCCATGGCCTGGAGGATCAGGAGTAATTCCTGGGGTACTCCCCGCGGCACCGGCGGCTGGCGTCGGGCCAACCGGCAGGCATCTGCCTGCATGCACCACCCCTTGGCCCAGTGCCTGCAGGTTTCCACCTCCCCCGTCATCAGCCCAGCCTTGTCCGCCACTCCCAGCTCCCGTGGACCCACCTCACGCGCCTCCTTCGCCCCCACGACCTCCAGCTCCTCGTCCTGCTCCACGGCGCTCTGTGCCTCTTCACCCCTCCTGCGTTGGTCCTCCTCCTCCAGTGCCTCCGTCGTCGGCGGCAGGCTCGCGGCATCCATGAACCTCGCCAGGGCCGCCGCCACAATGGCCTGCACGTCCACTTCCTCCCAGGCCACCTCTGGCTGATCCTGTTGCTGCTTCTCCCCCGTGGGTTGCTCCTGCCCCACCTCGTCACCGTCATGGCCTGCCTCCTCATCACTCCCCACCGGGACCGCGTCTTCGGACCCCTGGGGGGCGGCGCTCTCGTCGAGGCGCGTGCCCACCACCAGCAGCAGCTTGAGGTCACTGCCGCGGCTCTCAAGGCGGTAGCTGCTGGAGGTGGGGACGAGGACCGCCCCATCCCCGGTCAGCAGCAGGAGGTCCGCGCCGAACACGACCTCTGCACCCTCGGGGTGCACCGCCACCAGGAGCGCATGGGATCCCAGCGCCTGGGGCGTGAGGGGCCGCACCGCCTGCTCGCGACGCCAAGCGTCAGCCCCACCTCGCCACAATGCCACGTATAGGCCTTCGTCCCGCTGCACGTCCTCCACCCCTGCCTCGTCCAGCAGGCGCCCCACGGACAGGCGCACCGACAGGGGGAGGCCTTCCTGGGGCTCGGCCGCCCGGACATCACCAGGGTGGTGACCCAGGACCGCCGCGTCCCCCAGCTGGACACAGCGGACCTGGCCGTCGTCCGGGGACGTGGCCACCAGGGCCACCTCCCGGGCGACCTGCCTTGGGCGCTGGAGCTCCTAGCGCTCCAGGGCGCTCGCCAGCATCCTTGCCTCCCGCTGCCCCGTGCCCATGAGGCGGTGCCTGTGGGCACTCTCGGCCGCATGGTACCTGCAGTGCCGCCGCTCACAGCTCCCCAGGGGAGGGGGCGGCACCGCAGTGGGCATGGGCTACAGCGGCGCGTTGGCCGGGTCCATGTCCATGCCGGCGTAGACGTCGGGCCCGGCGTCGTCCTCATACATGAGGGCCAGCACCGACTCGCCGGGCCCGTACGCCTTCTCGTCCCCCTCGCCCTCGGCGCCCTGCTCTTCCTCCGCCCCTTGTCCAGCCGCAACCATCGCCGGCGGCGTGTCCGGCCGCGGCGGGAAGGGCGCCAGAGGCCGCTCGTCAGCGCCTCCGCCCCTTGCCGCCTCCGCCGCGTCCAGCCGTGCCCGCAGGTTGTCCGGCAGCCGGGCCCAGCTGGTGCCTGCATGGAGGTCCATGCTGTACGCCAGCCCCGCCTGACACGGCTCACTGGGTGCGCCCTGGCGCCACTCCCGCAACTCCCACATCCAGTCCTCCACTCCTTCCTCCTTGGCACGCCTCCCACTGGGCTCCACAACCCCGCCGCCCTCCGCCGGTGTCTGCGCCTCCGGCACACCCCGCCAAGCGTCCTGTCCCCCCGAAGCAACCGCCTCCGCCGGCTTCTCCTTGGCCCCTTCCGCCCTCGGGGCGACAGCCGCGAGCGCCTGCGCGATCAGCTTGCCGGCGTCAGCCCCTTCCGGCGCGGCTCCATCGCTCCCCGCGGCTGTCTGCCGGTACACCTCCAGGGCCTGCGCGAGCAGCTCACTGATGTCTCGCGGGCCGGCCACTCCCGCCTCCTGCGCCGCATCCCCCGCCTGTTCCCCCGCCGTAGCCCTCCCCATGGGGGCTGTGCCCTGCATCCCACGCGTCAGGGGTGGACCACCACCCGGCACCACTGGCTCAGGCCCCGTGGGCACCTCGGGTGGGGCCGCGCCCGGCACGGCTGGGTCCGGCACCTGGACCGTCCGCAGTGGCGACCCCGCCGCGGTATGCCCCGGCTGGGGCACCGCCAGCGGTGGCGCAGCCGCAGGCGCCCCCATTCTCCTTGCCTCGCCCGGGGGCACGCCACGTGCCTCCCCTTGCGACACTCCCTGCTGCTGGGCGCCCCGCCCCGGCGCAGGCACCGGTACCGGTACCGGCACCGGTACCGTGTGCTGAGGCGGCCGTGGGTGCTGCTGGGGCAGGCAATGCGGGTACTCCACATGCTGGTGCGGACGGTGATGGTGATGGTGATGGTGAAGGTGGACGGGGTGCTGTGGCACAGCCGCCGGACGATGGTGATGCTGAAGGTGGACGGGGAGCTGTGGCACAGCCGCTGGGTGCACGTGTTGGTGTGGGAAGTGATGCTGCATCATGGGGAACCCAACGGGGTGATGAAGTAGGTGATGGAGATGGAGTGGGTGGTGGTCGTGAGCCCCATAAGGCCGGAAGGGCATGGGCCCGAGGCCCGGGGGCGGCGTCATCCGAAACGCACCTGGCGCTGCATACCCCGGCCGCCCTGCCGGTCCCACTGGGGGCCGCCCGCGCTGCGCGTCCTCGAGCTGCCCGAGATCTTGTAGACACCCGAGTAGTCGGTTGAGCAGGTGCACCCCGAACAGCACCGAGGCCGCTGCGAACCGCGCCTGAACGTCAGGCGCGTTGTACGGGTGGGGATCGCGGGCCAACATCTGCTGCAAGCAGACGTCGACGAAGTGGTCCCATCTGTTGTCCCTGGCCGGACGGTCCGCGTCCACGCGCGCCTGGAACGCCGCATACGTGTGCGGCCCGTATCTGACGAGATTAGGGGGGGGAAACGGGGGGAGGAGCGGCCCGTGAACCGCTCCCTCGGGGGCCCCGTCAGACCCAAGCCCTCCCTCCGCCCTCCCGCAATTGGGCCACACTGCTCTGGTTCGTCGCCGCTTGCCGCTCCCGGGCGTGGTCCGCGCATCGCTCTGGCGCGCTTGTGCGAGCCCGCCTGTTGGCCGCGACGCCCGCGGGAGCAGGGGGCGGGGGGCGCTGGGGCGCGCAGTGTGCGGGTCCAGCTGCGTCCCCCCGCCCGCGTTGCGGTCCCTTCTGGGGGAGGGGGGGCGCCCACTCGGTTCCGGGGGAGCGGAGGGTCGGCGCTCCTGCGGCCCGCAGGCCAGGGGGGAAGCGGGGGGGGGGGGGAAGGGGGGGCCGCTCCGCCGCTCCCCGCCCCCCTGCCCCGTCGGGTGTCGGCGTGTCATCCTTTGTCTCCGGCGCCCCCCCCTGGGGTATGCTCGTGCTGTGGGGGTTGCCGGGCGGCCGTGGGCGTCGGGCGCGGCCCGGTCGGCCGCCAGTGGGTCAGTGCGGCGGGGGGGGGGGAGGGGGGATGTGATCTCCTCGCCCCGGTTCGCGCCCCCACTCTTTCCTGAGCCCGCCTCTGAGTGGGCCGCTCCGTTTGCGCCGTCCTGTGCGCCGCTGTTCTGTGGTCGGTCGGCAGCGGGTAATGTGGGAGCGTGCGGGCGGTTCACCGCCGGCGCTTGGCGCGCGGCCGCGCTTGCCGCGGCCACGGTGTCCCCCCCCCCTGGGTGCAGCGGCCTCCTTGTGGGGGTGCGGGGCCGCTGTCTCTCTGGTCGGCCTCCGTCCGCTCTTAGGCCGGGGGGGGGGGAGAGGGGGGGGCCCTCCGGTCCCAGGACGCCGCTACCCGACGGCCGCAGAGAGGCGGCCTGGCGGTTCCGGCCCCGGGGGGCCAGCCGTCAGCGGGGGGGGGCGCACTCTTTTCCCGCCCCCCTCCAACCTGTGAGGCCCGGACCCTCGTGCAGGTCCTCGCTTGGGTCCCCTGCTCCCGCCGCCGTCGTCGCGCGGCGCTGGCTGGCCGGGGGGGGGCCGTGAGGGTCAGGGGTCAGCGGTTAGTGGGCTGCGGGGCAGTGGGCTCCCCGTCGTGCTCGCTGTCCCTGCCCTCCCTCCCCCGGGAGGCGGTGCGCGCCCCTCCGGCGCACTGTATCTTGGGGGGGGCGTGGGTCGGGGGGCCCGGCTCCGCTGGGGGGGGGGGTGTCCCGCGGCACTGTCCCCCCCCCACTCTCTCGCGCCCGTCGTCTGGGCTGTCACCCGCTTCGCTGCTTGTGTGGGGGTTGGAGCTGTGGCGGTGGCGGGTTTCGCCTGCGGTAGCGCCAGTGGGTGAGGGCGTTGCGCATGGCCCGGGGGAGCCAGTTGTTGGCGTCCGCATCCGTGTTGCGGAGCACCGCCCTGCCCTCAAGGTAGGCCGGCCACGTCCGCTCCCTGCCGGGCCACGACGCCCGGATCACTGACCGGAGGACCCTCTCGTGGTCCCCTGGGGTCGCCCACCCCCCCGGAGGTACCTCCCGGTTCCCTCTGTCCCTCCAAGGGAGCACGGCATCGAAGGGCCGGTTCCTCATACCCCTGGTGGTCCCCGAGCAGGCCCAGCTCAGCCACCCGTACACCTCCACCACCAGGAGGAGGGCCTCATCCCCCAGAGGGTCCGGGACCGTGCCCCAGTCCCGGTCCAAGGGCCGGGCCCCCCCTGCCCCTCGCGCCGGCTCCCCCTGCGGCCCCTGTGCCTGCGGCGCCGGCGCCGCGCCCCGCCCCCCCCCTGCCAAGGCCATCCACGCTGGCTCCGCCCTCGGCGCGGCAGGGGCTGGCTGGTGCTGTGGTCGTGGGGGTCGGGGGGGGTGGAGTTCTCCAGCGTCGGGGTCGATGTTGTTGAGGTGGGCGTGGTGGTGAAGGTGGTGGTGGGTGTGCCGAAGGCGCTGTTACAAAAAGGCAAAAGGCCGGGATGTCGACCCACAGGTACAGGTAAACGGGCGGGGCTGTGTGTGTCGTGTGCGCGCCGTGCGTATGTGTGTAGGCCTCGGCGGGGAGAGGGGGAGTCGGGAAGACCTGGTCGGTTCGCCCCTGGCGACCGCGCTTACTCCAGGAGCTCCCGCTGCACTCCCTCCCGCTTGCTGGTGCAGACACAGCTCCTGCAACGCCCACGCCATCGTGCTGCCCTGGCCCAGGCGGGCCTTCAGCAGTGTGGCATGCGCCTTGGCGTGGGCGTACCAGATCCGTATGGACTCCTCCACGACGTGGCAGAGGAACTCTGTGCCCAGCGAGTGGGGCCCCGTACACTCCAGGTGGGCCAGCTGCATGGAGGGGGTCTGCAGGGCTGCCGCCCACGGCTCCAGCACAGCCGGTTCCCACAGCTGGTGGCGCACTGGGGCCGCCCGTGGCCCCACCTTCTGGTCGAGCCACGCTGCGAGGCGCCGGCGGGCTGGTCCCCATTCATGCGACTGGGCCGAGCAGGCCCACAGGTGGGGCGCCGTCTCGGGCTGTGCCCCGCACAGGAGGCACGTTGTATCCAGCACCGTGTCCCAGTGGGAGGAACGGTGGGCTAGGACGGCCATGGTCGGGACGTTGTCGATTCGGTGCGCCGTGATGTGGCGCTGCTGGTCGTTGTCGAACCAGTCCACGGGGAGGCCTCCCCCTGGCATGAAATTTTCCCCCCAGGGGCCTCGTAGGTGGCCCGCGCCGGTATGGAGGCCCGGTCCTGCAACCAGTCACTCAGCGCCGTTGGGGAGAGCTGACATTGGTCGCGGTAGGGCACTTGGGGGATGATTGAGTAGGGGCGCCTGAGGAGCCACGTGAGGTCTACCTCCGGCAATGCACCGCCTCACTTCCGGGGGGCAGTGGACGGCGCAACTCCCGCAATGCACTGCCGCACTGCCTGGGGGCAGTGGGCAATGCAACTCCTGCAATGCACTGCCTCACTGCCTGGGGGCAGTGGACAGTGCAACTCCTGCGATGCACTGTCTCACTGCCCTGGGGCAGTGGGCAGTGGAACTTCTGCAATGCACTGCCCCACTGCCTGGGGGCAGTGGGCAGTGCAACTCCTGCAATGCACTGTCTCACTGCCCCGGGGCAGTGGGCAGTGCAACTCCTGCAATGCACTACCTCACTGCCTGGGCGCAGTGGGCAGTCGAACTCCTGAAATGCACTGCCCCACTTCCCTGGGGGCAGTGGGCAGTGCAACCCCTGCAATGCACAGCCTCACCGCCTTGGGGGCAGTGGGCAGTGCAACTCCTGCAATGCACTGCCTCACTGCCTGGGGGCAGTAGGCAGTGCAACTCCTGCAATGCACTGCCTCAGTGCCTGGGGGCAGTGGGCAGTGCAACTTCTGCAATGCACTGCCTCGCCGCCCTGGAGCAGTGGGCAGTGGAACTCCTGCAATGAACTCACTCACTGCCTGGGGGTAGTGGACAGTGCAACTTCGGCAATGCACTGCCTCACTGCCCTGGGGCAGTGGGCAGTGGAACTCCTGCAATGCACTGCCCAACTGCCTGGAGGCAGTGGGCAGTGCAACTTTTGCAATGCACTGCCTCACTGCCTGGGGGCAGTGGGCAGTGCAGCTTCTGCAATGCACTGCCTCACTGCCCTCGGGCCGTGGGCAGTGGACCTCCTGCAATGCACTGCCTTACTGCCTGGGGGCAGTGGGCAGTGAAACTCCTGCAATACACGGCCGCATTGCCCTGGGGGCAGTGGGCAGTGCAACTCCTGCAATGCATTGCCTCACTGCCCTCGGGCAGTAGTCAGTGGAACTCCTGCAATGCGCTGCCTCACTGCCTGGGAGCAGTGGGTAGTGCAAGTCCCGCAATGCACTACCTCACTGCCTGGGGGCAGTGGGCAGTGGAACTCCTGCAACAAACTCCTGGTGGGTGTGGTGCGCTGGCATTTGTTGGATGCCGGGGGGGATGCACCGCAGCGGCTGCACGTCCGGCTGCGGGGGCGCCCCGCCCCCCGCCCCCCTGTTGTCGCCCTGCCCTCCCCCCCGGGCTCCCACGCCCTGTCCCGTCTGTCCCTGGGGGCCTGCTGCGCCCTTGCCCTTGCCCTTGGGTCCCTTTCCGGCCCCCACGCCTCTGTCCCCCTGTCCTTGTCGTGGGCCCCGCCCCCTGTCACCCGCGCCCAGGCCTGCACTGCCAGCGCCCGTGCCCGTCCCGTGCCCGTGCCCATGCCCTGTGCTGCTGCGCCCACGCTCGCCCACTGTCCCTCGCCCCGCTCCATGCGCTCCGTGGCCGCCCGCCTGGCCGCCTTGCCCGCTTCCCTGCGCGCTCTTCCCGTGCCCTGGCCCCTTCCCGGCTCCCTGCACCGCGTCGCGCCGTCTGCTGCCGGCGCTCTGTCCCCCTCCGCTGCTGCTGGCCCCGGCGCCTTGTCCGTGTTTGCGCCCTTGCTCCCTGCCGCGTGCGCCCTGGCCCGCCCCCTGCTCGTGCCCCTGGGCACTCTCCCTGTCGCCTCCTGTCCCCCGCTCCGCGCTCCTGTGGCTGGCACTCTGTCCTGTCTGCGCGCTGTCCCCCCCTTCCTGGATCACGCGCCGGGCGTCCCGCTGCCTCTGCAGCTGCAGCAGCGTGACGCCCGGCAGCGAACCCGCGGGCGCGCGGGGAGCGCACGTGTCGTGTCCGCCTTGGGGGGAAGGGCTTGGGGGGAAATGGCTTGGGGGGCTGGTGTGGGTGTGGGTGGAATTGGTTTGGGCGCGGTACTTCGCACCCTCTCTGCCCACTGCTGCTGCTGCGGCGGCCCCCGGCAAGGCGCCCGGGGCCCGCGCGGGGTCCGTCCCCCGTGTCTGCGGCGTGCCCGGGGCCTGCGGTGTGTCCGGCCGAGGCGGTGGCGCGGCTCGCCGGGGCCGCGGTCTCAACCCCTCGTGCACCCTCCACGCCCCCCTCTGCGGTCGCGGCAGCCCCCCGGCGATGCGCCCGGGCCCTGCGCTGGGGCCACCCCCCGTGCCGGCAGCGCGCCGGGGGCCGCGGTCGGGGCTGCGGCGCGGCTTGCTGGGGCTGCGGTCTCAGCCCCCCGTGCGTCTAGGGCCCCCTCCCGGGGCGGGGCGGCAGGGCTTGCTGCTTGGGCGGCGGGGGCAGTCTCCTCGGCCGGCCCAGGCCCGTGGGTCGACAGCCCGGTGTCGCTGGAGGCCGCCCGGGGCTGCCCAGCTGGCGGCCCAACCGGCACCGCCGCCTCCGCCAGCCCCTGCTCCTCGCGCGCTGCGGGGGTCTCCCCCGGCCATTTTGGGGAGATGGGGGAGCGGGAGCGGGACCGGCAGTGGTGGCGGTCATCCTGCTGGGGGGAGCCATCGGAGTCCGACATCACTGTTATCCTGGTAGGAAAGCGTGGTGGCAGGTGCGCCCTTCCCACTTCCTCCCAGTGCATCTGTGTCGTGCCGTGGGCAGTGCTGTGCAGTGCTCCGCGGGGGGGAGGGGGGGAGGGGGTGGGGGGCCGGCGGCGGCGTCAGCCTAGTACGCGCGGGGGCCGGTGGCCATCCATCGGCATTAGGAGGGGAGGGGGGGGAGCCACGCGGCCCATGCGTCGCGCCACAGCTCGCAGTCTGGGGCGGGGCTCAGGGCCCTGTGCCCCCCGGGGTTGTCGGGTGGTGCCAGGGGGGAGCCGCACCAGGTGGACCCCCGTAACGGCGGTGACCCCCTGTGTTCTCAGGAAGGTGTGTACCCCGTCCCGCGCCGCGGGCGCCGGGAGGGGGGGGCGGGGTATGGGTGATGCCCCGTAGAGGTGGGTGGGGGTGATCCCCAGGACCCGCTCCGGGTCCCGGCGGGTTGCAACGATGAGGAGGAGCAGGGGGGTGCCCAGGCGTTCTTGCCAGAGGACCTGTCCCCTGTGGTGGGCACCCCTGGTCCTGGAGAGGGGGGGGGACAGGTCTGGGTTGGCCCAGTCGCGGGGCGCGTGCGCCGTAGGCGGGAAGGCGGGGCACCAGGTGGGCTCTCTGGCGAACTCCTCCCACATGACGGCGTATGGGGGGGTTGGCCTGGCGCCGTCGTACACCGGGTTGGTCGGCCGGGGGCGGGCGGGCGCCTCGTCCGCGCATTCCACGAACACCGTGATTTGGCCAACCTCCAGGTCCTCGTCCGGGGGGTGTAGAAGGTGGAGCGCCGCATCCAGCTCGGACACTGCCCCCGGGTATGTGGCCCTCGCCTGGTTCAGGTACGGGGCCGTGTCCCCGGGGCAGCGCGTTCTGAGGGCGTGCAGCAGGGCTTGGGCTCTGCTGCGGAGGGACATGGCAGACCCCGCTCCCGTCAGCAGCAGGGTGTCCCCCATGGACAGGGGCCAGCCCGAACGGTTGGACTCACGCCACTCCATCCAGTTCCCATACAGGGCCGCCTCCGGGCTGATGAGCCCCGGCTGGACGGCGTTCACGATCCGGTGCATCGCCAGGAGTAGCGCGGGGGCCCCTGCTCCGCTCAGGGCGCGGACGGCCAGGAAGGCGGTCTCGCTGAGGAAAGCCCTCGCACTGCCCGCCGGGTCACGTCGTGCGGCAGCGTGCGCCTCATGCGCCTCCGTCACCGCGTCCGCTACCAGGCCCCGGACGGCCGCCTCCTGCGCTTGGCGGGGGGCCCTGGCGTGTCCCGGCCCATTCCCCCTTCGGCGAGGCATGGTGCTGCGGGCTCTGCGGCGGGTGGGGGTCAGGGCGCGAACACGTGCGACAGGTGCGCAACGGACGTGGGGTCCCGCAGGTGCACGTGGATCCACAGGAGGGCGGCGCCCGCGGAGCCCGCGCGTTTGTGTGAGGGGGTGTGTGCTCCCCCGACGCGCCGGTGCAAAGCCCCCTCCTCCGTGCGCCTGTGCGGGCCCGCGGGAGGTTCGGGCCAGGGGCACGCGGTCACCTGAGAGCACTGCGCGCACTTGTTGGCGCCTGTCGGCGCTGCGGAGGACACCGTGTCGCATTCGCCGCAGAGGTGGCAGGTGTGTGGGAGGTGGGAGGGCGGCGACCAAGGGCCGAGATGGCGGGGCCAGAGGCCGTCCCACCTCTGTCGGAGGGGGTCTCGGATCTCCAGCAGGCAGGCGCAGACGCGGCGCCGGTAGTCCCTGCCGAGCGTCTTCCGCTGAACCTCCCGCCACGTGTCGTTGGGGAGAATCCCATGGTCGTGGAAGGCGGCGATGAGGTCATCCCACGCCGGGCGGGGTGCCCCTTGGCAGGGGGGGTTGCCATATACACGTGGCGCCCTCTGAGGTGGGGCGCCAGCATCTCCCACTGGCACTCGTCCGCGGCGTCCCGGGGAGGAGGGCCAGTAGGTTGCCGTCCGCGACTGCCTCTCACCCCAGCCGCAGCCCGTCGCAGCTGTCCAGATCCTGGCGCAGCGCGGCTGCAAGGTCGGTGGGGAGCATGAGGAGTAGGGGCCCCCGGGTGTCGTGCAGTCGGGACAGGGCGTCGTCGTATACAGGCCCCCCAGTTTTGAAGTGCGCCACGGCGAGCCGGGCGGCCCCGTCCTCCGGGGGTTGCCATCGGATGGTGGCCGCGTGGTGTCCCCATGTGCGTATCTCCGTAGCCAGGAGCACTTTGGCGGCGTGAAGGTCGATGCAGGGGGGGACGGGCGCTCTGACGAGCGAGGACACGTCCCCAGTCCATCCTGTTTGGGGCCCCGGGGCCGCTTGCAGCCATTCCTTTGCCGCCGCGTCCCACGAGTGGTCAGGGCCCGCCCCGCGGATCATGGTGGGTCTCGGCCGGGCGTGCGGCCCCCACCCCTCGAGCGGGACGGCGGCGTATCGTTGCGCAGGGGTCTCCGGGGCGCGCGTGGCGACGCACCACCAGCCCCACTCGCGCGTAGGCTGCTCACCCACTATGCGTGCCTCCCACGCGGTCATGGAGCTGCGCCCGATGATCCACGGTGGGAAGAGGGCGTCTTCCAGGTGCCTCGAGAAACCCCCCGGCAGGTCCCGGTACGGGTGGGGGTCCTCTTGTGGCGGGCACTCCAGAGTGCCGTTCACGACACAGAGGGAGGCTACGAAGTCCTTGCCAGGGCGCAGGGGGGGGGGGGGGGGCAGTTGCCCTCTGCCGCGGTGAGCCATCGGTGCACCCGGGCGCCGCTTAGGGGCTCGCCGAGGAGTTGCTCCAGCCGGTGGTTGCGAAGCTCCCATGCGAAATCTCCTAGCCGGAGCATGTGGTCGAGAAAATCATCCACGGAGGTCCCCCCCGGCGGGTTGTAGCGGGCTATGGCGCGGAGCGGCGCCTCTGCCTCCTCGGGCACCAGCCCAGAGCAGAAGACTTCCGTCCATGCGGCGCCCGCAGAGCGCCACGAGACCACCTGCAGGGCTTTGTCCCCGGGTGGGAGGTGGCGGGCCGCCTCGTGCACCGCCTGGCGCTAGTGGGGCCAGAGGAGCCGCGAGTGGGCGCACCCTACGTGCATGTGCACCGGGGTCTCCCCCGGGCCGCCGCATAGAAGGCACGGTTTTTGCAGGACGGCGACGCCAGAGAGCCGCTCCTTACGGATGCGGAGCCTGCGTTGCACCGGCGTGTGGCCGTCTCTGGCCTGCAGCGCCCGGTGGTTGGTGGCCGTCGCGCTGAGGTCCCGGGCGTGGACATAGGCTGTGGCGTGGGCCGCGCCCAGAGGTGTGTGTCCTCGGTGCATCAGCGCATGGTCTGTCTGTGCTCGCTGCGCGACCTCGCCGAGCGTCCGCATCGTGGGGGTCGTAGGTCGAGGTGGCCGTCATGATCGGCGACAATGAGTTGGGCGTGGCTAGGGGCCGGGGGGCGTATTCTGCAGGACGGTGTCCTGTAACGCCGCCCAGTGCGCCTTGTGCAGTAGGGCGTCGCTGTGGTTTGAGGTGGCTCGGACATACCAGAACGGGTGCCCGGCGTGTTGTCCTCGCGCACGCAGGCCTTCCCGGAGCCACCGTAGGGGTATCTGGTTGACTACCTTCGCCGCGCCCGCGGGGACCTCCGTGGTCCGCTCGCGATCCGCGTGTCACAGAAGGTGGAGGATGACTTCGGCGTCCACCGTATGGACCCATGGCCGGTGGGCGCCCTATTGCAGGGGGAGGGAGGCGGCCACCCCCTCCCCATCGGGCACCGTGCCCGAGATGGCCACCGCCGACATGCGGGTGAGGTCGGCGGCGAGGGTAACGCTGGTGGCGTGTTTGCAGGGTCCGCCCCCGGACGCATCGGAGGAGGTGTGGCCACAGGCCTCCGGAATCCAGTAGTACCCGGTGGGGCTGAGCCACCCCGTGTTGAGGTCGGCGGAGTGCCACCGGACGTCGGGTTGGCTGGGGGTCAGTTGGTCCACGCTCAGCGCCTTGGTGTCGCCAGGGCGGATCACCGGGTGGTCGTGCAGTCAGATTTCTGCTCCAGCGATCGTGCTTGCCCAGGACCGGAGTGCCGTCACATGTTCCCTGAGCCACGCCAGACCTCCGCGCTGGTGCACCACCAGGTGTCCTGTGCCCTCAGGCTGGTCCTCCAGCGCGTGCCCTGCCAGGTGTGGGTCGTGCGGCACCTCTGTACCTACCAGCAGGGCGGTGCCGCGGGGGAGTCCGCGGGGCCTGGGCTGGCCTGCCCCCACCTGCACTACCACCCACTCGGTCTGGAGCGGCGCTTGCTCCGCCGCCCGGGTGCATTGGTCGTCGATGGTCCCCAACGACACCGGCGTCGGCGCGTGGGGTCGGGGGCGCAGGGGCTCGGGCCAGGCCACATTCGCGTGAGGCTCTCGGTGCTCGCTTTCCGTGAGTACGTCGTGGAGGATGTTCATGAGGGCTGCAGGCCGGTGGTACGCCGGCCCCCGTGTTGGGGGGGATAGGCCGCCCAGGCGGCAGTAGCCCCCGACGTGAAGGTGCAGGCCGTCCGGGGTCACCCGTGGGCCAGTGTGGGCGTCCTGCTTAGCCCTCGTGGGGTGAACGAGTCTCAGGCGGGGGTCCCCCGTGCCGGTGGTGTGGAAGAGGTGGACCAAAGCGTCACGCCACCTGGGGTGGTTGGTGGGCTCCTGCTCGCGGCAGCAATAGTGGAGGTGTTCATCGGCGCATTGGTTGAGGCATTCCCGCACCGCCGTCGGCCACGGGTCGTCGTTGTCGGGGAAGTGGTGGTGTGGCCTGTGGTGTTCATGCCACGGAGTCGTGTGCGGCACCGTCAGGCGGCACGTGTCGCGGTGTCATAGCTGGGCGGTAGGCAGCGTGAGAATGTTGCCTGGTGGGGACTGTAGTTGGACGTGGGCTGCCCTGGGGCACGCGATGGGGTTGTAGAGCCCCACCCCCAGGGAGGCCAGGGCCCGGGGTATGCGGCGGACCCAGTCGCCTCCTGCTAGGGTTGCGAACTCCGGGACGGGGTGGTGCACCTCGGGGCATATTCCGTGCGCGCCGGCCATTTCCCAGAACATCTTGGTGACCTCGGCGCGCACGGAGGCTGAGCGGTGGTGGACGAGTGTACCCACGAGGGCCATGCCTGCCTGCTGGCACCGCGTTGGCATCCGTGTGAGCCCCAGGGTCCGGTCATCCTGCAGGCTGTCCCGCGAGGCGTCGAAGGCGTACTGCGCCCTGTCCTGCGCCACCTGGACCGTGATATGGTCCAGGTGGCGCGCGGTGTCGGAGTCGTCGGCGATGAAAGGGGCGACGTACTGCGTCACGCCCCCGAGGATCGCCAGGATGACATCCTACACCACCTTCGGTGTCGCAAGGGTGTTGAGGCCCCAGTGGTGCAGCGCCGCCAGGCGCAGCCGGTGTTTGCGCTGCAGGGAGAACTCTCTGTCCGGCTGCAGCTGGAGTCCCAGGTAGGGGACGGAGTCCGCCGTCGGTACCCAGTGCCATGGGTTGTACAGGTGGGGACAGAGGCGCAGCTGCAGGCCCAGGACCCCCTCCGTGGTGGCCATGGCACACTTGCGGAGGTTGAGCTCCATGCTCATCATCCCCAGGTACTGGGCCATGGTTTCCACGCCCTCGACGAAATGCTGCAGCATGTGGGCAACTACCAGCAGGTCGTCTATGTAGGCCTGGAGGAGGCCCCGTTCGGCCCCTCCAGGCGGGCGCAGACGATGCCCCTGCGCCCTGAGCAGGGGCTTCAGGAGGGATGTGTACAGCAGGGGGCTCTCGGAGTTGCCCTGCCGGACACCGCGCAGCATGTGGACAGGTTGCGTTAGCCCGTGCGCGGTGACGATGCGCAGCCTTGCGCACGTGTGGAGGAAGTGCAGGAGGTCGATGACCTCTGGCGGCACGGAGAGGTGGCACACGATGAGGTGGAGGGCGCCGTGCGGGGCGGTGTCGGAGGCCTTGCGGGCGTCGAAGGAGAAGATGTCGTTGGGCCTTCCCTGTTCGAGCTGCCGCTGCGCCATGGGCTGCGCCATGGGCGCCAAGGGGCCGGTGTGGGAGCCAGGGAGTAGTAGTAGTAGTAAGTAACGGCGGCCGCGTCCGCAGCCTCATCTGACTCCTCCTTGTTTGTTTTACATGGTGGCCGCCTCTGGTGGGAAGGAGTGCTCTCCACCATCAGTTCCCCTGGCGACCCCTGTCTCACCTCACGGCCGAGAACTTCAACCAGGTTCCCTTGGGGCATGACCGGTGGTAGGCTCCCTTCAGTCGCTGCCCTCACGGTTTCAGCTCCTTCCAGTCACCCTGTGAAGGATCCCCCGGCCTCCCCTCCCTGGCACAGCCTATTGGGCGCCTGCAGGCGGGTTTCCTGTGTATAGCCCTCGCCGACAGCGGAGCATTTCTCTCTGTCAACCACATTCCACCTCTCCCCATCCCTCACGGGCTGGAGTACCCACTCGGCTCCCGGATGCACTTGGTTGTCGTCCATCCTCAGCTTGAGGTCAGGGGGCGACCCTTTCCACGTTCCCCCTGCTCCTGCTCACGCGTGAACCTACGTGTACTCAAGCCATTGACCCGGGGATCTCAAGGTCAACCCTCACCCCTGCGGACGCCTCACGGCCGTCCTGGAGTTCAGGGCATTTTCCCGACTTCCCGTGGCCAGGTTCCCCATGGTTGGCCCATGGTTCACCACTCCATGGCGACTGGTTTCCCAATCCCACGGGGCTGTTGCTTGGCGCTTTCGGCCTCCCTGCCCTTCCCATGTCCCATTCCCCTTTGCCTCATCCCGGCACCGGCCCGTTCCCAGCGTCCCATGGACTCCCTATCCCTTCGGGCCGTTGTGCGGCCCTGGCCACTCGCCCTTCCCCGCCCCGTCCCCTTGTCCCTGCATCCCGTGTTTATACCCCACCGGGTCGCCTGCTACCCTGTGGCGCTGGCCCTCTGGGGCCTCTTCCATCCAGGGACCGTTTCGTGCGTCTAGCACGGGTCGCTCCCTTCCCGCCCCCGTCCCTTTCCCCTGTGCCGCGGCCCTGGACTAATCCCCCGGGCTGTCTTGCGGCCCCATCCCATCCCTCATCCCGTGTTTATACCCCACCGGGCCGCCAGCAACCCCGTGGCGCGGGCCCACTGGATCCTCATCCATCCGGGGACCGTTTCGTGCGCCTAGCACGGGTCGCTCCCTTCCCGCCCCCTTCCCCCGTGCTGCGGCCCCCGCCTATTCCCCTGGGTTGTCGTGCGGCCTCATCCCATCCCTCTTCCCGTATTTATACCCCACCGGGCCGCCAGCAACCCTGTGGCGCGGGCCCACTGGTTCCTCATCCATCCGGGGACCGTGTTGTGCGCCTAGCACGGGTTGCTCCCCTCCCTCCCCCGCCCCTCTCTCCTGTGCTGTCTCCCAAGCTGTTCTAGTCACCTGGGGCCGTCGCGTGGCCCTAGCCACTCGTCCTTTTCTGTCCCGCCTCCTTGTGGTGCTGCGGGGTGTTGTCCGCGTTTGTTTCCCTTCTTTTTTTTTCCTGCTTTATTCCGCTTGGTTCCCTCCTCCCTGCATGCACGCACATCAACACTGCATCGCCATTTGTCTCGGTTCTGTTCTGTGCTCACGTCCAGTCCCTCCGCCATCCTGTGGCGTTGCCCCTGGCGGTCCCCGGCCATGCCGGGCGACCCAGCCATTCAGCCCGCGTTGCTGTACATGTATCCGCTCTCTCTCCCCTCTACCCTCCCCTCCCCTCTGTCTCCTGCCCGCCCTCTTAGTGTTGTTCCCCTGCTCCGTGTGCTCGCCGCTGGTCGTCTCCGCGCCATGGTTGTATCTCGCGCGCCCTCACGTGCCTCAGGGCCTCCGCCCTGTCTTCCGACCTGTAGGCCAACCTGGGCGGCCTCCCCAGACACCCCTTCGGGGGGACTCCCCCGTCGTCCTCTCCCGCCGGCCGCCCCTCCATCAGTTCCCTGATGGTTGGGCGGGGCGGCCGGTACGGCTCTATGCGGGTCATCGGCATGGTGCTTCTCTGTGAGAGACATTGCGTTCCCTTGCGCCCTCGTTGGCCCCCTGTTCCCCCCACCTCCCGCGCCCTGCCACCTCTGTGTGCCCTTCCTGTGTGTCCGCCCGTCCTGCCGTTGTTTTTTTTTTTTGGTTCTGTGCTCGCACTCCTTGCTGCTCCTGCGCGCCCTGCGTGTGCCCTCTGCTCTTCTTCGTGTTACCCTGGTCCCGCTGCCCTGCGCCCCCTCTCTCGCCTGTCTCCCCTCCCATTCTCCTTCTCGCTGTCGACCCTGCCTGCACGTCTGCCCTCCCTGTCCGTGCAGCGCTGTCACTCGTGTGTGCCACTCGTGTGCCCTACCCCTGCCCCTCCCCCTCGCCCCTACCCTTTCCCCTGGGTGCTCCCTCGGCTCCGCCTCTCACCCCATCCTGGCTGCCTGGCGCCCTGTGTGGGGGGGGGGGGGCTGTATCTGTGGTCTGGACTGTGGCCCTGTACCCCCCATGCGCTGGAGACGCTTGTCGAATTTCCGCCGCTGCGGTTGCATTGTGGAGCCCGGCCACCAAGGCCTGGCGTGGTCAACCCCTCTGAGCATGGCGCACGTAAGCTCAATGTCTTCAATGCAGCACCTTCCTGCCACGCAGAGAGCTGCAAGTCCGAGCCCTGGCGCCGTGCTGCACCCGAGGGGCACAGCGCTGCTCCACGCCTTCCCCGGCCGTTCTCGCCAGTCACGACCTCGCGCTCCGCTCCGTCACTGTACCACGATACTGCTTCCCGTCTGCTGCCCTTTCTGCCCCACTCTGCTCGCCGTACCCACAATACGTCGCGCATCCCACTGCCCGGTAGCCTCCTCCGCACTCTCCTGCGCCCCCGTACTCCGCCGCCCCTTCTCCCCTCTCCCCCGTCGCTGGTCCTGTGCTCTCCGCTGGGGGTTCTCGTCAGCGTCCTCCATCACCACATCCCCCTCCACTGTCAGCCGTGTCCCTGTCCTCCTCTGCGCACCTGCACCTCTCTGCTCCCCTCCTCCCCTCCTCTTGTCCGTCACATCCCCTCCTCACCCTCCTCCACCTCCGCCGACCCCCTGCGTCCGCCTCCCCGCATCCGCTCTGCCCGTCCCTCCGCACTCCCCTGGCCCCCTGCCCCTAGCGCTCCCCGTTCCTGTCCCTGCCCGGCCCTACGCGTCGCCACCGTACCGTCCCTCCCGCTGCAACAGCTCTCGCAGCATCTGCACCCTGGGCTTCTTCCCACTCTGCTGGGGACAGGCCAGTCGCACCCCCGGGAGCGCCGCCCCGAGCATCCTCCTCCACCACCACTCTTCCATCTCCGGCCCCCTTTCCCCGGGCCTCCCCGCCCTGCCGACCAGGTCACTGAAGGGGCGGGGCCCCCTCTTATCCCGCCTTCCCCTCGTCTTCCCTGCCCACTTCACGTAGCGGGCCAGCTCCGCCACGTCCCCCTCCGTCCACCCCGCGACCGTCCCGGGTCTCCTCCGCACCGGCGGCGGCGCATACTGCCGCGGCGGCGGGGGCTCCGAGTCCCAGTCTGTCGGCGTCGGCTCCGGACTGGGGCTGGCCGGCCGCGGTGCCCCCTCCGCCTCCCCTGCCCCTCGCTCCTCCCCCCTGCGCCGCTTCCCCCTTTCCTGCCCTGCCTCCTCGTCCTCCTCCCTGGCCCTTTTCCCTGACGGCGACCGCCCCTCCACATCCGTGGAGGGAGTGTCACCTTCCGGATCCGGGAGGACCCAGCGGGTCCCTCGGGCCACCGCCTCCTCCTCCTCCCGCACCCTGCGCTCCCGCGCTGCCACCGCCCTGTCCCTGTCCGCCAGCCTCGCCGCCTCCCCCCTGATCCGCCTTTATGCCCTCTCCTGCATCTCTCCCTCTTGTTCCAGTGGGATAGCCGGCCGTCGGAACGGCACCAGCGGGGTATCCTCCCGCCCCCTACCCTCCTCTTGTCGTCCTCCCTCCCTTTCCGCCCTCTCATCCCCCTCCTGCCTCCTCCGAAGGTCCGCCCACGCCCTCTGCGGCTCCTCAACTGCCTGTGCTTCCCCTCCCTGCGGCCTGTCGGTCCCCTCCGTCCCCCCCTCCTCCGTTCCGCCCGACTCACCCTTGTCTCTGGCCTCCCTCACCCGCAGGCTCCTCTCCGCCTCCCCGAACCTCCCCCAGGCCCTCCTGTGCTCCTCTCCCTTCCCTTCCTGGGCTCCCCACGCTGTCCCACCGGCCTGCTGGTGCTGCTGCATGTGCGCCTGTGGCTGCATGCCCGGGTACGTCGGCAGGGGCGGGTACATCATCCCCATCGCCGGGTATGGCGGCGGCGGGAATGGTGGGACGATTGGTGGGACGGCTGGCGGGACTACACCTTCCCACCATCCCAATCCCGCCCCTGGGAACACTGGCGAGCCCATGTACCCAAGGCCACCCCCCTTCCCCTGCCCCTTGCGTTGTTGCCCGATCGCCCCGCGTCCCTTGCCGCCTACTCCGTGGAGTCCCGCCTTCCCCTGTCCCTTCCCCTGTAGCCCTTTTGCCCCGCCCCTTTCCCCTGCTTGCCCCTGCTGGCCTGTACCTGTTCCGCACCACTTACCTGCACCGCTGCGCTGCTCTGCTCCGCCTGCCCCCCCCTTATCCCCATCCTCCCTGGCTCCATCTCCAACTGGTAGATGGTGTCTGGCCCTTGCCCTGGGCGCTGGTGGCGACGGCGCTGGTGCTCCACGTGCGCCAGCGCCTCGTACCGCGCCTTTGCTGGCGGCGTGCCTCCCTCTCCTCCTCCGCCCTTACCGCCGCACTGACCCCTGGGGGCGACCTCGGCTGCGGCTGCCTGAACGAGCGTTGGGGCTGCGGCCACTGTCGCCCCCGTCCACTCCCTTTCCCCCCCTTTCCTGCCAGGTGTCTCTTCGCGTGTACAGCCCCCGTCGTCCCTGCCTGCCCTTTCCCTCCCTTGCCCGTCCGCCCTCTCCCTCCGGTGCTCATGCTGCTGTCTCCGCTCCCTGCCGCTCCCGCCTCTAGCTGCCCTCGTCCGCCCTTGCCTTCCTCCTGCCTCCGCACCTCCGGGAGGATGGACTTCATGGCAGCCGCCGGCACATTGGGCGCCGACAGCTGTCCGGGGCCTCCCTCCACCGCCATCCTCCCCGCCCTTTCCCCCTCATCCTCCGACACCTCGAGGATGTTGGCGATTACCTACTCCCTCTGACTCCTCCACTCCTTCCTCCCCACATCCACGCCCGCCCTCACATCCACGACATTGAAGGGGTCCGCCCCTGGCCCTTCCGCTGCTCTCTGCCCCTGCCCCTCCCCTTGCCCTTCTGCCCCCGCCGCCACCCCCTCTGCCCCGCCCTTCCCCGCCTCCGCCTGTCCTCCCTTTTCCTTCCCCTCTCCCTTCCCCACCACGGCTCATTCCCCCCTCCGTCGCCCTGTAGCCCCCGGCCCTTCCTTCCTGACCGTCTCCGGGCTCTCCGGAGACGAAGGCGACGACATGCCTGCAGACGTCGCCGAGGACGCCGGCGAGGGGGGCCGCGGGGCTGCGCCCGCCTGCATGCGGGCCACTGCTGCCCGCACCGTCGGCGGCTGGCTGGGCTGTGGGTCAGGCATTTGTGACATTGCGCTGCACATGGGATGGCGCTTGAGCCCTGCGCCCTGTCGCCGTTTTCCCCCACCTCCCCCGCCCTTTACCCCCGCTGTTAGCGCGCCCTACGTGTGGGGTGCTCTGTCATATTCTCCCTGTCGCCTCGGACGCTCCAGTCCGTGGCACCGGGTTCACCCCCGGACGGTTCAGTCCTGGGGGTAATGCCGTGCTTCTTTCCGCCCCGGATGCTCCAACCCAGGGCGCCTTTTTTTTTTTGTATTCTCTCAGTTGCCTCGGACGCTCCAGTCCGTGGCACCGGGCTCACCCCCGGACGATCCAGTCCGGGGGCTAGCGGCGTGCTTCATTCCTCCCCGGATGTTCCAATCCGGGGCGTCTTTTTGTCACACTCTCTCTGCGGCAGTCTGCACGGTCGCCGTCCTCGTCCCTGCTTCACTTTCCGCGCTTCTTGCTCCGCCCTACGACTCTGCGTGCCCAGTCCCGGACGCTGCAGTTCATGCGACGGGCGCTTCGCTGTCCCTTTCCCTCCGGTCCCCTTCCTGACGTCCCCCGCGCGGTGAAACCGTACACCCGTCCTGCCCTCATATCTGCCGGATTCTCTTTCGTCTGCGTGCCATCAGGCGGTCCCTCTGCTCGTCTCCCTCGCTGTTCTCCATTCCCGTCTCTCCCCCTGACCGCCTTGGCCGCCAATCTGGCCGCCTCCGTACTTCCATCTCTGTGATTTTTGGGTTGTACCTGATCAACGCCATCTCCACCCGCTTGGTGACTGGATCACGCATGTCGTCCGCCCGCGCCTCCAACTGCGTCTCTCTGCACGCCATGCGTTCCTGGAGATGTTCCACCATACACCGCAACAGCCTGTGAGCCATGGCCTCCGGTGCCACTGTATGCTCCTGGAGCGCCCTCCACAGCGGTTTCACTATCACAATGTGCCATAGTCCCTTGCGGTGCCCTTCTTTCCCCAGCTCTCTCTCCAACGCGCTTCTGCCTCTCGCACCCTTCTTGAGTAACGGGACGTCCTGTTCCCGAACCAGTGGTTCCTCGATCCTCTTATACTGTGCACACCGCATGAAGTGTTCGTATGTTTCTTGCCCTTGGCCACAGTGGCATCTCATGTACTCCTCCGGGAGGTCCATACCCTTATGTCTGTACCACCTCATGATCGTTTCACGCACCGGCACCTGCCCCGTGAATGCCTGCAGCCTTCTGGTTTGCAGCCTTTTTGGCAGCGATTCCGGCCTCAGCACATTGGGGTAGTGTACCCGCTGTCCCACCTTGCCCTCCAAATACTCATTCAGCTCTACCACCTCCGGCCCTCCTCGTACTATGGCTAGCACGTGCACCGGCTGTGGATACACCCTTAGTTCCTGCTTGCCTCTGTCCTCCTCCACCACCCACCTGGCCTTCTCCTCTTCCCCGACCCTTGGAGGTATATGCACCAAGTGGAGGTGCCCCTTGCTCTCTGGCACCCTCCACTCTGGTTCCTGCTCCTTATCCACCGCTTGCGCCGCCCCATCCGCCTCCTGATTCCCCACTCCCGCCCTGTGTGACTCCTGTTTCACCAGGTGTATGACCAGGGGCACTTTCTTCATCTCCAGCCCGTGCCATATCGCGTACACCTGTGACGACAGTCAGGTGCCCAGGGCCTCATGCAGTGGCCTGCTGGCCAGTCTCCTGAGGGACGCCATGTCCGCCTCCGCGTCCACCACCATCCACACTTCCCGTACGTCCTCCTCTATCTCCTCATCCACGTCCGCCACCGCCTGCACCTCTCCATGGGACGCTGCTCCGTACACCATCTTTTCCACCACACTGTCCGTCACCTGTCCCACCCCCTTGGGCCTTATCGCCGCTGCCCCTGCCATGGGCGGCTGTCGTTCCACCCCGGACCCGTCCAGAAATAGCACCACCCTCTCCTTCGTGGGCTCCGGTATGCGCACCACCTCCCTCGGGTAGTGGCAGTACACTTTGTGCTTCCCAATGCCATACTCTCGTACCCCATCCCCGATGCTTAGCTCCCTTACCCCTCTGTACACCGCCCACTTATTGTCCGTCCTGGCCTTCCATCCCTTCGTCACCACCACTCCGTGGCACCATGCCCTGTCTTCTTTCGCCCTGCCCTGCTCTAGGTATGCCTGTACCAGAACCAGGTACCATACCCTGTCTGCTGGCAACCCGTGGACCGTCAGCCTGATCCTCCTCGGACTCTCTCCACACTTGTGGCCCACGGGCACTATGGGCGCCTCCTCGTCGGGCCTCCCCGTGTCCGTCATCCGGAAACTCACCGCCACCCAAACATCCTCTTCTTGTAGTCCTCGCACTGTGTCCCATCCAACCCGGACCCCTGTTCTTTTCCCCTCCTTTTCCTCTCCCCACCAGACCTCCACGTCCCCCTGGGCCTCCTCATCCTCCCGCACCTCCTTGGGCAGCCGCAGCACCGGCCCTCACCACTGCCCCCTGGCGTCCGTAGTGCGCATGGTCGCGTTCCGGAACGCCCACGCCGTCATTCGTAGGACTGGCCACGGGATTTGCCCCGCCTCCTTGGTGCACCTCCAGCACTGGTCCCCCTGTCCTGCCCCTTCCGGGATGTTGTCTTTCCGGAACATATCTGCATGGACATCATACCACTGCCCGGCCGCACTCTGTACCTTCCCCCTCGGTCCTTTGAGTCCCAGCGGCGCACACAACAGTATGCCCGGTCTGGCCTTGTCCCTCTCCCCCCTGTCCAGCACCACTCTCTCTTGCTGCGCCCCCTCTCCTCTCCCGCCTCTTGGCTTCCTCTGCTGGATCCCCGGAAGCGCCACCCACTCGTTCCACGTCGCGCGCATCCTCCGGCTCCACCTTGCGCGGTCCTCTTGTCCTCTTGCTCTCCTCATCGTCCACCTGTATACACCCCATTCCACCACCCCGGTGTCCGGATAGAACTCCGCATGGTGCAGCCCCGCCTTCTTGTATTCCTTCATATCCTTCCTGCGCACGTGCAGCACCTCCATGTTCACTCCTTCCTTCCTGATCCACCGTATCGTCCCATGTGCCGCCCCCCCGAAGTCCGTGTCCAGGACCAGGATTGGTCCCCGCCTACCGCACGTCCTGTTGGTTGCCAGCATGTGTTCTTTCCCCGGCAACACTGCCTGTAGGGCGCGCCACATGCGCTCCTTCTTCCCCACCGCCAACCGTCTGCGCCGGTCCAACACATAGCGCGGGCACATGTTCTCCTCCTTCTGAACCTCTGCGACCGCGTGATAGCACACCCGTCTCACCACCTCTTCCTGATTGTGGCACATCCTGCTCAGTGTCCTCGCCGTGTGTGCCCCGTACGCCTCCCCCGCTGTGGGCATCCCTTCTCCATAGTAGGCCGTCGGCGACCGCAACACGCACCACGGCACCTCTGTGGGTATCCCCTCATACCCTCTGATGAGCCTCCGCACTTCTCCCTCCACCTCCTCCAGCTGCTCCCTCCAGTACGGGAGGTGCATCCCCTGGTACCCTACCGCCGCATTGAGCACCGCCCGTAGATAGTACAGGGTCGTCTGCACTGACGGGGGGTGATGCCGCAGGACCACCAGCATCGCCCTGAACGCCCTGACTAATTTGTCAGCTAGCCTGACCCCCCTCGCCTCCATGGCCCGCACATGTCCCAGCACAACCGCTTCCTCTGCCCTCTCCAGCCATGCCACTCCGTCTCCTACATCCAGCGCCATGCCTTCCTCTCCACCGCTCCTCAGAACCGCCGACTTCTCCGCGCTCCAGACAAGGTGGTTATCCCTCCCCTACCTCTGCATCAGGTCCTGTACCACCTGTTGGGCCTTTTCATCCCGCGCCATGGGTACCGCATCATCCACATACGCCTGCGCCGGCGACGTGTGTGGCGCCCGCGCCAGTTGTGGATATTCCCGCGCTATGCAACTCATCAGGGGGAGCATGGCCAGCAAGTACAGGAACGGGCCCTCCACCCCGCCTTGTGGCACCCTGCTGCCTGGGGTTACCCACTCGGTACACCCCTTCCCCGTGGCGACCGTGTACCTCCTTGAGCGCAGGTACTTTTCCACGAAGTCACCATATGGGTTTGAGGTTTGAGGTTTGATTTTGCGGGTACTAGACGCCTTTCGGCCCCGGGGGGCCACCTGGTCGGGCCAGGTGATATCCTCCCCACCGGGTCCTAGTGGGGGGCCCTCCAAGACGCACCTCCTGCCTGGTGGCGGAGTCCCCCGGGTTCACAGAGCTCGGAGCCCCGTCCTTCCCCGGCGTCCCCGTTTCGCCACTCCTCGGTCAGTGCATCAATTCGCAGCCGTGGCTGCGGGCGCTTACCCACTGCGTCGCCCCCCTAATGCGTGGTCGCCCGGGGCGCCGGCGCCGCCGGGCCCGTGCTACTGGCTTGTCGCCAGTGGGACCCCCTTGGGCTGGCGCGGAGGCTGCCTAGCCTAGGGGTTGGGGCGTGGCGCTGTGCGCCACTACTGCCTTGGCGGGTGCAGTGTCCCGTCTGTGTGTGCGCGGCGCTCGCGGCCGGTTCGGGGGGGGTTCGGGCCGGTACCTGGTGTTGTGTCTCTCCTGTTTCCCCCTTCCCGCCCCGCGTGTTCCGCGCTGCGTGTGGCGGGCCGTCCCCTCCGGGTGTCCCTTACCCTCGCTCGCTGGTACGCCATTCCATGCGGTCTGTGCGTTCCGCGCGCTCGGTCCGGTTGCCCTTCCGGTAGTCCTCGCGTGTCCTTTTCGTGTGTGTGCGCTCGCGCTCTCGCGGTGTCCGCTCCCCCCCCCGCTGGGTGGTGTGGCGCGCGCATCTCGCGTGGTCCCGGCACTGGGCGCTGGTAGGGCCGTTCCACTTGGTCCGTGCCCCTCCGCGTGTCCTGCCCCGGTCCCGTGCTCCGTCTGGCGTGCTTGGGGGGGGGCGGTCCGGTCCCGGTTCCCCCCTCCTTGGCTTGGGGTTGCGGGGGCGGCGGCCCCTGGCCGCCCGTCCTCTGGAGCGGGCAGCCAGGGTTCCGCGTCCCGCGTGTCCTGGGTGCGGTCGGTGCGGGCGTGGGATCTCCGCACCGGCCCCACAGCGTGAGCCCTCGCGGGCCGGTGTTGCTCGCTGTGGGGGTGGCGGAAGGGCGTCCCCGGGGGGGGTGCTTTCCACCTTTGTGAGGGGCGCCTGGTGTCAGGCGCTGTCCCTCCCCCGGCCGCCCGTCCTCTGGAGCGGGCTGCCAAGGTTCCGCGACCCGTGTGTCCCGGGTGCGGTCGATACGGGCGTGTGTACCCAGCACCGGCCCCCCAGCGTGCGCCCTTGCGGGCCGGCGTTGCTCGCTGTGGGGGTGGTGGAAGGGCGTCCCCGGGGGGGGTGCCTTCCACCGTTGTGACGGGCGCCTGGTGTCAGGCGCTGTCCCTCCCCCGGCCGCCCGTCCTCTGGAGCGGGCAGCCAGGGTTCCGCGACCCGTGTGTCCCGGGTGCGGTCGATGCGGGCGTGTGGACCATATGGGAGTCCTAGCTGTCGCCACACCTCCTCTATGAGCCTATGCGGCGTGTTGGGGAACGCCCCCTTCACGTCCACAGACGCCATGAACGCCTCTAGGTCCTCATCATCGAGGTACATATCGTACAGGAAGCTTGCTTCCTGTGTGGACCTACCCGGCACTGACCCCCACATATTGTCGGGTATGACCCCCGCTGCATACAGCAGCTGCTGTATCCTCCCGAAGATCACCATCCAGACCAGCTTGGCCTCTGTGACGGCACAGCATATTGGTCTTCAGTTCCCCGGCCTGAGGTGATCCCCCTTCTTGTACAGGGGCCGCACCTTGCCCCCCCATTCAATTGGGGGCTCGCCTGTGCGCAACACCTCCGTGACCCTCCCCGCTAGGCCATCCAGCTCCGGCGCCTCCAGGTGCTGGTACGCCTCCGCCACCAGCTGGTCCACTCCCGGGCTCTTTTTCCCCTTGAGAGCCTTCACTGCCTCTTTAATTTCTCCTAGCGTTACCCTGCTGCGGTGTATGTCCTCGCTCCGCTCCGCTGTGAACACCCGCGGTAACGCCCTTACCATTCTCCTTGTGATCCCGCTTAGCTCCTGCTGCCCCTGGTTGTACTGCCTCCTGAAACTCTGCGCCACCTCCTCCAGCACTTCCTTTTTGTTGCCAGTGACCCTGCCACACTGCAGTCTCACCGCCCTGATTTCCTTTGGTTTTCCAGCCTCAGCGAGCTCTCTGATGTACCGTAGCGACTTGTACGGCACCGCCCTTTCCATGTACCTCTCATGCTCCGCCACCACTTTCTGGTATATCCTCTCGTGTTCCTCCTCCACAGCCCTCCTCGCTGTTCACACCCTCTTCTTCGCCTGTGTCACCTCCGTTTGCCACTCCGTCCCCTCTTCTCGCGCCCGTGCCTCGACATCCTCTCGCTGCCGTTTCCTCAGTGTGGCCACCAGCCTTTGCAGCTTGGGCTGTGCCTGCGACTCCCCCCCTTGCTTGTTAAACCCGCATATCCGCGCTGCCCTCCTCATGGCTTGATGTACTTGTTTCCCCTGCCTCATTTCGGCTTGTACCCGCTGCCCCCACTGTTGCCAACTCTCGTCCCCCTCCTCCGGCCACTTCACAATTGGCGGCAGGCTGACGCCTTCCTCGTCCGACCCCTGCTCATCCTCCTGTTCGTCCCCGGGCTCCCCCACCTTCACGTCCACAGTCACCATCATGGGGCAATGCCCCTTCCTGTCCTGCATTTCTTCCGGCCCCACCATGTATCCCGCCGTCACCCCCTTGACCCAGCTGGGGTCCGCGTACACCGCGTCTATCCGCGACGGCTCGCTGCCTTCCGGTGCCGGGTAGTGTGAGGGGCCCGGCGCTCCACTGTACGACACGTCCTGCAGCCTCATTTCCTCCACAAACTTCCGGACCTCGCGGTCCACCTCTGTCTCCGCGCCCCTCCTCCGGGGATCGTAGTTGAAGTCTCCAACTACGATGACTGGTCCCCTCTCCAGCGCCCTGACGTACTCCATCCTCAGCTGCGCCACATACTCCTTGACCCTCCTCCCATGTGGGACATGGCAGTTGATGATGACTACCTGGCCATGCTCCGTCGCCACATCATACACCGCCGTTCGTCCCCTCGCTCCCACCTTCTTGTCCTGCACAACGCTGAGCCCTCTGCGCACCGACAGCGGCACCCCCTGCGCCCACTCCCGCTGGTACTCTCTCCCCTCCTTGTCGTACATCTGCGCGCACACTACGTTGTCCTTCCCCTGCAACCTTATCTCCTGGTACGCCACCACGTCGGGGTCCGTCTCATGCAGCTTCATCTGCTGCCACGCTGCCTTGTCCGCCCGATACAGTGCTGCGGGGTCATTATGGCTGTACAACTTCAGGTGTTGCCACCTGCCCTCCCCATCCACTCGTAGATCCCCGTTATCTGTCGTGCCTTTGTCCTCCCCTTTGTTCCTTCCCCCCTGTCTTCGTCTGGCTTCTTTCTTCTTCTTCCCGGCCGCCCCCCGCTTCATTAATTGTCACTTCCTCTTCTTGTTCTTCCCCCCCGCCGACACCTCTTCTGCTTCCAATTCTCTCGCCTCCTGCTCCGGAACCAGCTGCCCGTATATTTCCATCTCCCTACCTTGCGGGCATACCTGCAAACTTTCCACCGGGTACGGCAGTCTCTTCTCATCCCCCTCCCCCTGATCCTCCCACTGCACAATGGCTGCCCTCGTCACATGTCCCTTGCGATCTTGTTGTTCGATCATCTCCTCCACTGTTCCCACATACCTCCTCCACTGCCCACTCACTCTGTGCGGACCATACACTGTCATCCCTTCCCGCACCGCCCCCTGCTCTTCACAGCCCCGCTGCTCCTCCCCGTACCTGACTCCCCTCGCCCGTTTCCTTCTTGGCCTCCCTTCCCCTTCCCCCTCCTGCTGTTGCTCTGCTTGCAGATCCTGCTCGTCCGCCTCTCTCCCCCGCTTGTAGCCCTCCCTCTCACTTCCCTCCCTTGTCCCCTCCCCATTGCTCCCCTCCTCCACCCTGTCTCCAACAGCACTCTCCTGCCCTCCTCCCTCCACTTCTCCCTCTTCCACCCCTTCTTCTCCCTCCTCTCTGTCTTCCCGCCCGCCCGCTGCCAGTCCCGGCTCCCGGCCTTCCTCTCCCCGCGCTTGGTCCTGCCCCCTTTCGTGTCGTTCCTCCTCACCATCCCCATCCCCCACTATGAACCGCATTTGTCCCCCTCTCCCCCTCCGCATCCCCCTCCACCTACCTGGCCTCCCCCCCCCCCTGATTGTCTTCCACCTCCAGGCCTGGCTTCCTGGCCTCCTCCGTGAGCCTTCTCGCTCTCTCCAATGCCTCCTTTCTGTGCCCGTCCTCCGTTCTGGGTGCCACGATCCACCTCGGCTGCTCCCCTCCCCTGCTCCCAACCACCCACTCCAATGCCAACCGGATCTGTTCCCTGATATCTTCCGCTTCTTCCGCCTCCGCACACCTATTCATTTGCGACTCCAACGCCCGTAGGACGGCCATCTCGCGTACCTCCTCCGTTCTTCCAACCCTCACCTCTTCCACCTCCCCGACCCACCGCATGAGCGGGTGCTCCACCCTTTTCAACGGCGCCGCCGTATACACCACCACTTGGCGCCTATCCCCCCTGGGTTCCACGACCCACCACGTGTGTCTGTCCTGCACCAGGTCCGTGACCCCTTGGTCTGCAGCCCCCGTGGCACTCGCCTGTGGGGACACTACTTGTATTGTGTGCCCTTTGGCCCTGCTCCCCGCCGCCTCGTCATAGTCAACCATGGTCATAACCTTGCGCATCCCGTGCATTTCTGTGTCTGGGTCCCACTCTCCGGCCATGCCCCTGCTGCGCCGCACTGTCTCCCCAACGTACAGCGCCATGGCCAAGACCTGCCTTGTGGGCCCCCAAACCTCTACTGTTCTGCTCGTGCTGTCCACACACGCTGCTACCTGCGCATCCCGCTGAATCTGCATCCACAGCACCGCCTGTTTCGGCTCCACCTTCTTTGTGGTGAGGATCTGCGCCTTTGCTTGCCTCTCGCCAGCTTCCTCCTCCTCCCCCACTGTTCCGCTCCTACCATCCGCATATCCCACCCACATGTGCTTGACTTGGTGGAAGTACACCAGCAGCGCCCCTTCCCCTTCCCCCAGCTGCAGCCACATAGGCCCTTGTCTCCTGGGCTGCCGTACTCTGATCCCATGGTATCCTCCCTTGGGCTCCTGTGGTCCGTCCAGCCTGCAAAGGCACCTGGCCTGCGTGCACTTCGGCCTGCACTTGTCCTCCACCGCCTCCGCTCTGGCCTTCAGGTGGTACCTAGCCTTGCTCACCATCTGCCGTACCTCTTCACCCCTACATCCTTTGATGCGGTCTTCCAGCCCTGGCTGCGCCTCTCCATTTTCTATCAAGACATTCTGACCTGCCGTCGCCTTGCCCCTCAGCCTCTGCGCCCACTTCTGCAGCATGTCCTTCCTGTCCCTGCCGTCCCCCAGCATGTCCAACCCTTCCGCCACCGCCTCCTTCTGGCGCTTCTCCTTTTCTTTCGCCGCTCTGTCCAGCTCAGCAGTGTCCGCCCCATCCGCCTTTCCCCTCCCCACCTGGCCCTCGGGATGCAGCGGCTCCCCCCACGCGGGCTCCGCATTCCATTCGATTGCCGGCTGCCCCTCCCAGTGTCCCATGGTGTACACCTGTACCGCCTGTCCCTCCTGGCCGAGTCCAATCCGGACCTCCATACCCGCCGCCGCTGCTGTGGTGACCACCACGTTTGGGATCAGCACATCGTACTGGTACCTGGCCCCTTGTCCGTGGCGTACCTCGACTTCCCCCATCCCCCTGCTTCCCACCCTGTCATCCGAGAGGATGATGTGGACTGCCTGTCCCCTCCACTGTGCCGCCGCCGGCCCCTTCGTCGCCACAGGGAATATCGCCTTTGTGTCCTCCCGCGTCATCCATTCTCCCCTGCGGTACCTCGCACGCCGAATGGCCCCGACTGCCCACTTCTCGTGCTCCACTTCTCCCGCCTGCCGCACCCATTCTTCTGCCACCCTGGAAAGGGCCGATATCTTCGCACCCTGCGTCTCACACTCCGGCAGTGGCGCTATACTCTCCATGCCGTCGTCCCCCGGGAATGCGTATTGCCACGTGTCCCCCGTGTGTGGGTGCACATGGTACGTGCCGTTGGCCATGCACGCTGTCCCTTCATCCAGCACCATTTTGATGGCCTCCGCCGCCTTCAGCGTCATCTCCTCTCCGAACGTATACACCAACCCCTGCCCCCTGTGTCCCTGTGTCGTGGGTGCCGGAGTCAATGCCGCCCTAGTGAACTGTGCGCGCACGCTACTCGCCTCCTGTCCTCCTCCTGGCAGCTCTCCTCCCCACTCATTCCTGACTGGGACCCCCTCCCCCTGGTCCGCTCGCCACGTCATATGCCAACCCCACCACCGGCGTCCCCCCGCCGCCACCCTGTCCCTCCCCTTCCATCCCGGCTCCGGCCAAACCGCCCTGTCCGGCCATATCTGGACCGCTCTCTCTGCCCCCCACCCGGTCCCCACATCCTCCCTGTGCTGCAGCTGCAACACCGCCTCCCCCCCCCCTGTGACCCACACGTCCACTCCCCCTGCCTGCCTCCTGTGCCACTCACCTTTCCCCGTACCCTCTGGCACTTCCATATACTCCATCTCCTGCACTTGCACTCCTAGCACCCCTTCCCATCCCGCCCGTAGTTTTCTGTCTCGCGCTGTACCCCCTCCCACTCCCCTCCTCTCCCTCCCGGGGCCCTCCTGTTCCTGGTACCTCCACCTCTCCCCCCCCTCCTGGATCGGTATTTGATGCACATCCCGCCACATGTGCTCCTCCGTCCGCTCCCTTCCCCCCGCCCCCCTTCTCCGGTCCTTCTTCTGCCAACTCCTCCTCCATTGTCACCTCTGCGATCGCCTTTCGATTCCTTCCCTTCTTCTGCGTCCGCCCCCGCCACTGCCTCCGCGTCTTCTTCCCCTGGGGGCCACAGCAGCTCGTAGTGTCCCCCTCCTCGTCTGCTCCACAGCAGCGCTGCTGCCGTTCGCTTTCCTTCTCCCACTTCTGCCATACTCCGATACACCCCCTGCGGTCCCCACTCCTGGTACATTGCCACTCTGCATCCCTTGCTCTGCGCCCACCTCCCAAATTCACATGCCCCTCCCCATATCTCTCCCCTGCGCACTTTGTCCAGGTACTGATCCCACGTGCGCGCTCCCGCGTCCCTCATGACTCTCTGCGCCCAGCCCGACTCTGGGGGCCGCGCCATCTCCCCCTCTGCGAGCGCTTTGTGCACCTCTTCTGCTGCTGCCCGCCCCCCCGCTCCGTCCACCGCGCTGAGTGCCCAATACAGGCACTTGCCATCCCCTGGTATGACCTGTCGCCTTGCCCCCTCCGGCATTCCTTCCGGCCATCCCTGCCCCTCTTGTGCGCTGTCCAGCACTCTTTGCACCGCCGCCGCCACGTCTGCTGCGTCACTCCTTCGACCTCTGACACCCCACAGAACCGCATAGGTTCTTCGCTTGGTCGGCAGGATTCCCGCATCCAGCGGGGTTCCTTCCCCATACTCCACCAACTTTCTGTATCCGTTTCCGCTTTTTGTTTCCCTGTAAACCGCCACCTTGTAACCCCCTTCCGCTGCCCATGCCTCCACCTCCGGTGGCCCCCCCATCCTCCTCCCCTGCCTAGTCCGCTGTATGTACCTCTGCCGCGATACTTCCTCCTGTGGCAGGCACTCCTCCATTTCTCCCATATTGTGTCTACTCTCCACCCTGGTAGCCACTCCTTGCCTTATCCGCTGTACCTCTTCCTCACTGTTCGGTCTGCCCTCCAGTGCACACAACACCTCCCACAATGTGTTGACATCCTCCCCGTACATGTGCTCTACGAGCATCCCTTCCTCTGCTCTCTCCCTCGCCCCCTCCAATGCACCCTCCCGCCTCTTCCACGCCCATGCCGCCTTGCGTTGCTGTTCCTCTTTGTTCCCCGCCGCACTCCCCACACTCCCCGTTCCACACGTCCACGGCCGACTCTCGCCCGACGCAACACTGTGTCCTCGTTCGCCTCCCGCGCCCCCCCTAACCTGTGCCCCCCCGCCCGTGCCTGTTCTTCCCGCCTCTCCTGTTGTACTGCCTTCCCCCGTCTCTTCGTGCTCGCACACCACCTCGTACACTCTCGTCTTCCTCCACAGGATTCCTACCGTCATCCCCTTCTCCCCTCCATACTCCTGTATCTTCCTGTAGCCCTCTCCATCCTTCGTCTCCCGGTACACTTTCACTCTGTATCGATTCTTCGCCGCCCACGCCTCAACCTCCGGCGGTCCTCCCATCCTTCTCCCTTGTACCAGCTTCCGTACGTACTCCTTCCGTCCCGTCTCCCCCTGCGGTAGGGGCTCCTGCATCACCCCTGTCTGTAACCTCTCCTCGACCGCAGCGACTACTCTTGCTCGCACTTCCTTCGCTTCCTCATTTGTGCCTTGGCCTCCTTCGATAACACTCATAGCTCTCCACAAGGAGTCCACTCCGTCACCCTCCGTACCCTGTGTCACCACTCCCGCATGGATTCGGTCTTGTTCCCCTTCGAACGTTCTTTCACTCCCGGTCCATGCGCATGCCCCTCTCCTCTTTCTTGTCTCACTCCTCGCGCTCTCCATTGACTCCCTGCTCCTTTCGCTGGCCTTCTCTTCGGTCGCGTACATTGTGTGTCTCCTGTGTACACAGTGTATGCCTCTCCTCCACTGCCCCTCTTGGCTACCTTCCTCGTCCCTTCCACCCTCCACTCTTGCACACCTCGCTTCAGGCGTAAAGGCATCCCCGGTGTCCGGGGGTGTTTGCGTTCTTCAATGGCCCCTCCAGGGCCTCAAGCACGTTCTACCGCCCCAACCCAAGCACGACGCTTGTCGTCAAGTGTGCCCGTCGAGCGCCGTTTGTTTACTGGGCGTCTAGCCGCTGGTACTCCCCGGCTGAATCCTTTCCCCACTGCTTCGCCTTCCTTCCTTTCGCCCCCTCTTTGTTGTCCCCTGGGTCTCCCCCTCTGCGTCTTGGTGCCCCTGTGTGCTGCCCCTCCCCCTCCCCCCCTCCCTCCTTCCATTCACCCTGCCGTAGCCCCTTCCCGGCCTCTGCGTTCGCCTTTTCCTCATGCCGTCGCCGCCTCCTCCCCTTGATGCTGCTCCGCACACTCCATACCTTCTCCTGGCGTTCCTGCCTCATGCTTCCGTCCTGGATTTTCCACCTTGGGTGTGTGTTTCCCCCGTTGTCCCAGCCCTGCTCCTTCTGGGCGGTGTTCTGGGCCGCCGGCGTGCACGCTCTGTGTGTGGTGTTGCGTGTACGGTGTCCTGGGCCTCCTGGCTCCTGTTCACCGGTGTGCTCGCTCCGTGTGTGGTGTTGTGTGTACGGCGTCCTGGGCCTTCTGGCTCTTGTTCACCGCCGTGCACGCCCTGTTTGCGGTGTTGCGTGCGAGGCTTCCTGGCTCCTGCTCACCGGCGTGCACGCTCTGTGTTTGGTGTTGCATGTGCGGTGTCCTGGGCCGCTTGGCTCCTGTTCACCGGTGTGTCTGTCTGTGTTCTGTGTTCTGTGTTTGGGTGTAAGAGCAGTTGTCATAGTTGCCCCGCATTGCATCGCAGGACAGGACCGGTAGCCCCCCGTGACAACCACTCCCTGGCCGAACGCCATTGGACTTTTTCAGTCTACTGCCTTGCCTATGGTTTCCTCTGCCTCAGTGCGCTGTGTCGTGTGTACGGTGTCCTGGGCTTCTTGGCTCCGGTTCACCGGTGTGCACGCGTCGTGTGTGGTGTTGTATGTGCGGCGTCCTGGGCCTCCTGGCTCCTGTTCACCGGTGCGCGTGCTCGCTGTGCGGTCCTCGCATGCTTCCTATCCCCCTCCCTCATCCTCGCCTGTTCTTGTGCATGCTCTCCGTGACTGCCCTCCTGCTTTTTCCTGCCGCCGTCTTCTTGTCCTCGTGGCGCCCCTGGCGTTCGCATTCGAGTCTCCGTCTGTGTTAGTCCGCTCTTCCGGCCTCCCCTTCTCCTCTTTCCCCTGGCTCGTGTCCTCCTTGTCCTCCCTCCCCACCTCCCCTTGCTCTTGCCTCCCCGTTCCGCCATCATGTCTCCTCCGCCCTGGTCCTTCCGGTCCGTGCTCCATGTGCCCATGTGCCCATGTGCCCATCCGCCTCCCCGTCTTCTCCTTCTCCCCTCTTGCTCTTTCTCCTCCCGCCCGTCTTATCTCCTTCCTGTCCTCCCCCTTCTGTTCCTTGCTCTTGTTCTTGTTCTCCTCTCTGTGTCGCTCCGCCGCCGTCTCCTTCTCCTTGTTTGCTGCCCCGTAGTTTCCATTCCCGGGCCACTTCGTCCCCGGTCGTTCCAGTCCGGGCGCATTGCGTCCCCGGGAGTTCCAGTTCGCTGGACCGGGTGCACACCTGAACTTTTTGCCGTTTTCCCTCTGCTGCCCCGGACGCTCCAGTCCATGGCACCGGGTTCAACCCCGGACGATCCAGTCAGGGGGCTCGGGCCGCGCTTCATTCCGCCCCGGATGCTTCAATCCGGGGTGTCTTTTTGTCTTATTCTTTCCGTTGCCTCGGATGCTCCATCCCATGGCACCGGGTTCTCCCCTGGACGATCCAGTCCGGGGGCTAGTGCCTTGCTTCGTTCCGTCTCGGATGCTCCATTCCGGAGCGCCGTTTAATCGTATTCTCTCCTTTGCCTTGGACGCTCCAGTCTGTAGTACCAGGTTCTCCCCTGGACGATCCAGTCCGGGGGCCCGGGCTGTGCTCCACTCTGCCCCGGATGCTCCACTCGTGGGCGTCTTTTTGTCGTATTCTCTCCGTTGCCTCGGACGCTCCAGTCCGTGGCGCCGGTTCACCCCCGGACGATCCAGTCGGGGGGCTTGTGCCGTGCATCTTTCCGCCCCGGATGCTCCCTTCCGGGCCGTCTTTTTATCGTATTCTCTCCGTTGCCTCGGACGCTCCAGTCCGTGGCACCGGGTTCACCCCCGGACGATCCAGTCCGCGGGCTATTGCCGTGCTTCATGCCGCCCCGGATGCTCCAATCCGGGGCGTCCCTTTATCGTATTCTCTCCGTTGCCCCGGACGCTCCAGTCCGTGGCACCGGTTTCACCCCAGGACGATCCAGTCCGGGGGGTAGTGCCGTGCCTCTATCCACCCCGGGTGCTCCAATTCTGGCCGTCTTTTTATCGTATTCCCTCCGTTGCCTCGGACGCTCCAGTCCGGGGCACCAGGTTCACCCCCGGACGACCCAGTCCGGGGGCTAGCGCCGTGCTTCTTTCTGCCCGGGATGCTCCAACCGGGCCGTCGTCTTATCGTATTCTCTCCGTTGCCTCGGACGCTCCAGTCCGGGCCGTCTTTTCATCGTATTCTCTCCGTTGCCCCGGACGCTCCAGTCCGTGGCAATGCGCCATGAACAGTGGGGGGCCTGTGTTGGAGCCAGGGAGGGCCCCTTGCTGCCAGTCGCTGACCACTCTGTGCCGTGTGAGCACTTCCGTGATGCGCTGGGTGAGGGGGCCCGTGAGCAGCTTCATGTCGAGCTGGCCTAGGGCTATGGACCTGTAGTCGTCTAGTCCGGCGGAGCCCGGTACCTTGGGGCTGAGGCAGATGTGCGCCTCCCTCCAGTGCATCGGTGGCGGGGCGCCGCGGAGGATGGCCCGGTAGGAGTGGACCAGGAGCCACTGGACGGGTGCGGGGAGGGCCTTGATGAAACGGGCCTCCACGTGGTTGGGACCCGGGGCCTTGCCATCAGCCTTGTCCAGGGCGGAATGGAGGTCCTGCATGGAGTACTGCTGGACCTGCGTCCAGGCCCCGTCAGGGACCCGGGGGATGTGGCGGCTGAGAACCGCCTGGAAACCCGGCCGGTCCACCAGGCGTTTGTCATACAGATCCCGCCAGAAGGCGCGAACCGCGAACATCACGTCGTCGGCTTCTGTGAGGAGCGTTTTGGTGTTGGGGACCCGCACGTTCAAGAGGCCTGACGGGCCCGGGGCCTCTACCTCTATGGCTTCCCGCACAGCTTTCCAATGCTGGGCGATGTCGGGGGCGTGGCGGCGCCAGAATTCCTTGATGGCGCGCTTGTGGTCTGCCGCCAGGAGGGCGCGGAGTTTGCGGATGTCCTCTTCGAGGGCGGCTGCTTACCTCTCCAGCTCTTCCTGTAGCTGGCCCTGTGTGGCCGGGCGGAACCCGGGCGACGCGCCCCGCAGCCCCTCCGCGAGCCGGAGCGCCGCCTCGGACCGGATGCCATGCCGTGCCGCGCCCGCCTGGTACGCCACCAGCGCGCACGCTGCCAGGGTGTCATAGCGGAGGACCGCTGCCTGGAGCCGTTTCCCGCTCTCCGGGGGGTCCCCCCCTGCCGGGTCTGTCCCCGCCGGGGACGGCCCCCGGCGTCCCACCACACGTGGCAGGGCGTCATGCGCCGCGTGGAGGTGTTCGAACACCTTGTCCACTGTGGCCGCGGGCATGGACCCATAGGTGTACTGCTCTGCGGGACCCAGCCAGGGCGCCAGGGAGGGTTCATCCTGCGCAGCGGTGACCGCTGCCCACAGGCAGTGTTGGTCGGGCGCGGCCTCGTAGTCGTACGGGAGGAGGCGTCCTGCCGTGTGGCTGTTGTATTCACTGTAGGGGGTGGGCATCGTCGCGCGCCTCGCCGCGTTGAGGAGGCCCGGTAGGGCCAGGCGGACCCGGACGTGGTCCGACCCGATCACCTGGGGGTGTGCCATGCCGCGGGCCCAGACGCTTTCCCGCAGGGACCACGGCAGAAGGGGTTCGTTGACCAGGAAGGTGTCCACCCTGTGCCAGGACGGGTGGAGTGTGGGGGTCATGTCCTCCTCGGCGCCCGCCGTGGCCCTCCGGAAGCCGCAGGCCTCCCAGCCCGCGCCTAAGTGCTCCGTGGCCGGGTTGGAGGTGGCATCCATGTAGAGGTTGGTGTCGCCTGCGATGACCACCGGGTGTCTCCCACCGAGGCTGCGCGCCGTGGCATACATTTGTATGTCGGCCCAGAACGCCGCCCGTCTCGCCCACGGGGAGCAGCCTGCCTGTGGCCCGTGGACGTTGATGAGGGTGAGGCCTCCCCCGTGCGTGCGGATTTCCAGGTCCGCGGCCTTCCCGGGGACGATTTCCATGAGACTGAGCACCTCGTGCTCTGCCACGTACTTGCTGCTGACCACGGTGAGGAGGCCTCCCCCTCTCGAGGTGGAAGTGGCTCCCATCTCCGCCAGCCGGCTGCTGAAGAAGGGGGTGTACCCCTTGTCCCGGAGCGCCGCAGCCACGTGCATCTCCTGCGCCCGGATGGCGATCCCTGTTTCCTGGAGCATGATGGCAAAGCCCCCCTCCCGGGGTAGCATGCCGGTGATGAGGTGCTCCTTGTCGGTACAGGCCGCCGGTCCCTGGCGCCGCCGGAGCGTGTCCCGGAGGGACCGGTCTGGCGGGACGAGGCTGTTGCGCAGGTTCCATGAGAGGAGCCATAGGGCGTCGTCCGCCGTGTCCTCCTGGAGTCAGCCGTCCCGCATCGGCATTGCCGCTGGGTCCGCTGGGGCAGCCAGGGCTCCCGGGTGCGCCGGGGCCATGGGGTGCGGGGAGCCCATTCCCAGCGGGGCCCACAGGGGGGCCAGGGGGGCCGGCCCCGCAGGGATGGACCCTTGTTGGGCCGCACCGCCGGTTCCCGGGGCCGCTCCGGTTGCCTCCTCCTCGCCGTCTGCCTGGGCGGCCGCCTGGGGCGGGGGGCGCTGGGCGTACGAGGCGTGCCACGGGGACCTCCGTGCCCTCCCTTGGAGGATGTTGGAGGCCGCCTCCTTGTCGTCCACCGGGGCTGCAGCGTGCACTGCGTGCCACGCCAGATGTTCCAGCATCGCCCCGCTTGTGTAGAACTTGTCCGCACATAGGGGGCACTTCGTTCGTTCCGTGGCCCCTCGCGCCGGGGGGAGCGGCACCGACTTTCGGATGGCGCTCTCCGGCGCTGGTTCGAAGGGCAGATTGGCGAGTGGAACCGTGTGCGGCGCCAACGCATGGCCCGGGGCCGCCGCATCAAGGGCTTGCGTTGCGGGCGCGGGCCGGAGACTCCGGACGGCATCGCGCTGCGCGTCTGTCTGCAGCCACGCTTGCCAGTGCGTGGCGCCGATTTGGCGGTCGGGTTTGCCCCTCCATCGCAGGTCGTGGAAGGCTTGTAGCCAGTGGTACACTGCGGTCGGGACCGCCAGCTGGAGCTCTAGGTCGGCGGGGTGCGCCGCTGCCGGCCACACTCCCGTCCTCGCTGCCCTGGCGGTGTCCTTCAGTCGGACCTGGGGCAGGAGGGTGTGGTGTTCGCCCTCCCATAGCGCCTTGACGATCATGCGGGTACAGTCCGTCACGCGGACTACGGCTTCTGGCCCCAGCAGGCGCTCGGGGTCGCAGACGACGATGTGCGCGTCCGCCGGGCTGAACATGCAGACCACCCACTGACCACCAGTTGCGCCGCCGCTAGGGTAGCAGCCGGGCGGGCGTGCGTGATTGGCCCCGCATGGAGGTCCGGGACGTCCATGGCCCTGATGGTGTCTCCCTGCCACGCGGCCTGTAGGTGCTCCTCCTGGCCAGGGCTCCAGACTAGTGCGGGGGGGTTGACCCATCCTGGTTCCTGCCTCTTGTTGGGGGCGCCGACGGTGTGTAGCAGGACTGCTAGCGGCCAGGGGTCCGCCGACATATATGAGGCCTGGGTGTGCCCCTGCTGCCAGTCGACGTGGGACAGGGGCGGGAATGCCCCTTGCCTGGCGGTGCTGTGCCAGACAGTCAAGCGCCCCCCGGTCAGGACGTGCGACCAGTACCCTCCGGCGTGGCCGTGTAGGATGGCCTGGTAGCCTGCTGTCTGCAGCACCAGTGCCTCTCCCTGCTGAGGCCTGGGAGGGGTTGTGCCGCTGCCTGCGTCCCTGACGCGGGTGCGCCCGCGGAGTGCGGCGTGCCACGGTCGGGGTGCATCGCGCTGCGGCCCTTGTATGCTTCCCGCGATCTGCGCCGGGCCGTGGTGCTGGACGACGCTCTCTCCGCCGTCTGCCAGCAGCGCCGCCGCGACGACATATAGCTGCTCCGCCGTGAGGGGTGCCGTCGGCGTGTGCGTTGCGGCTGGCTGGCGGGGCTGCGTGTCTCGGCAGGGGACGTGGGGCAGCAGTTGCGCTGGCCACACCGCCACGGGACCCATGGTGACGGCCGTGAACGCGGACGCCAGCGCCGTGCGGTCCGCTGGCCTGTACCGCCTGAGCCCCGTGGTATCTTGGGCGAGGTGCCTGCAAGCTGCCGTCCAGGCCACCGCTCCGTGCAGTCCGGTGCGGCCCCATCCGCGCCGTTGCTTCCCCTTTGCTGTACCGTGGTGACGGTGTCGAGCAGGGTGCCCTGCTGCAGCGCCTCCGGGCCCTGCCCCGGCGAGAGGGCGGGCGGGGGGGGCTGCGGGAAGCTCTGCACGCCCCTGGTGCTCCGGGTGCGTGTGGTACGGGTTCAGCCGGCGGTGCGCCGGGGCCGCCGGGGGTAGGAAGAGGAGTTGGTGTAGGTACCAGTGGCCTTGTGCGGTGGACGGGTTGCGGAGCGTCAGCCACTGTTCCTCCACGCCCCCCGGGTGCGCGGCCCCGACGCGGCGCTGCAAATCCAGGCGGCCCAGGCGGTTGGACGTGCTCGCGGGCAGGATGTGGGTCTGCGGGTAGAGCACCCGCAGCGGCTCCAGCGCCAGGTCTAGCACCTCGTCGGTGAGCTGCTCCGTGAGGGCCGACGCCCTGTGCAGGGGCCGTGAGCTGTTCGAGCACCGGCCCTGGCGGGTACCGTGCACCCGGGTTCCTCAGCCACTCCCTGGTGTGGCTCAGCATGGCCCTCCATACGTCCCTCGTCAGGGCGTGTTGGGGGGCCAGGGAGGCAATCGTCCCTAGGAGGCGGTCGCACGCCGGCGGCGATCGCATGGGTTGTGGGGCGGCCGCAGTGATCCACCTGCACGCCGTGTTGGGCATGATCGCCCTCCATTCTACGGTTCCCATGCCCTCGGCGTGGAGTAGCGCCTAGCCCTGGACCAGGGGGAAATACGGGCTCGGGCGCCCGCCCTCCTCCCTCCACCGCACCCAGGCCGCCCCTGCCTGCAGGCTGCGGAGCAGGGCCACGCCGGGGAGGAGCGGCTGCGGGAAAGCCCCCTTGATGGCCCTTGTGGCATGGGCCAGGGTGCCCATGGGCAAATACCACAACGGGAGGATTCAGGGGCCTGGCAGCGGTTGCACCTCCCCTGCGACCCATCGCCACCCGGAGTCTGGCGGGGCGGCCGGGACCGTCCCCGTCTGTAGGAAGTGGCGCGCCTTCTTGTCGGGTTGCCGCTGGAGGGTTGCCACGAGGCTGAACCCCGCTGCTGCGGGTGCCACTGGGAGGCCGCCCCGGGGCCTGCGCCAGGCGAAATCCTGGCCGGCCGGCCAGGTGTGGAGGTCCCTTGCGATTTCCTCCGCCGTTCCCGTCGGGGCGTCCTCCGGTGCCAGGTGCCACATGACGGCGAGCACCGCGCATGCGGAGAAGGGCCACGCCCGTGGGGGGGTGTACACCTGGATGGTCCACTGTGGGCGCGCCCGCCGCACGCGGGATGCGTGGAGCACCCCTCGGGCCATGTCCGCCGCCAGGACCAGCACCATTCTCGAGGGCTCCACAATGATCCCCACCGCGGGCCCACCGTGGCGGCCCCGGGTTTGCAAGGCCACTTCCGCTTGGCCCGTGTGAGCAACTCGGTCGACGGCCTCCTGGATGTTCACGCTGCCCCGTGCGGTCTCGTCCAGGATCCGGCCCTGCGCCACCCCGTAGCGCAGGGCGGCGCGTGCGGCCGCGTGTCCCACCGCGGGCAGCGCTCCGTCATCGGGGCCGGGCTGGGGGTGCTGCTTGGGGCACCGGCCCTCGCCGGTGCAGTGGCCCCGTTTCCACGCGGGGCAGAGGGTGGGCACGCTGCCCGCCGGCGGCGCAGGCTCCGCGGGCGTGCTGCCCGTGGAGAGCTCCGGGATTTCCTCCAGGTCGGAGTCCGTGCCCGCGTCCTCCTGTGGGGGGTCTCCTTCACCGCCTCTGAGTCCCAGCACCCTGATGACCTCGTGTGCTGCGTCCAGTGTCGGAGATCGGGGGCGTGTTTTGCGTGGGGCCGCGGGTTCCACCATTGTTGTGTCGCTGTGCCTAAGAGCAGGGGGTGGGGTGCGGATTTTTCGTGGCTGGTGTACGTGCTGTGGGCGCGGCCGGGCGTGGGTGGAGGAGCTCGTACGCTGGTTCCGCGGGCCGGCGTTCGTGTGTGCGTGTGGGCATTAGGGGCTCCCCCCCCGCCGTCCGTGGTGACCCCGTTGCGAGAGGCGTCCGATGCCGGGCGCTCTCCCCCCTCCGGTTGCCCTCCTCCTGTGGACACGGGTGTACGGGTGGCCCGTATGTCCTGTGAGGGGCGTCCGGTGTCAGGCGCTGTCCCTCCCCCGGCCGCCCATCCTCTGGGGCGCGGAGCCGGGGTTCTGCGACCCCTGTGTCCCGGGTGCGGTCGGTGCCGGCATGTGGACCCAGCACCAGCCCCACAGCGTGCGCCCCTGCGAGCCGGCGTTGCTCGCTGTGGGGGTGGCGGGAGAGCGTCCCCGGGGGGGGGGGTGCCTGTCGCCGTTGCAAGGGGCGTCTGAGGTCAGGCGCTTCCGCTCCCTTGGCTGCTCGCTCACTGGGCGGGCTGTCGGGGTCCGCCAGCCACGTGGTGCTGTGGGCGCGGGTGTGCGGGTTTTGGGGGCCCAGCACTGTCCCCTTGGCCTGCGTGCCCTGTGGGGGCTGCGTGCTGCGGCAGTGGCGGAGGGCCGTCCCCGGGGGGGGCGGCCTGCAACCGTTGTGAGGGGCGTCTGGTGTCAGGCGCTGTCCCTCCCCCGGCCGCCCGTCCTCTGGGGCGGGCAGTCGGGGTTCCGCGTACCTTGTACTCATACTTGAAGTCGTTGAAATTCATGTTCAACTCGCACCACCTTTTCACTTAAAGTATTCACCTGCAGATCGGACTTGGCATTTTTATCCTGTAATTGTCGAATTTCAGCTTCGGCTCGTTCAAATTGCTTGTGAATTTGTTCATTATCCACATTGTTCTTGTCCTGCAGTTGTTGTACTGCATGATGGGTGGTCTGGAATCGCTTCTTCATGGTTTCATGTTCCGCGGAAGCCCGCCTATGTGATGGAAGTCTTGAATGACTCGAACTTTATGATAGTTTCATCAACACCTTTACGATGGGTGGCCATGGACTCGCCTAATGATTGCTGCATGGCGTCCAATCCTTTGAGACGTTCATCATGGACGCCCAAGCCTCCTTTTAGTCCACGAATAGCTTGTTTTGTTCCTTCAAGTGCACGCGCATATGACCGAATGTGGAGTTCTACCTCCCCAACATTGGCCCTTTGGAGCAGGGAACCTTCCAACCTTCTCGTGCACTCCTCTACATAACGGGCATCCACTGATGTATCCTCAAAAATTTCAACTCGCACAAAGTTCCCGAAGTCGCTCATGTCCTCTTGCTTTGGCAGCTGCACGTTCCCATGTATCCTATGGCCCCCGACGTGTCTTATGCGGAATTCAAATTTCCAAGGAAGTTGGTTGTTCACCCGACGTCCCCGAGAACGCTTTGACAACCCCTTTCATTTGAGCAATACCTGGCTGCACTGGGCGTATTTTGCCAATGGGGGGTTTTTTATCACATTCCGTCCGCGTATAAATTTTCGGTCCATCATAATCCATGTCCATCACTAGTCCCGACCTGCCCGGGTTAAGAAAATGCTCATGCTTCATCGGAATTGTTGTTTGAGATGATGAGGATGGCTCCAGGCCATGCGAGACACGGTGTTCATATTCGTCTTCACCAATTGTTGATGCCATTGGCAAAACCGAACCGAGCGAACCAACAAACAAACCACAAAGATGACAAGACGAGTAATGAAATAAGAATTAGAATGTATCACTCAAGCAAAAAACGTATACACAAAACGATGCTACCATGTAATAAGACCTTTCGTAAATGATCCTATTCTTCTTGAAATCTTACAAAAATCAAGGAAAAGAAAACCCAAAGGATAATTGAATGATACAAACACAAAAATCAAATGTAAACTCGAATGCTTTTCCCAAAAGACAACCGCCCTCAATTCATCCAACACCAAGATGCAAGGCAACAAAACAAACAACACGAAACTGTGTATGATCCTGGAGTGAGGGTCTCCGTGAGGCTGCTTCACTTATTGAATCTCCATATTATTGAATCTCCATGTTATGTAATCTGATTCCCAAATATTCAATCCACAAGACCCTGAGAGAGGGCGAGAAAGAGGCATGCCGAAAAGAAGATGCAAAATGATGTATGCATATCTGCATGTTGGAAACCAAACATGTGTGTGTGCATAAATGCACGGACGAGTGACATTTACCGACATATGAACCATTGAATCTTTCTTCTTTCTAATCGAACCGCACCACACATATGTTCTCCCTAACTCAATTATATTCACATAATCGCAACAAGGATATGAAAATAGAATGGTATGTACATTCCAAGTATGTACATAAATGTGGCGAATGCAAACGAAAGAGTCAATAGCAATTGGGCAAAGTGGCGACATTCAATGAGCAATCTCCATAATTCCATAGAGACAAGGCAATGAGGACACATGTGATATGAGATCAAAAAAGGAAAGTCGAAAATTGTAAAAACGACTCACTAAATCAGAGTGGACCCCTGTACGAGTGAAATACATGTAGCCATGGGGTTGCTCACATCGTCTAATATCACATGCAGTGAAATTATATTAATGCACAGCGCTGACGGCAAAGCAGAGACATGTTGCAGTGCAACAACGTATTTTCCTCCACCTGTAGTGCGCCTATCTATGCTTTCGCATGACAGATCTAACACTACTAGCACTACGGTGGTACTCTGTTGGCTGGCCTGCATTACAGCGCGACCCAACAGACAGCGCACGCACAGCCAGCTTGATAATCCCTCCTGTAAGATGTCACGATATCACCACAGACAAACCTGTTCTGCACTGTCCTGTGTATTATTGTGTACAGAGATTCGACATATGTACAGGCCTCACTAACAGGTCGGGTGTGCCTAAGGCCACATCTCTTCTGTGTTTACCCTTGGTCTGTCGTCGCTCTGTGGTCCTATTACAGGGTAGGTACCAATGTCTGTATGGGGTGGGGATCCCAAGGCTTCGAGTGGTTCCTCTCCATCTTCCCCTCGGACGGACTTGTAGTACTCCTCGTGGAGAAGGTACTCGTCCATTCTCCTTCTCAGTTCGTCTTGTCCCTCAGGTCCTCCAGCTGCCGTCGACGAAGATGCAGGGCAGGCTGAACGGGAGATGGAGACAGCAGCTCTTCGGCAAAGATGCTGCAGGCTGTCACCACGGGCCGATAAGGCCTCAGTGGTTAAGGGTATTGGTATTTCTCTGTTCGCTTCTTGTTCCGCCCTTCTGTGAACTGTATCTTCTTCCGTCCAAGATGCAACTCTGAGCTTGGGTTCACTCATTGAGATGGGCCCACTGTTGCCAAATTGTACTTGTACACTCTGAATCGGCCAGGTCCTGGCGGACAGTTGTACTGATGGTGTGGACATATAGTTTTTGGTTTTGGCTTGTGTACTTCTCAGAGTCGGTTCGAAAGGTTCTCAAGAGTTGCTTCTGCTACCGGAAAGATGTCCTTGATTAGTGCCCTAATAGTTTTGATGAAGTCCTGCAGGTTTTGATGTTGGAAAACACAACCAAAGCAGCAAATAGAGCAAGAACAGGATGTGGATGGCATCAATGAATAGTTTTGAAATCCAGTGTATCACAGAAGGGCTGCAGATAGACAAAGCAGGCTTAAGTACATAGATTCAATCACAATTGGATAAGACAAATGATTTTTATGTGAAAGCCGGTATGACTCTTGCCTCCGAATTAGCATCAAGCACTTCATGTGCACTCTTTTGGATGAAATGGAGTTCGTTAGGAATGTGGGGCAAAGGAGCTAGGCCAGACACAGAATATGACTTGGTCAAGTAACTGAATTCAGAAACAGTTAAAACGTAGAACCAGAATAAGTGGTAGAACCAGTTGAGTATAGACCTCTTGGGGTGGGGGACCACTAGGCTTAACCTCCAAGGATGCATGAATCCAAGGATGAAATGCCTACTTTATTTCGGTATAACCTCGATCAAGGAAGATACCTCCGCTCAGTTGAGTGGTAGGGGTGAACTTCACGGGGGGCTAAGGTTATAACCCTAGTTACTTTGAGAAAGTGTTCTTTAAGCTCTAAGAGAGAGAAAGAAATGCTTACGTAAGTCTTAGCATCAACAAATTGGTTTAAAGGGGGGCTTGGCCTGGATCAGGACCTCCAAGAAAGGCATGGCAGTGACTTTTTCTTACTCCAACTCCTTGAATTTGTGTTCCGAACGGCATTGGGCTCCCCGCCACACCCCCATTGTCAATCTCCCTGAGGGCTCGGTATGGCATGCGCTCCCAACGGTCACACAATGCAATGACAACGTCTCCATTGTGGGGGGTTGTGCAAAACCACTCGTCAAGAAGTTGCAGTGGCCAACGGCCTTGCACCACAATGCCTGGCCCCCTTTTGTCAACCACCAGCATATCATTCGGCACCTCCAGCGCTGTTAAATACAAACAAGTAGCAGCACGATTGCAAACTGTGGTCATGCACGGAAGCGAGAGCGATGCGGGGAAACCGGTTCCGCTGCAGTAGAAACCGGTACTACGGGCCGGTTGAACTGGTCGAACAATCACAATTGCAGGTTGAACAACACAAAGGGTACGAGCGGCGCAACACATGCTTGGGGCACCTTCTTTGGCACTATTGGCGCCATGGTGTGTTCCACACTTGCGGAACCCGCAGCGAACACTTGTGCTACCCCTGCGTCCTTCTTCTTTCCCCGCGTGCTTGGGGATTTCCCGCCAACAGAGATGGTCCCGCCATTGGTCAATAGCGAAGGTGGTGTTGAGCAGTACTCAGCGGAGCGCCATTCATCCTGCCAATTGGGTGGTAGTTCATCAAGTGTTTTGAACCAGAATTTGCATCCAGTGCCAGAGACGTGCCCACCACTGCGTCCACCCGTGGATCTGAACGTCCATTTTGATTCCTCAGCAACGCAAAGATTCAATTGCTCTGAAACCTTGTACGAAGCATAACGTCCTTCCTCCTTCAACGTTATCGCCTTCATCTCCCCTTTCTTCCCAATGCACAACACCTTCCAAAGAGACAAGTTGGTCTCTGAGAGGCACGGTGGTGTCGCTGGCCAGGACGTCTCAGCCGCAATGTTTTGCTCACAATTCTTGTGCATCCACTTTCAGAGTGCGCGCTTGTGGAGGTAGCCTGGCGTGATATCCTTGAGCTAAGCCCATTGCGGCGTGGGTGGTGCAGGGCTAGCATCCGGGTGGGCATGTTGGTACTTTAGAATCTCCTCACGGACCGGGGAATCAAACGCCGGTTCTTGCTCAATCGCTGCATCTTCCGGGACGTTGGGCGCGCGGGGAGGCGGCAATTGTGGCGCCGGAGAGAGCTGCCCTTGGCTTGGCGAAGGTGATGCACTATCCCCTTCCAGACTATGAGGTTGAGATTGTTGGGCTTGTCCAGCGTCTTGTTGAGCGAGGAAACGGTGAAATTGTTGTAATTGGAGAAGTTGTTCCTCGAGTCTGCGCGTGGGTGCACCCGCCATCACTAAACAGAAACAAGGTGGAGCGTAGAATTGGTTCAACCGGGTGCAACACACTAGACAACCGGGGCAACCTCATGGTTTCCATGTGTTTCAGTGGTTGAACCTACAGTTGAACTCCACGATGAAAGTTGTTACGGACCCGCTAACCATTGCACGGCAAACATTCAAGGCAAAGGAGTCACATGACACGCGGAAGACGAACTATAGTAGTATTGTGTCACACCTCTGAGTCCGATTGTACGCCATCCGCTAATTGTTTGAGGTGGATCGCACCATCCTTGTTTGGCCGCCCGTCCCAACGCGGGAGTTCTTTATAAAGGAACGCTCGCTCATGAGCGTGGTTGAGGAGGTGTTCGTCGTTCCTATCTACATGCTTGCCACCACCTCCACTGGCCCTCTTCCCGAGGAACCCATCCTTATGGATGTAATTGATGGTCTCAACAATATCACCGCAAAACGTTGCGGCACCCCATGAGCGTATACTAGTGAACACCCTTTTGGCATCTTTGCGAAGCCAAAGTAAATATGGGGACGTTACGGTGAAGCATATTATACGTTGAAAGCGCTTGGCAACACAAGCGCATTTCAACACTCCGGGGTGGAATTCCCAGCGGTACATGTGAGTTAGTAAGACGAACATTTGCTCAACGACGGCGCGCGCTTGTGATGGAAGTTTCATTACTTTCTCGATCACACTCCAATTTGTATTTGATGATATTTTTTGTTTGTGCCTCTGCTTGCTCCTGCTGCTTCTTGATGTAGCTCAGGTTTTCCAAATACAAATTTTTTGTTGAAAAAAACCAAACCTCCCAAGTACCCAGAGTGCAAGAGAGGAAACACAGGATCAAATCCACAACATGGAGGGCTGCGCTCAAAGGAGATAGCATATCAACAAAGGAACTCACAATAACTACATATGTAGGAAACGATAGTTCGAAAATATCCTAAAGTCATGGGAAAACTGCCCACATGGGCAATCTCTCTTTCATAGTGGCATCTGCTGATGTGCACTCTTTGTTTTGGGTCCCATAGGTACTGATGTGGCATGGTATGTGGCGATGGCGTCACTGCCATGTCACATGGGATCTTCCTACTTAGCTAGGCTGACTTGGAATTGAACCCAGGACCTCTCAAAAAGAGGTGCCCGAGCCCCCTAGGATGCAGACCACTAGGATAGCCAAGCATTCATGAGATAGTATAGAAAAATGTGTAGGCTCCTGATCAATGTCAGCGCCTCGGTCAAACCAGGAAATGATGATCAAGTCTAAATGGTTGGGGGGTAAGGGGGTCAACACAACATCCTAAGCTAGTGCTTGGTTTTATAGGTGTAAATGCTTTTTAACCCTATTTGGTTAGGTCAATACTAAGATAAATATGTGCTATGCCTCTAGGCATCTGTAACAGAACCAGAGCTTACCTCTAGGCAGGGAACTACACTTTTTCTTACTCACCCCTTGTGCTGTGGTGGCCACCGCTGTCGCATTTTAAGGAAAAAGGGTTATTTTTCTGGGCCTGCCCGTGGTTTCAGCATCTTTTTTATAATTACCTATGTCCTCCCTCACTCTAAAAAAAGGCGCTGTGTCGTGGCAAGCGCCAGTTGTTGCTTTGTAAAAACAATTTTCCACAGTCCCTGCTGCGCTCTTGGCGACTCAGGTGTGGCTGGGACTTGGTAGGGGGTTGGACTCGGTATGCAAAGTCATGTGCTCATGCACCCCTCCCTTCAAGTGGCAATACGCAAAACCCAACGCAGGATACAATCGGGGCCTGTGCTCTCGGTTGCTGTAGTACCTGCAGGCTGCACCTGAGCTGTCCTAAAACCGCGGCGGCGGCGTGAAAGAAATTATTTGCCCCTTCATGGGGTCTTGGCATTCTGGGCAGTCTTCCTTGGAGCTGCGATTCGGCCAGAACGCGGGCTACTTCGCTTCGCCTCCCAGGAATATCTGTACAGATGAGGGGGAAGAGATGCGGCACGTATCCCTGATCAACGCGAGACGATACACTAAAATCCGTCGAATGGCGGCCTAGAATTTAGCTGAGGGTACACACCTGACCAGAATGTTCTTGTGCATTTACTGCACATTTTTGCGCAATTTTTGATCATTTCATGAATTTTTAATTTCATGGATTCTTACGCAGAAAAAAGCGGCACGCCGGAGCGCATCCTAATTGGGCGCCGGAGAAGACAGAGAAAGTGAGATTATAACAGTATGTCACGTAATAATCAAGAAGTGACGCAACACACATTACATAATAAACGTAGAAATTCCACGCATGCTTATAGGAAAATTCAAGGATCAAGAATTCAAAAAGTCGATAAAGATTCTCAGAGCAAGCTATACACATACAGGGTTTTGTTGCTTCGCATGCAGCATACAGAATGCTTGTCTTGTGTTACCGTAGACTCGCCGTGTAGCAGCGCAAACATAGAGCAGAGGGATTGATTAGCAGATTGCAAGATGATTAGAGGTCCGATTAGAGCAAAATTGATGGCCTTTGGCAAGGGAAAGCTTGTCACGGGGGGCTACCGGTCCTGTCCTGTGGTGCAATGCGGGGCAACCGTGACGAACTGCTCTTACATACCAACCTACCTTTTTTTGTAGCACTGATTACAAAAAACACACGCGTGCAGAAACGCTTTGCCTCGCTTGTGAGTTGTTCCACACTCCCACTTGCTTTCGCTCTCCAGCGGTAGGTGAGGTAAGTAAGCCCAGGAGGGGCCACCCTCTGGTTGGGTCAGGGATTCTGGTACACGCTGGGTGTGATTTGATTGTGATTGATATTTTTGAAAATAGTGGGCTGCCGAGGTCGTGCATACTCGTGCGTGCAAATGACGCAATAAAGGGTAGGCCACGCGAAGTGCGCACGGTATGACCCTTGTTTAGTTTACCCAGGGGCTCCGCCCTACGTTCTATAAGAGAACGGGCGGAGTTCCCTAAACTTGCTTAATTGATAGGGCTGCTTTTAGACAGTGTATTAATTTCGTGTCCGAGATCCGTATAATACAGGGAGGCAAGTTAGGTTCCTCCGCTAAAAGCAGTTCTGCATTTGCCTCTGTTCTGAGGTGGGAAAGGTGAGGGTGATTGGTGCAGTTGGTTGCCCAGCTAAACAGGTGCGCAGATCACACAAAGAACAAACTGTGCCTCAGCCAGGAGTGGCGAGGGCAGTACGACCTCATCATCATCCACGCTGTGCACGCTGATAGAGCACTCCTTCCCTCCAAGCTCTGACGGGGAAACGTGTTGTGACTTCCCTGTTAGGCCACAATCGCTTAGTAGCCTTGTGTTCTCTTGTACTTTCACAGGTGGGCCACTAGGGCCTGGAACGTCTTCCTGGAAAACCCCAAGTAGCGTGTGAGTGTAAGAGTGGTAAGCCTGGGTGAGGTCTTGAGCACAGTGCTCGCTCACTCTTCGAAGGCTGGTGCCACTGTAGTGTGTGTAGGACCTGTAGTGAGTGTGTCACTGTCCCGCCTGTTTCCTGAAATTTTATCAGGGTCTTTGGTGGGCAGTGGCAGTGGTAGTCTAGGTTTTGGCCGTCTAGCAAACAGGCGTTTTCATGCCTCGTAGCTTTTGGCCACCCCTCCCCTGTAGTAGGCAGGTAGTTAGGCAAACCAATACCTTGGCGTTAGCGCTGGGTATTCCCCCAAGGATGTTTGGTGGCAGCACAGAAACTGGGCACCTAGGGGCGGAGAGACCTGGGGCGTACCCCATGGCACCATGTAAAGACATCCGCCGGGTTTGGCAAGGGTGCAGACGTGGGTATAATTAGGACACCATTTCTGCAGCTTCCTCATACGTCCTCAGGCTCAGCACACTCACACAAAGAAAGGCAGGTATGGGAAGGGTTCAGTCCCTAGGCTTCTTCTGCGAGGCAAGCGTTTCGGGGAGCCTCAGCAACTCTCCTAGGTTGTTCTGGGACAAGTAGTCTACCAGAACAGAAATTAGGCGTCCCTCAGGAGGCACGAAAGCAGAAAAGGGCTCCCAGGTGCTTCTTCAACTTCAAACCCTTCTGTGAGGGTAAGAAAACGCCACCCTTGGCGGTAGCCGTGTCGGCTAACCGACTTCACCAGGTACAAGCCTTCCTTAGCCATCTCCCTGGCATTCATGTCAGGGAGTTCTCCTTTAACTTCCATTGGGCTGGCAGCGCCCTGTAGGTCTAGAGCGACGATCTCCTCGTCGTTTAGTTCCCATTCTTCGCCACAGAGGGCCTCTGGGTCATTGTAGCGCTTGAGCTGTTGAGCAGCGCAAACCAGGGTCCCCCCTAGTCGGGGAGAACACTGCACTGTGACGGGGTGAACATGCACGGACAGGATCTTGTGGGGCCCAAAGTATGGGTCATCGCTCGTGAAGCTAGCCAGGCGGGTAGCCGACAGTGGTGCACCAGCTAGTGATGTGCATGACACTCGAATTTGTTGAAATTTATGAAATGAAGAACAGTTGAGTTTCATTTTCATTGAAACGGAAATCAGAAAAATTTATCATTTTCGAATTTTGCCAATTTTTCGAAAATAAATGAAACTCTGGGTTTTCCTCTTGATTTTTCCTGGGGTTGATACTTACCCCAAATAGGTTACAAAGAAAAAAAATTTGTATAAGGTACAAACCTGATGACACGTTGTGAACATCTTTTAGAATGCTTTAAGGCAGGAAATGCCGAAAATTGTTTCTGCAACAGAAAAATATCTTCGCTCTCTGTCATAATGATGGTTTAAGGAAATAGCTAGCTCGTCAGAGCGAGGAAACGGACGCATACCCCCGAAACCCCATCTCCAGTCCTGATATGAAGAAAATGGCTTACAGGTATGCAATTTACAACTGTTTAGTTTCATTTTGTGTTTGTTCTGTTTGATTAAGATTACTGGTTGAATTTTTCTGTCTGTTCTGCTTGTGCAGGGCGACACAAGAAGCAAGTGGAAAATAAGGAGAAGAAGAACAGGAGGGAAGAATATGAAGAGAGAAAAAAGGTGACGAAGAAGACGAAGAATGAGCAGAAGAAGACGAAGGTGAGAAGAGAAGAAAGAAAAGAAAATAAAAGAAGACGTAGCCAAAATCCAAGGTCTGCTTGCCGCTGCAGCTGCTGATGTCGCCGCTGCCGCCATGCTGCTGGTTCTGCTGCTGCTTGCTGCTAGCGCTGCTGCTGCTTACTGGTGGTGGTGCTACAGCTTGCTGCTGCTGCTGCTGCTGCTGCTTGCTCTGTATGTTATTTGAATGTTCCCGCGTGTGGTGAGTGTTGTTTGCATGTCGGCGTGTGATGTCAGTGTCATTGGAGTGTCGGCGCATGCTGTGAGTGTCACTTGAGTGTTCGCGCGTGCTGTCAGTGTCATTTGAGTGTCGGCACGTGCTGTGGGTGTCGTTTGAGTGTCGTTTGAGGTGCAGCAATGGTTTCTGATGCACAGGGTGTTGAAGCCGACATCGCAACGAGAGTGAATGAGAAGATGAGCGAAGTGAGCAACCAACATCATCGACTCGTTGGCACTACAATACTGGAGGGCAGTACATCGTTGCTATTCTCTCCCGAGTTGCCATCTCACTAGAACCAGCCCATTAGGCTTGAGCCCGAGGTGGGGACCTGATGACAGTCCCTTGCTCTCCAGCTGTGGTTTGGCGCAGCAGTTTCCACCGACCGAAGTCCTGTGTCGTTCCTCACTGGGCTACTCACGGGGCTTAAGACTGGTGTCGCATTCGGCGTTTTACTGGACCAGCCAAGTGCATCTCCGATCACTTGCAGTGGTTCATATTTGTCCTGCTTGACCCTCTGTTCGAACTGCCTGCACGCATTGGGTAACTCTGCAACACCCGTGGTCCCCTGTCCCAGCCCCTTCCATATGCTCACAACACAATTGCCTCCTATTGTCCACACACACCACTGTGTTGTGCGAAGGCCATGGTGTGAAGAAGGTATGATTCTTATTCAAACCTGTATTCTCCCTACTAGGGTGAAAGTGCTGCCCTGGGTCGTTGATGGTGCCGGAGGGCTCGGGGCCGGCAAGACCAGTGGGGCAGGCACGCGAGGAGTCTCCCTGAACGCTGCTATTGGGGGTAGAACCGGATACTCGGACACCAACGGAGGCGAGAGCAGCAACAACTGAAGCAAGGTCCATGCTGATTGTGGTCCGGCAGAAAATCCCAGTCTATGAAGAAAATTGATGCGGATTTTACTATGCACATCTGAGTGTCCATATCTGTCTGAAAAGATTTAAATAAATCCGATTGTGAAAAATATTTGGCCGATCTGGCCCGCGAGCGCGCGTCAGCGGCAAATGGCGATTCCAGGCAAATGATCGGAACGCGGCGGATTTACGGAGAATGGACCGCGGAATCAGATCCGGCATCTCAGAAATATATAGGTCTGATCCTGAGACTGAGCTGCGAGGCGACGATTCCGCCGAAGCAGAGAATATGACCAAAATGTAGCCAATCTGGGTTAGATCAGTGAAAATCTGAGCAGATGGGGGTTAGCCGCACTTACACTCCCCCTCCAAAAACACACTGGGGTGTGTCGCTACGTCAACGAAGAACGTAGTGCGGGTAAGTCCCAGAAAAAAATAGAAATGTAGCCTCGATGGGGCGAAATCTGCTTGATCTGACCTGATTTGGACTGAATTGGCACTGAATCAGGATGGATGAACCTGAAATGAGACAGAATGAGAAGTGACGAACAGTCCTCCGTGCAGTACAACATTAGGTTAAGGGCTAAAAAGCATGTAAACGTATCGAGAATCGATACCAAACCATACTTTGGTTGAGAATGAGGTAGATTATTGGTGGATTGAGTGGGGGAATCAAGAAATGGAGTGACATCTCAGCGCTCTGGCACAGTTTCGCTGTCGCGGGCACGCTACGGTGTCCTCGCCGAACTCTACATCGTGTTATTCCCGCTTTTCTCGTTCTGAAAAGTGCAGCATGTGCTTCAGATTTGGCGCATCTGGTGGATGATCACAAGATTCAGCAAGATTGAGAATGAATTTGGGCAGAGATGAAGGAGATTAAGCAGTCACAGAGAGGGAAAACAAATACACATGTAGTCTACAGACCCTAAGTGAACCACAGAAGGTAAGGATGTTTTTCTGTGCACTTAGATCTAAAGAGATCTTCGAGGAATGAGAGGAGATGACAAGGAAATCAACCTAAATTGTCCTAAAATGAGACAAATTCATGAGATGGAGGTGAAATGAAGCGGAATGTCTAGAACTGAAACTACTAACACCTTCGTTTAGACTAGAGTTAATATATATTGTCGTTTATTCAGCTCAATTGTGCTTTCCGGCACGTTGGTTCGCGAGCATCCAACAGATTCCATCAAAATGTGGATCATGTGATGATGCATCATGATGGGACATGATAGCCCTGGATCCTTGGCATGTAACGCGCCGAAGGTTCGCTGAAGGCGCTTTACTGACAGTATATAACTGAGAGACACCGTATTTACAGTGGCGGCGGTGTCAATCGACTTGGACAAGGCCCATCTTTCGATTGAGTCCCACAAGACACTTGGATTCACCATTTTCGACAGTTCCAGGTCGGATTGAGCTCTCATTGGCGTGTGCCAAAAATACAACGAAGCTTACGGACTTCAGAGGTTGCTGTTAGAAGTCCCTAGAGCTCCTATCTGAAGGTTGTCTGAACAATTGACGTCTGGGTTTCGTGCAACAGTGGCAGAATGATGGACAAACCTGAGAAATTCAAGGCAAATTTGAGGATCCTGGATCTGAATCTGGACTTTGGCTTCCGCATCACGGCGAATGAAGGTAAGATCTGAGTTCCTGGCGTCGCATCTGGTGCAGCCAGTACTACAGGGGGTGCCTGTAGGGGTGAATGTCGCTGGCCAGCGTTTTGATTATGTACATTTGCTTCCATCTGCACGAGTAGCCAAATTCCAAAGATGCACAGACCAACAGAGACAAGATTACCCCGAATCTGCCTGAATTAAGCCTGAGTTTGGTTTTTTCTGAACACGGCAGCACACTCCGTGGCTTTCGGCTTTCGATACGCTACCGAACGGAGACCAAAGAAAAGTAGATTGACGTCAAATTATCAAACATTTGCAGTTCTCCACATCATGACATAATCAGGAAGAATGCACAGTGGATTGAACAGAATGTGGTTTTTTCAAGTCGAATTCGGCCAAGCACGAATACATGTGACCACCAACCTGTCTGGTCGGGCTCTCGTACGGCTTGGGCGCTGCAAATCAGCGGCCGAACTTGAAGCTTGGTCCTCATTTGGCTCCTGGGCTGGCCTGACCACAGGAGGGGGGATCGACGGATCAGCCCTGGAATGTGACGAATGAGGGCCGTAAAAGGCTGGATCTCGATTCACCACACGTCTTTTTCCGTCGCTCTCCACTTGTCTGTCTGGTTTCGACAAACAGTCTGTCAGGAGTACGCCAAATTCGGGGTGTTTCTTCAGGAAGTCGATGAACCCCTTGGTGTACCCATGGACAAAAGAATGGGCTGGTTCCCAGTTGTTGTGACTGGAATCAAAGCCCCTCCACTCACACAGAAATTCCCATTCGCCCTTGGCGTCACGTCTTGCTTCAACAATCCTCTTGAGTTCGTACTTCCCCCCTTCGATGACCCGATCGGACAAAATTTTCGAAGTCCAAAAAAGGGGTTTAACCCGATCCTCGGGGGAGGGAATCTCTCTCTTGAGGCGATCGCTCGAAACGTCAATTTCCCTGCTGACATCCACACGAATCCTCCACCTGTTCTCACCAAGACGCGCTGTAACAGCGAATGGCCCCTCCCACAAGGGAAGAAGCTTATCATCTCCGTCCAGGGTGGTTTCGGATTTTCGAAGCCAAACTCGATCATCGACTTCAAAATTGTGGGGGTTTTTTCGGCCTTGATTTTGGACCCAAAGCCAGTCAGCTTGATGCTTCTCGATTAATTTGGAGACAGTTTTATCTGCTCGTTGGACGTCGTCCAAAAACAACGAAGCATCCTTACAGGGGCGAGGATTATTCAACGGCATGTTCCACCAACACTTCTTTCGTCCAAAGACAATTTCATTTGGAGAAAGGCCATGATACAAAGGCGTGTTGTGGTAACGGCGAAGCATGGCGAAAAGAATCTCAAGCCAATGGAAATCCTTTTCACTCGCGAGCTCCTTACGAAGCATATTTATAAGTGAGCGGCCGGCTCTTTCGCCAGGCAGCGCTCGATGCGAGTGGATTTCACATCGGAGGTGGTGGATTCCAAGGCGAGCACATAATTCTCTCCACCATTCGGAGGTGTACTCTTTGCCTGAATCCGTCACCACCTCGGATGGGACGTCCCAACCTCCCATCCAGGTCTGCGCGCACCATTTGGCGGCAGCCTTGCCAGTCATCGACTCAATGTTGCAAGGCAACACTTGAATGTAGCCGGAATGACGGCACTGAATAAGGAGCACACCATTGACTTTTTTATTCGTCCAATGGCACTCTTCGTCGTCGAGTTCACCGAGATAGAAAAAATCACTGGTGACTCTGTTAAAGAGGCGCTCCGGAATAGGATGAGGCCTCAGATGGCCGTGCTTCTTCGCGCTGGGGGGCGTCAAGACAGCACATTGGGCACATCCGGCGGCTACTTTCATGCAATGAGTATATAGCCGTGAGCCAAACAACCTATGTTTAATCATCGACCATAATCGACGACCATGTGCGTGGGGGGACTCCCATTTATGCCACCAGTTTAACACTCGGGGGGCGAGGCCGTCTGGTACGCACCATTTACCCTCCATCCACAGCTTCCCCCCATCCAACGAATACTCAGAAAAAATCCCATCCTTGTGAGCATCTTTGGATTTGAGATTTCCAAAGACCTCTTTAAACATGGGATCCTGCAGATAATCGGACGTCCAGTCACGGATGATAAGGGAATCTTTAGGCAGGGGTGGAGTTTTGGCCGGATCTCGACGCTTAATGCCCTGGATCAACCGAAATCGACTTACTCGTCGGGTATAGTCACACCGTTTCACACCCCCTGAGGAGGGATCGGTGACTTTTTCCACGACTTTCAGTGTTTTGGTGCAGATCTCATGAGCATGCGCCGGATCTGAGATGGCCGTGATGTCATGGCACGGTAATGCGTGCTGTTTAACAGCGCACTGCATGCATGCACGTCGAATGAGCTTTTTTTCTTCCTGATCCCATTCGATTATTACATGGCGGTCCTGCTCCGTACCATGGATGTTGGTACTTTGCAGCCCCTCTGAAGCGGGGTAAGCCCATCGGCTCAGAGCATCCGCTACCGTGTTATGTTTTCCAGGCAAGTACGACACATGGAGGTCAAACAGACTGAGAAATTCGTGCCATCTGGCCCGTCGACCAGCTGGGCTCGCGACAGTATCAATGTGTTCGGTGGCCCAATACTCCAGAGATCGATGATCCGTCAGGACCTCGACTCGATTGGTGCCAACCCACGATTGGTACTTTTTTAGAGCCCAAATTATGGCGTACGTTTCTTGCTCACGCGGCGACCATTGCATTTGGCGTGGGGCTAGCTTCCGAGACCAAAATGCAAGAGGGTAATGATCGCCGGTGGCTTCATCAACCTGTTCAAGGACAGCTCCGATCGCGTACCTAGAAGCGTCGGTTCTTATGTAGAAGGGTCGGTCGAATTGCGGCACATGCAACGTGGCGACTTCGCAGAGGGCCGCCTTCAAGTGATGGAAGGCTTCCTCGCACTCGTCAGTCCACTTGACACGAACCTTTGAACCTGCCTTGCCCGCATCTCTCCCTACCTTCAATAATTCAGTGAGGGGGGCAGCAAATTTGGCATAATTCGGCACAAAAGTGTGGTAAAAATTGCAACAACCCAGGAATCCTCTCAACTCCGTGATCGTCTCAGGGCGCTTCCACTTCTGAATAGCGACGAGCTTCCCTGGACTGGGTCGTCGGGTGCCATTCTCAAGGAGAGAACCACAAAATTCGACTGATTTTAAAAATAATTTTCCCTTCTTTGGCCCACAAATCAGCTGATTGGCATCAAGAATGTCCAAAACTTGGTTCAGCTGCTTTTCATGTAGGGCCACCAGCTCGGCTTCGGTCAGTCCCTCCCCCTCCGTCGCGATGATTATGTCATCTATGTACACACTCACGAAGGCACGAAGCTCAGGATGAGCTGAAAAAAGCACATCCTCCATCATTCTTTGAAAAAACGAAGGGGCATTCTTCAGGCCCATGGGCATGACCGTCCACTGGACTGGGCCACATGGCGTGCACATACAGGTGAGAGGCCGGCTGTTCTTCCTTAACGGCATTTGGTGAAAGCCGTGACGGAGATCCAGCACAGAAAACAAACGACCTCTTGCCCTCTTGGCGATTTCCTCCTCAATGAGGGGCAGGGGGTGTGAATCCGCCTTGGTTTCGGCGTTGAGATTGCGAAAATCAACAACCATTCGCCAACCATCAATGGTTTTCTGGTCTGCAGGCGGTGGCTTCGGGACTGTGAAGGGTGCACAGCACCATTCGCTGGTCATACAACCCTCAAGCCAACCAAATTCCCTGAGATTTCTCTCGATTATTTTTCTGAGGATCTCATGTTTGTGTCCATGGTTCTCATAAGGGCGCTGTTTCTTCGCCTTGTACCCTTCACGAAGCTCGATGAAGGCTTCACCGAACTGCCCACGGACAGGGGGGTCTTTGATCAACTTCCCCGAAAGGGTTGTTTCCTTCCGTTCCTCAAAAATCTTTTCTCTTGACTTGGAACACAATTCAGTGTCCACCTGATCGCCAGGAATTACTGTCGAAAAAACTTTGGCGACTTCTTCGGCTTTAGCAGGAAGAATCTTCTTACGGATGTCCCTAAACAGGTCCGTATCAACTGCCTCTTGAAGATAGGTGGGTCGAGTGTCGACATTCCAGAGATTCTCTTCGTGATCCAGCTCCTCGAAAGGATCTATGAAAGCTTCCACACGGGGTTTTTCATAAAAAACTCTGAATTTGCGGCGCGATTTAATATTTTTCTTCGCCCGTGTACTGAAGATTCTTTTCGATGTCGATCGTATTGGGGAAGAGGGAGACGAGGCGGATCCATTTGACGTTGGATCACCTTGGGTATCTGACGGACAAAAATCAGAAAAAATAGATTCATCATCAGTACCACGCTCAACCTCAGATTCAGACCCAACACAGGAATCTGTACTAGAATCAGCAGAATTAGAGTCAGAAAGCTTTCCATCCACCAGGAATGCAAGCGAACTCCAGGACCGCTGTGGCAGGGGACCTGTGTCGTCCCTGGCATACAGCTTAATCTTCCTGGGAAGTTCGATGTAATCTACACAAATGTCTTGTAATTCCTGGAACCAAGGCTTGTCGTCCCACAAGGGCACAACTAAAATCGCCTGGGTTTTATCTTGCTTGATTTTGTGGATGACCTGCTGGATTAAGTGAAACGGAGGGTTAATCCATAACTTCTTGTCCCATTTATGGGTCCAAGCGTCGCGAAAATGCTTGTCGAAGCGCTTGTTCTTGCGGTTAGCAAAGGCATCATACTGTGGCCAAAAGGAATGGTGTTCATGAAAATATTCACAAATTGCATCGCGCCATTTGTCGACAACTCTGTAGGATGAAGAGTGCCAGCGCGAAGGGCGTCGTGGCTGGGAGTCCCTACGAAGACATTCTAACTCTCGGGAGTAATCGGCACTCCCATTCACCTCTGCAATGGTGACATCTTCGCCAAATTTTGATGTAACTTTTTGCTTCAAAAATTCTTCTGCACTTTTAAACCCTGCGTGCAAAAAACGAAATTCAGGACGCTCCAAGGGACCTGACTCCAGCAAAAAACAACGCCGATGACCTACGGGCGCCACCCTGTTCTTGCGAAGCCAAGGATGGCCCAAGTAAAGGTCATACTTTATGTCGGCACGATAGAAGTAGTCATCCTTAAGGACAACTTCCTCCACATTACCTTCTTCCCAAAGGTCTTGAGCGACCAAATGAGTTGATATATAACAACCGCGTTGCCCACCTGCGAGAGAATGTCCAGAAACTCCCTCGAGGGTAACAGGATGAGGCGATTCAAACACGCAGTCGTCGGGTAAGAAAGAATTGGATTGGAGATTTACCTCTGATCCATTGTCACACAAACAAGTGGCGAGGTGGAAATTTCCCTTGCAATCAGAGACCCACAGCTTTGTGACAAACTGACGAGCCCTGTGCTTGGACTGTACACCAACCTCGTCCACTACAACAGAAGGATCCGCTGCCGGATCCAGGGGAGAGGAGACAAGCGACCCTACATCAAGTAATGGTCGATCTGGAATCTGGGGATCATGCCTGAAATCGCCTGGGGAGGGGCGATTTTCGTGGCTCCCCTAGGCGTTCTGACCTCCAGTGTTTGCGTTAACGTTGTGAACACACCCTGATTCGTCGACCCACTCATCTTGGAACGGATCATCTGCTGGATTCAAGGCATTTTCGACATAATCTCGATCCGCATCGGACACCTGATCTGCACCTGAGACCTGATCCACACGATGGTTGCCCTTTCCACGTCCACGGCCACGACCGCCGGATGATGTACCTCCACCGTCGCCACGCCCTCTGCCCTTACCAGAGAAAGGGGTCCCAGAAGGATTTACCTTACCTTTACCCTGGGATCCTGGAGCATTTCCCTTGTTTGTACCGGATTGAGGGGTTTGGGCTGGATTTCGATTTCCGCCTCCGGCGTTGCCATTGGGACTTTTCTGGCCGTTCGGCTGCCCACCGGAGCCGGATGGAGTCCGATTTCCTGTGCCTTGGGACCCGCCAGGGCCTCCAGTATTTTTGTTTCCACCGGAGGGGGGCGAATTCCCTTTTCCCCCCTTTCCACCATGCACCTGTCTGTCATTCCTGTCTGAATTCTGCGGATTACTGACATTTTCACCTATCACCTTGTGATCGTAAGGAGACCATCGGTGATTACCAGTAGAATGCGACTTAGCTCGGTTCGTAGAACCTAAAAGAAGGCAGATGCTACAGTGATCCTGAACATTCCGGGTGTCATTCACGTTTTTGTTGCCCTTTTGGGCCCCATTTTGGGTGCTTTGCTGGGTATTCTTGTTTCTTCCAAGACCCTCATGGAAATTTTGATTGGCGGCGTCAGCGAGCCGCTCAACCTCTTCCCACAATTCCTTCGGGGTGAACGAAAACACCCAGTTTCTGGCCTTCAGGCGATGGCCATGGAAGCTTACTCCCTTGTTGAGGACTTGGACAAACAAGTCCCGATCCTCGTGTTCATTAAACTTGATTTTCCACGTGTTTTCAGTGAATTTCACCTTGGTAAACGACGTGGGGGAGCACTTTTGAAGTGCCTCCCTGACGGTAAAACGGTTGGCCGAGGCATCGAAGCCTTCGACCTCCGCCCACCAGGTCTTGACCTTTTCTTCGGACTGTTTGTTCCGAAGGGTGGCGGCAGTTTCGGAGGGGATCTTGTCAAAAATCAGACTTTTCAGCTCGGCACTAGAAAATTTTTCGCCTGAATGTTCAGACTCATCCACTAAATTCCAGAAGCGCTGTCTTTTGTCTTGCACTTTGTGCAAGATTAATCGAGAGAATGAAGGAAAATTCTTCAACATCTGGTGGTAATGGTCCTCTGGCAGCCGGGATCCACGTACCTCCAACTGTTCCCACACCTCATCAAAGGTAAGGGGGGAACTTTAATTCTCACGATCACTCCAGGTCCTGAGCCAAGTGTTGGCCGGCGCTCCCTCAAGGCAGTCCAAGAGGGCCATCAGGAACTGATCATCCTGGAGTTTTTGAGTCTTAACCCACAGTTTAAATTCCCGTTGGAACTGAGGCCAACGTCTGGGGTTCCCATTATACTTCGGTTGCTTGGCAACCTGACGAAGTCGCAATGAAGTGGGATTGAGAAGCGAATCCAGCCCAACACCGGCCGTAATGGCAGACACCTTGGCGGCATCATTCGCCACACCAGCTCTGGCGAGGGTCTGGGCGAGCAACAGCTGGGCTAAGGCATTGGAATCAGCAGCAGGAGGGGCAGTACGGGAGGCAGTTCGCTTGGCATTCTGAGCCTCAGTCCTAGCCTTCGCCGTCCTACTCTGAGATCGAGAGATTGTAACCCTTTCCTTTAGCTTGGTCCTGCTGATCCTTGCATCGGTGGTCTTGAAGTCCAACGAAGGAGCAATTGAAAAAATTTCTGTCGACTCCTCCGACGGTTCTGTTGCTTGTTCCACCGATGATGCGCCCTCAGATCGCATGTGCGTCTTGAAAAGATCTTTAATTCCCAGCGTTTGAATGATGAGTTGCATTTGATCTTTGAGCAATTGAAGCTCAGTATCTCGCTGGGATCTGCAAGAGCAGTCGGCAGGACAGTACATACTGTGTCCTGAAGGGCCTGAGCAGGCTGTCGGACCGCTAATCTCAGTGGTCCGCAGCCAGGAGTCCACTTGGGGAGCTCCTTCAGCCCTAATTTCCAGGCTTGCCTGCCTAGCTGCCTCTAAAATTCCTTCCTCAACCGCGGCGGCTAGATCGTCGCGGATGGAAACAGGGGGATGAGGGGCGGAGGGCCCGGCAACAGGTGCCTTGGTCTTCTCCTTCGGGAAGGGACTTGCCTCCCAGATCTGCAAAAAAATGGCAAAAGAGTCATCTTCTTGAGAACGCCACCACATCCTGGTATTAATTTCTTCTTGAAGGAGGAAAAAATATTCGAATAAAAAATCAGAGGCGATTCTTTCTTGTCCAATCAGCTTAGACGTGGCTAATAGACAAAGGGCTTCAAGGGCCTCAAGGTTACGGGTCACTTCTGAAGACAAATGGTTGTCCCATTGTGCCCAAGAGGCTGGTCGATTATAGGTAGGTACCTCACCTGGACCACCCATCTCAATGTCGTCAATGTCGGCGTCGATGGTCTCAAAATGTGGACATTGGTAAGGAGTATTGGTACCTGCCAGGTCCGTAAGCTCCACCGGAGCGTTGCCATCGGCGTAGGCTGGGAGATTCCAGCTGCTTGATGGCCAATTTCGACTGGGATCTTGATGGTAATCTGGGCCTCCACAGCTGCTGATTTGTGCCCTTCTTGGGCAGCTTGGGCTTGCGCAAGGCATTCCTCTCAAGGCCTCGTTCGCACAGCACCAGGGCAACGTAATCGTTACTTCTCCGGAGGTGGCGGGGTCTACGGGGCCATACTGGGGAGCTAGCTGTGGTTGGGACACCAAAGGAACAACATTCAGGTAGCCTCTGCTACCATGAAAGTGCTGCCCTGGGTCGTTGATGGTGCCGGAGGGCTCGGGGCCGGCGAGACCAGTGGGGCAGGCACGCGAGGAGTCTCCCTGAACGCTGCTATTGGGGGTAGAACCGGATACTCGGACACCAACGGAGGCGAGAGCAGCAACAACTGAAGCAAGGTCCATGCTGATTGTGGTCCGGCAGAAAATCCCAGTCTATGAAGAAAATTGATGCGGATTTTACTATGCACATCTGAGTGTCCATATCTGTCTGAAAAGATTTAAATAAATCCGATTGTGAAAAATATTTGGCCGATCTGGCCCGCGAGCGCGCGTCAGCGGCAAATGGCGATTCCAGGCAAATGATCGGAACGCGGCGGATTTACGGAGAATGGACCGCGGAATCAGATCCGGCATCTCAGAAATATATAGGTCTGATCCTGAGACTGAGCTGCGAGGCGACGATTCCGCCGAAGCAGAGAATATGACCAAAATGTAGCCAATCTGGGTTAGATCAGTGAAAATCTGAGCAGATGGGGGTTAGCCGCACTTACATAGGGGTTCTTTGGTTGTTTGATCCACAATTTCAAGTGGTCCATGCTCATTCAGAACCTTTTCCAGTCCCTGCTCACCCTGTTGGCGTTGTTGTACAGTGCAGATGCGCTGCTGTTTTCTGACAACTGCTCTTTCAGGTCCCTCCGGTTGTGGTTTCATTTCATCTATTTTGTGCATGCAAGTGGTGTTGAAAAACATTTCAACCGTCTAGATAGAATGCTGACTAGTGGTCCCTGTCTAGGGTCTTGGCTCCAACTAGGAAGAGAGAATAGGGGCACAAGTAAGCAAAATAGTATGCAACAAAACAAACATTCGAATGTGTCATGCTTCAAACAAAGCATTGTATAGCCTACATTTTTAACATGCTCCTTCAGCGAAAGTTCTGTAAAGAAATTTGAAACAAAAATCAGAAATTTGTCATTTTTTCAAAAGACAATTTTTGGAATTTTTCATTGAAACGAAAATCAAAAATTTTTCATTTTCATTTCGATCAAAATTTGTCATGCACATCACTAGCACCAGCACCCTGTCTCCCTCTTGATAGGAGGCCGGCTCCGGCTGCTTGTTCTCCTTGTTCCACTGGCGCTCCCTCACTCTCTGGAGCATAGCCTTGGCCTTGTGCACCTTGTTTTGCTGCTCCTCCACCCACTTACCTACATTTGAGTAGGAATTCTGAGGATAGGGAGCGGGTAGGAACCACGCCGGGCGTCCCCGGAACAGCTCATGGGGCGAATAGCCGGTAGCCGAAATCTCTTGGAAGATCATCATCAGGGATATTACGGGGAGTAGTCTCACCCAGTCTTTGTTGCCCTCAGTCTTGCATCATATCCTCACGTTCTCTTTGAGAAATGGAATCTGTCGCTCACATAGGGGGTTACTCGTATGAGTGTAGGGAATCCACGTTAACACCTGGACATGGAGGAACGTCAGGACTTGCTTGCACCAGCCAGTGTCGGAGCGTACTCGTACGTCCTCGTCTGACTCAATTTCTTTGGGTGCCCCATAGAACCAGAATCACTCTTCCAGGAGTATCTTGATGGTCTCCTCCCCGGTGATGTGTTTAGTGCATTGGAACACCCTCGTAAACATGGTCAGCCCACAGATTACCACTAGGGCAAAGTCAGAGCCCCCGAACTTAGGCATCTCCGTCCAGTCCACATAGAGTACCCTGTTGGCACAGTGTGGGATAAGAAGGGTCGAATAGAGACCTCTGTCCCTGATATCTCGAGGTTTTCAGGACCGACACGGGCACTTGTCCACGATGGGCTGGAGGATTTTTGGCATGTCGAACCCCAGACACTGCATAGTATCCTGCATGAACTCACACTTCTCCAGCTTGATCCTCGTGTGGTTCTCGTGGCAGACGGCAAGAAACTCGCCCAGGAGGATTAGGTGGTCCTCCTGGGTATTTGTTCCCAGGCATACGTCATTGATGTGTGCTTCCATCTGGGCCCCGGGATATGAGTTCTTGCACCACACGCCTCCGACTTAGGATGGACAAGATATTGTTCATCAGCTCTTCAAAAAGAGCGGGTGCATTGGCCATGCTAAAGGACATGACGTTCCATTTGAACACCCTCCCCTGAGGGGTGATGAAGGCTAGGAGTGTAAAGCGATTTGAGCCGTAGGTGGTCCGGGGCTACCGTCCCTGGGTCGACCCTCTCCAAGCCCATGCGGCCTCCTCCCTTGCACGTAAGCCTAGCACAAGAAGAAGACCACTCGAAGTCAGTGAGCATCCATCGAGATTGCGTAATCGAAGCAATCCCTTTGAGGTCTAAAGAACAAAGAAAAGAAAGCATGTACAAATGGTCATAGGAACATGTAAATCCTCCAAACCATGTCCCAGTTAGGGTAAGGTGCAGTGACCAACATAGATCACAAAGGAAAAGGCATCAAGGCAGGAGAGGAGGGGACAAAGGGAGCCCACTCTCCCACTCAGCACATCCTGGGTAGCCTGATTCAGGATCCCCAAGGAGGAAGAACAAAACATGCAAAAAGAACAAGACATGGGTAAGGCCCATTGGCTGTCGAAGCCTACGATGGTGGGGGGGTTGTTACTCTCCGCTTCCCGCACTACAAGACCCAGTAGGCTGGGGTCTAGTGCGTACACACTCACTCTCCATCCTCCCCAAATACCTCAACTCAACTCTCCTTGGGGCAGGAGATAGTCCCGCCACACCACCATAGGGGGGTTGGTGGTCCTGGGTGCCTATAAGAGTTAGGCCCGAGAAATTCTGTGAAAAAGGGGGTAAAGTGGTAAATTGCCCATACCACCTCAGGATCCCAAATCCCAAAGGGAAACGAGGATGGTTGGGGGTAGCCAAGACCTTCACCCTGACACAGGTAGAGAGGCAGGACCCAACTCCACACCGGCTCTGAGACCTAGCATGGGAAGCAGGGCTCGAAAACAGGCAAAACCAAAAATCAGAGGTTACCCACTTTAATACACTCTCCCGCCAAGGCAAAGGGGATTCGGGGATTCTATGTGGGCACATCCAAAGGACAGCAATCAAACATTATGCCCACCAGATATCCGAGTGTGTCTTCCTGATACCGTTTCACTGTCACAAGTCTGGTAGGCTGCGCACTTTGGTGAAGTTCCCCTTAAGTGAAAAACAAGGGAGATAAGAATGCAAATAACTCCCGCATAGGGTCAGGCTAAGGTCCAGGGAAGTGCATGCACAAAGTATTTGGTGAGGATAAGATTGTCCGAAAGGCGTTCACCCTACCTCACCCTCAGATTGGAGCAGGAGAACAAGCTCCAAAACCCATTATTTGAGGTCATTTTTGGGGGACCGCAATGAGGGCTTATGCATACATTCCTGAGTCAGATTGGAAACCAAAATTGAGGTGACATATGGGTTTGGTCCGATCCCATAAGGGTAGGCCATAACCCAAACACCTGAAATATGGGAAATAGACACTGATGAGAGGCCATGCGTGAAGAATTTGGCCCAAATCCAGAAGATAGCCCACCTTTCCAATGGCCCAGAAGTGACCTCATGCAATTTGGAATTTTCAACAAAATTCCAGAGAAAATTCAAAAAAGTAAACCTATGTACCAGTAACCTTCCAACAAATGCTCAACACAACGTAAAGAGCACCATTGAGACATAGCAAAAGACCCCAAGGTCCAACTCCTCATGGGTTCCTTACTGTTTACCCCTCAAGTGACTACATGACAGGTTGGCTTTCAGGGTCGATAATGTACATCTCCGGGACCATGTAAAACGACTATCCTATACTCTTGGCACACTTGGTTCCAATGGATTGGATAAGTCAAAGAACATACCAAAACAAGTTCAAATACCCAAGGTAGAAGCATTAGGGAGGTCTAGGGTCAAGGAACAATGAGATTTGGCCCGAAGACCCAAATGAACCAAGTGAATGAAGTGAACACACAAAATTTGAAATCTCCAAAACGTTTTAGAGGTTGCAATGATGTGCTAAGCTCAAAGTGAGTTACAACCAAGTAAAAGCATGCAGGTAGAGTGGCAAGCATGCTGCTTCACTGGATTCAACACTTGAGTTCGAACTCACCACGTAGATGAAGATATGAGTTCGAAATATCAACATATGGACTGAGGAAATTGGGGCAATGTGCTCATGACCAAATTTACTATAAGCAGAAATAGGCCAAAATGGCACAAAGAAAATTGGTGGTAGCGTAAAGACAAAAATTGATGATGACCCATGGTGACCATATATCTATAGTAGGGACCATGGAGACCACAAGTCATCGAGAGGTCGACCAAAAACTCAATGGTAGTGGATCTCCATGGTCACCACAAGTGAACACATGAAAAATATAAAATTCAAGACACAATCACCAAAATTCATGTGTGGCCCTATGTACAATGAATCACGGCCGAACAAAGTGCATTCAAGAAAGAAAGGGGACACATGCCACAACACGCACAAACATTATTTAGAGCCAAACTCCACAAGAGCTTGGAGATCAAAGCTCGAATCGTAGGCCCATGAAAGGCCACAAATGAGTTATTTTTGGCATAAAATGACTATGCCAAAATGAGCTCAAAAAGATGAAAATGTCGAACTAAAAGATGTCAAAAGCGTCGAAACGCAATCAAAACTCGAACATACATTGTTTCTACTCACCAAGTACGAACAAAATGAGCTCTTACTTATTTTCCGTCACCACTATATCTTGGAGATATAGTGGCGAACTTTGAGCACATGAAAACAAAGTGCCCCACATCTCGAAAGTAAAAATGACACCAAAAATCGCCAATGGCCCGAATGAGATTGAACTAAGGTGATTATGGAATTAGAGACTTGTGGTAACAATGTCAAGAGGAACGTTTGAGGAAACTCAACAATAAGCCGACACAGTGACTCAAAAAAGTGGCATCATGAACGACACAAAAATGCACTATTCATGCATGAAAGTGGGTCCCAGGATGGAGTGTGGTGACCCACCACGACCATATCTCGACAATGCAAAGGGAAGGCAAGGCAAACCAAAATGATTACCAATGTTGACATCAACCTTGGATCAATGATTTCAACATGACCTTGAGATTCACCATAGGGTGTTCACAACAACCATAACTCAATTCAATCCTAATACTTTAGGCATATCTCTAAACTGGCTTGCAGCTCACACAAACAAATAACATACCATTGCAGGGGAGAGCCATGCCATCCTATTGCATCTCTTCTCAAGGGAAATGGATTGAAAATCTCAATTTACGGTTAGGCAGAAGTGAGCACATGAAAAGCATAAGATGTGCATGCCATGCCTACTCTTACAACGGCGGGTAAAAGAAAAAGGCACCGTAGAGTGCCGGCAACGACGCCTGAGGTATCCCTTTCCTTTAAATGGCTGGGCATCATGACGTTAGGGGGTTTCTGAAAATTGTGGCACCGGAGCCCGAACTTTTAATTCCGTATTATAAACTAAGTATTGACCATTACAACCGTGCAGTCGGAATTAATTCCGGTCAACAGGATGAAGTTGCCGTAAAGGCCAGTTCATGGTCTCGCAATTTGGGTCGCCAATTCCAACTGGCAGTTTGCCCGCGAATTGGCGCGACGCCGGTTCACCACCAGGCCGCTGCCAATATCCAACTTCTGTACCTATGCGAATTTAAGGCAAATTCGCATAGCTATCAACAGGGCAATGGATTCCCTAACGACTGATACAAAAGCGGCAGAAAAGCACGCCAACTTCCCTGATATCCTTATTGCAGGTTCAAGTCAAAAGTACCATGAAAGGAAAGGTTAAGGGGGGATGAAGGCCAATGATATCCTCTATCAAATCCCCTAGTGTGGGCCTATAATAGCCTACACAAAGGGATGACGGGGGTCAGCACAAAGAGGAGTCTGTGTCCCCATAACCAGGGATCAGGCCCCACAGGGGGGACCGGGGGGCGCAGGGCATGACGGAAACCAAACACTCCCCTGCCTAGCTCAACGACACCGTTGAAGGGGAAAAAACAAAGGTGGTGACGCCGTGACCTAGAACCAGGAAAAACCAGGGATGGGATGGATGGGTGTAAAGCTTCACCTACGGCTCAAATCATTTTACACTCCCCTCCCCAGCCCAGCACTCGTGCTGGCGAAAACTGACAGGGAAAAAGGATTTTAGCCGTGTGGTGTCCCTCTGCCCATCAGTGCTTCTGTTTGGCTGAACTATCAGGTTAGCACAACAAGCTACTGCAATTCTACACAATCAAATGAAAAACAAACAACACAGAAAGTCAATCAGTTAAAACTGAAGGTATTGATGCGGTAGCGGGAGCGTCTCCCCAGCGCGACCGCAGAAGTCTCCGCAGGCGTAAAAATGACCTCAGCAGAGGCGTAATCCCAGATTGGGAAATAGCGATTTTTATAGTTAATTTTATAGTCTTTCGCAATAAATTAATCAATTTTCCTTCTGCGCCTCTCCAGAGACCATGTAGCCAGGACTAAACCTGCCATGCGGCAAAAAACCTGGAAAGATTTGTATAAAAAGTGGTCAAATGGACTCCCAAAGCGATCGAAATCGAGAAGATAACACCGCTGACCGGAGTCATGGTTGAAGCCTGACTTTTGTGCTCTGTTGCATTTTCAGGGTCTTCAAGGGCCAACGCGGCGGGCCCCCACCCTACCGCTTCAAAATCTTTCCACAATGCTGCCGCACGCCGCGCAGCAGAGAACGGCCGTCAGCCGCTCACGAGGAGAACGGCCGCCAGCCGCTCACGAGGAGAACGGCCGCCAGCCGCTCAAGAGGAGACGGCCGCTAGCCGTTCAAAAGGAGACGGCCAACAGCCGCTCAAGAGGACACGGCCACCAGCCGTGGAGAAGTTAACGGCCTCCAGCCGTTGAGAAGGAGACAGCCGCCAGCTGCTCAAGTGGAGACGGCCGCCAGCCGTTAAAAGGAGACAGCCGCCAGCAATCATGCGGGGGTGCCAGGTATGTGGGCTACAGCCTGAGGAGAAGCCCTGGGAGAGAGGACAGTGCAAAAGACACGCACTGTCTGGGCAAGGTATGCTGGGGGGGGGGGGGGGCAGCGCTGATGGCGTATGTCGCGTGGACTGTGTGGGGCTGCGGGTGGGGACAGTGCAGAAAACTGATTTAACGTGGGTAGCTGTGACACTATTGGGCTGGGGGGAGGGGGGGGGGCTGGGTGTGCGCCACCGCCACAGGGCTCCGGCAGGCCCCAGCGTCAGACACGGGGGAGTCACAGCCACAGGCTAGGTCCATTCAAAAGCGCAACCAGGGGGTACATCTGCCAAGTGTCATCCATCGGCGGCGTGCAGAACGAAGGCAGCGTGAGCATCACTGTGATGACAAAGCATGTACAGTCGCGGCGGAAACTGAGTAAAGTACAGCGCCCTGGCGGCATGAGCACCACTTAGTTTAAGAGAGGGCAGCCAATGCAGCTTCAGGTGGTTGCCTGTGAAGAGAGGGGGGAAGGGGGGCAGGGGGGCAAGGAGGTCCTTTACAGGGTAGTGACACCGTGCGGTTTGAGCACACACGCATGCAGAGGGCGAGAGGGGGTCAGCATAGGCTCAGGGGCTGGGACCAATCAGCGGGGCTGAAGGGATTGGGCCGTGCCTGGGGCTTGGTGGGGACCGAATCGGCCAGAACCGCGGTGACATTATCCAGCACATGCTGCTGGAAGTGCCTGACGGTCTTCCGCGCCTCGTGCAGTCCCCCAAGTCTGGTCTTAAGGAAGCGGTACAGGGACTGAGGGATGGCCAGTCTGCCAACGATGCGAAGGTCCTTGCGCTGGGCGGACCGGCGCCACGTCAGGACCTCTGATCTTACCGTCCAGGAGGAGAGCCAAGCAGCAACCAGTGGGTGGGTCTGTGTACAGAAGGCCAGTGTGCCGTGTAGGCTCCGGTTGTGGAAGCGGTGGCAGTGGGGGCAAGGGTGCTTGACGGGTGCGTCGGTCCAGAAGGTGGCATAGTGCGCGTACCCCAGGCGGGACTGCAGGCCAAAGAGCCACTTGTGCCATGCCAGCCTCCGGAAACGCAGGGGCCGCCAGGACAAGGGGTGGAAGCCTTCGTGGGCGTGTGTGGGGAACAGACCATGGGTCCACACTTTATGGGGGGGCGCCATGCGTTCACCGTGTCGGACCACATCCCAGGGGGTCACCCTTGTCTGTGGGGGGGGCAGGGGGAGGGCCGTACCGACTTTGGCATACTTGTCCGACATTTCATTGTGGACTTCCCCAGTGTGCCCTTCAACCCACTCCAGACCTTGGCATTTAGCCAGGATGGAAGTGCGCACTTCCTGCACCCAAAATGCCTGCCTGACCGGCCGGCGCGCGCTCTGCGCAGATGCAATGGCGCCCTGGCAATCCAGTCGGATGGTGTCCCCTACTTCCGAAAAATGGGAGCCCAGGAGCATTCCTACTAACTCCGCTTTATAGGAATTTGGGTCACCAGGCACTCTGCACACGGCAATGCGGCCATCTTTCAGCACAGCGGACGCCCCAGATGAGGGCGGTTGACCCATCTTGCTGCCGTCCGTGTAGGTGGCTGGCACCCCCGCATGATTCTTGGTCCCCCGGGGCCCTGAGAAGGGGCGTTTGCTCGCATGTCGCCATCCATGTATTCTTTTACGTAAAAATCTGCTTGTGCCCATTTTCCACTCCCCTGTCCGCGTCCCACATGCCTGACCCTGACCCAATGGGATGGGGTCACTTCTGTATGATGGGCTCACCCTTCCTGAGTTTGGACGTGGACTCTTGGACTTTGGCCTTGTGTTTATAAAAAAAAAAAAAAAGGAGACAGCCGCCAGCTGCTGGAGTGGAGACGGCCGCCAGCCGTTTAGAAAGAGACGGCCGCCCGCCGCTCAAGACAAGACAGCGTCAAGCCTTCTGCGCCGAGGAAGACGGCCATCAACCTTTTGCGGTGGAGGAGTCAAAGGACGGCCGTCAGCCGCCCGCAGTGAAAGAGTGAGAGGACGGTCAACAGCCGTTTGTTAAAAGAAGAGAGGCTACAATGAGCAGCTCATCGGACTGGGGATCTATCGATCAAAAAGCAAACTCGCCGTGGAGTTCGGGCAGCAGCGAGCCTGAAGGTCATCATGACATCAAGTTTCCCGACGGCACGAAATACAGCTCCAGCAAGTTCTCAACCCCTGTCACGAGTGAACGATGGACAAATGCCAAGACCCCAACGATGCCAGCCAGAGGGCAAGATCGATGGTACCAACCGGCGTATCCAAGTCCAAGTGACCCGTGGCAGCAGCAAAAAGAAGAACCGCGTGCCACCAGAGAAATGCAGGAGCCCCGAACAAGGCAAGCGAATCTGCGGGAGAAGGAGAGACATGCAACCATGGGTCCGCGGCAGCAAGTGCCTGCAGACTCACCAAGGCGACAACTGGCCTACGAGAGCGCCAGACACCAGGGTCAGCGAAGAGCGGCACACCAACCGCAACTAGAAAAGTTTATAGTGTTTTCAGCACTGTGTTTTTGCTTCTCCTGCTGCTTGTTGTTGCTGTAGGGTGTCCTGCTGCTTGTTTTGGATGATGAAAAGCTTTTGTTTGTTGAAATACAGTAAAGCCAAGTCAATCCAGGATAGCCCAAGCCAATAGTATGCAAGGAGAAGGTAATTCAGGATCAAAGCATGAAGGGCTGCAGTGTAAACAGTGAAAGATGATTGAATATTCACAGAAACTGCAACTCAGGTCACATATGAATGCATATTCACAAAGATAGCTGAAATGTTTTAGGAAAAGAGTTAGAAAACTGCCTCAGGATCACTCTCTCTCCATAGTGCCATCTCAGGAGATGTGCACTCTTTGTTTTGGGTCCCATATGTGCTGAGGTGGCATGGTATGTGGCGATGAGGTCACTGCCATGTCACATGGGATCTTCCTACTTAGCTAGGCTGACCAGGAATTGAACCCAGGACCTCTCAAAAAGAGGTGCCCAGCCCCCTAGGGTGCATACCACTAGGATAGCTAAGAATTCATGGAAAAACATAGATAAATTCATAGGCTCTACCTTAGGTATGTCAGTGCTCAGTCAACTCAGGAAAAGATGTTTTACTTCACATTGAAAGGGGATTAAGGGGTCCACTCCATATCCTGATTGGGTGTTTGGTTCCATAGGTCAAAATGTGTTATCACCAGTTTTGGTAGGACCAATACTAAGATAAAAATGCATGGAAGCTCAGTGCATCTCTAATACAACTAGAGTATGCCTCAAAGCAATGGAAAAGCACTTTTTCTTACTCCCCCCTTGTGCTGTGGTGGCCACCACTGTCGCATTTTAGGAAAAAGGGAATTTTTCTTGGCCTTCCCTTGGTTTCCACACCTACTTTAAAATACCTACAGTCTCCCTCACACTAAAAAATGGGCGCTCACCATGGCTGGCGTCCTTTTGCTGCTCTGATTGTATCATATCCTACAGAAGACTCAGCGCTCATGGCGCTGCCGGGGCTCCTGTGGCTTGGTTGGGTTAGATTGGGAGCATGCCAAACATGTGCATATGCATCCCTCCCTCCAAGACGCAGCGTCGACACAACCCAAACGCAAGACACAATATACACACTCGCATGGGTTCTCGTAAACCTGCTGGCGACCTGTGACCTGTCTTAGGGCGAAGGGAGTCGAAAGAAAATTAAATTTGCCCCTTGGTGGGGTCTTGGTTCTGCTCAGTCTCTCCAGGCACCTACGTTTCGGCCCGAACATGGCCTACTCAGCGAGGCTGCGCGTGGGTATCTGCAGAGGCAGGAATGGGAGAATTATGGACGAATCCACGCAAAAACGAAGCAACGACACCAAAATCCGTCAAATGACGGCGTAGAATTTTTCTGAAACGACACACCTGAGCAGAATCCAATTGTGCATCAGAAGCACATTTTTATAGAAATTATAGTCATCTCTGGATTTTTTAAATCCAGAAATTCATACGCATAAAATGGCGGCGCGCAGGAGCGGCTCCTAGCGAAGCGCCGGAAAATGGAGAAATAATGGAATTATAAACGTATGTCTCACGTAGTCTTGAAAATGACGAGACACACATTGATAAATAAACATACAGATTCCACCCACACTAATAGAAGCTTCAAAAATTCAAGAATTCGAGAATCAATCGAAAAGACTTCAATGAATCAGGTATAAACTACAGGTATGCTTGTCTTGCATGCCGCATACACATTGCTCGTCTCGTGTCTCCGTGAACGAGTCGTGTAGCAGCGTTAACAACGATAACCACGATAGGACGCGGTAGAGGGATTGATTAGAAAGATTGCAGATGATTAGCGGTCAGATCAGGGTGATTAGACATACACACAAGTGCATAGCAACGTTCTTCGCGTGCGCCCCTTTTGTCCTCTCACCTTGCTTCACTTCCCAGCGGTAGGTAAGGTAGGTACGCCCAGGCGGGGCCACCCCCTGGTGGAGTCACGATTTAAGCGCAGATGGGCAGGTTTGCCCAAGATCTCGTCGCATACTCGTGCATGCACACACGCATTAAAGGGTAGGCCACGCGAAGTGCGCACGGTAAACCTTGTTTAGGCTACCCAGGGGCTCCTCGGTACGTTCTTTAAGAGAACCTGAGGAGTCCCTTAACGCTTGCTTGCTTGATAAGGGTAGCTGCTCCACGCAGCGTGTTTGCGGACAGCGTATTATAGGGCACACTGAGAAGGGTATAATACCTGGAGTGTGCCTTGGTTCCTCCGCCGCAAACGCCCTTCCATTTGCCTTTGTTTTACAGGTGGGCAGGTAGGGTGAGTGGTGCAGCAGCATTTTTTTATGCCCTGCTAAACAGGGGCGCAGATCACACAAACAAGTAACTCCGCTCCGCCTGTGGCAGAGCAGGGAGTCCGACTTCATCGACATCTGCGCCTTGCACACGAGAGCACTCCTTCCCTCCAAGCCCTAACAGGGGAAACGCGTTGTGGCGTCCCCTGTCAGGCCACAGTTGCTTAGTAGCGCTGTGTTCTCTTGCCATTTCACAGGAGGGTCGCTAGGACCCAAGAGACCTTCATCTTCGCAACGCCCAGTAGAGTGTGCGTGTAGGCCTGGTAGTCCTGAGTGGGGGCTAGAGCCAGTTGCCCAGTGCTCGCCCACCAGGATGGTGCCACTGTAGGGTGTGTAGGACCTGTAGGGGGTGTGTCGCTGTCCCACCCTTTTCCTGCAATTTTAGCGGGGTTGGTGGGCTGTGACAGTGGTTAGGTCAGTGTTTTGGCCACATAGCAAACAGGCGTTTTGCATGCCTTCATAGCTTTTGGTCACCGCTCCCTGTAGTAGACAGATAGGTAGGGAAAACAATACCTGGATTAGCACGCTGGGTATTCCCCGAAGGTTTTGCGCCAGCACAGAAATTGGGCGCATAGGGGAGGGGAGACCCGGGGCGTACCCCGTGGCATCAATAAGCCAACCCTCCAGGTTTAGCAAGGGCGCAGACTTGGATATAATTAGGACACCACTTCTGCGGCTTGCTCTCAGGACCTTAGGACTAGCACACTCACACATACGCTTTGGCAGGTAAGGGTAAGGTTCAGTCCCTAGCTTTAGTCTTGGAGGCAAGCGTCTCAGCGAGCCTCAGCAACTCACCAAGGTTGTTCTGGGACAAGTAGTCAACCAGAACTGAGTTTAGGCATCCCTCCGGTAGAACAAGTGCAGAGAAGGGCTCCCAGGTGGCCTCTTCGACTCCAAACCCTTCCCAGAGGGTGAGGAAGCGCCAACCCTGGCGATAGCGGTGGCGTAGGACAGACTTCACCAGGTAGAAGCCCTCCTTAGCCATCTCCTCGGCGTTCATGTCGGGGAGTTCACCTTCAACTTCCATAGGGCTGGCAGCCCCTTCTAGGTCCAGAGCGGCGATTTCCTCGTCGTTCAGCTCGCACTCCTCCCCACAGAGGTCTTCAGGATCATGGTAGCGCTTCAGGTGTTGAGCGGCGCACACCAGGGTCCCCCCTAGACGGGGAGAACACCGCACCGTGATACAGTGACCATCCACAGATAGAATCTTGTACGGCCCGAAGTATGGGTCATCGCTGGTAGAGCGAGGCCAGGCGGGTAGTCGACTGTGGTGCACCAGCACCCAGTCCCCCTCTTGGTAGGTGGCCGGTACTCGGTGCTTGTTCTTCTTGTTCCACTGACGCTCCCTCACTCTCTGGAGCATAGCCTTGGCCTTGTCCACCTTCGCTTGTTGCTCTTGGACCCACTCACCCACAGAAGAATGGGTGTCCTCTGGATAGGGGGCATGTAGGAACCACGCCGGGCGCCCCATGAATAGCTCATGTGGTGAGTAGCCAGTAGCTGAACTCTCTTGGGAGTTCATCATCAAGGATATGACGGGGAGTAGTCTCACCCAGTCTCTGGTGCGTTCAGTTTTGCACCATATCCTGACGTTCTCCTTCAGGACAAGAATCTGTCGCTCACATAGGGGGTTGCTCGTGTGAGAGTAGGGAATCCCTGTAGACACCTGGACATTGAGGGATCTCAGGACCCTCTTGTACCAGCCAGTATCTGAGCGTACTCGTACGTCCTCATCGGAGTTGATCTCCTTGGGCGCCCCATAGACACAAAACCACTCCTCCAGGAGTATCTTGATAGTCTCCTCCCCGGTAATGTGCTTGGTACATGGGAACACCCTGGTAAACCTGGTCAACCCACAGGTTACCATGAGGGCGAAGTCATAGCCCCCGAACTTCGGCATCTCCGTGTAGTCCACGTATAGAACACTGTTAGCACAGTGAGGGATGGGCAGGGTCGAGTAGAGACCTCTGTCCCTGATATCCCCTGGTTTACAGGACCTGCACGGGCACTTGTCCACGATAGGCAGGAGCGTCTTCCGCAGCTGGTCGTCAGTCCACGTAGTGTGGAACCACTGCTTGAACAGCCTCAGGGTACGGTCAGCACCCACATGACCACTGGACTCATGGGTCCACTTCAGCAGCGCTGGGACTCGGTCACTAGGCACCACGATGCGGTCCTCGTGCCAGAGGTAGCTCTTGTCCCGCTTCCACTGGTCTTGGTTGACCAGGAGGGGTTCAAGGCGTTTCTCCAGGCGACGGTAGATATCCCCAAACTCCTGTAGGTACTCCGATTGTTGGAGTCCATCCAGGGGGCGTATCATGGTCATGTTCAGGTCCAGGTGTACATCCATACGGCTGAACGCCTCCTTAGCCAGCGCTTCAGACCGGGCACCAATCAGGGCGTCGAAGTTGTTGCGGCTGATGTAGTCGGCACACTCGTTCTTCACTCCCTGGATATGGTGTACCGTCAGCCGTAGTTGACTGAGGTAGGTCCACCAGCGACGTAGCTTGGCCTTCTCAGGTGGGGGACCCTTCTGGAAACTGCGGACCGGTTCTTGGTCGCATAGCCAGACCACAAGGTTACTCCCCAACAGTCGTGCTTGTGAGGATAGCACCAGCATACCCGCGAGCACTTCCTGCTCATAGGTGGAGTAGTTCCCCCTGGCCTGGTTCCACTTCCAGTTCCAGTGGCCCAGAGGTACTAGGACCCACTTGTCGTCAGGGTAGCTGTGCTTGAGGGTTCCATCTCGGTTGAGACCTTCCGTCCCCCATTGGGAAATGGCCGAGTCGAACTCCTCCTTCTCTAGTGCTTGCCATTGGAACAACGTTCCACCACCGCCCACATTGCTGGCGTCGGTCACCAGGATAATCTCCCCTTGTGCCCTAGGCACGCCCAAGCACTTAGCGTTGGCTACCTTGTCTTTGAGCTCGTCAAACGCTTGTTGCTCTTGTGGGTCCCAGCGCCAAGTAGTACTCTTCTTGATCAAGTCAGTCAGTACAGCGCTGGTGTAGGTGAAGTTTTTGATGTGGCGGCGATAGAAGTTGCACGCCCCAATGAAACTGCATACATCATGAAGTCCTTTCTTGGGGTCTTCGTGTCGTACCTTGGCATCCATCAGGGGTTTGGCCTTAGAGGCCGCTGGGGTCCACCACCCATAGCCAACGTCAAACCCCAAGTACTGCATGGTCTCCTGCATGAACTCACACTTCTCCAGCTTGAGTCGTGTGTGGTTCTCCTGGCAGACCGCAAAGAACTCACCCAAGAGGATTAGGTGATCCTCCTGGGTATTGGTCCCAAGGCATACATCGTCGATGTGAGCCTCCATCTGGGCACCACGGGATATGAGCTCCTGCACCTTAGGTCTCCTTCGTAGGATGGACAAGATCTTGTTCATCAGCTCTTGGAACAGAGCGGGTGCGTTAGCCACGCCAAATGGCATGACCTTCCACTTGAATACCCTCCCCTGAGGGGTGATGAAGGCCAGTAGTTCCTGCGCGTTGGGCGTCAGGTCCACTTGCCAGAATCCACTTCGCTTGTCCATCTTGGTCTTGTAGCGACAGGAGGCTATCTTCTCCAGGGTAGACTCCATATTGGGAATGGACCCTGAGTGGTTCAGCGTCTTCTTGTTCAGCTCTCCATAGTCCACTACCAGCCGTTTGGCTGTAGACCCAGGTTTAGCCACCAGGAAACAGGGGCTGCAGTGTAGGGGGTAGTCCCCGTCCTTGTACTCCAGGACTAGGCCAGCGTCGATACATTCTTGTATCTGGCGCTCAATCTCGTCGGCCTGCTCTTTAGGAGCTGGATAGGGTCTCCTCCGGATCTTGTGACCCACGAACTCGGGTTTTAGCTTGAGGTCCATCTGTACCAGCTTGTCACATGAGGCTGGAGAGGGTGGTTCTCCGAACACCTCCAGATAGGTCCTTATCAGCTTTTGTACCCGCGGGTCCAGTACCTTGATCTTGTCCCCCATGTCCTCGTCGGAGTGTAAGTTGCTTGCCCCTTGAATAGACATCGGGAGGTGGTCCTCCACCGACTCTTCGCCCGCGGTAGCATCCTTCAGCCCTTGGTAGGCGTACAGAAGGTCTTGCTCAACCATCTCCGGTGGACGATGGCAACATAGGCACGCTCGAGGGGGTTCACATACACATTCCTCCGAGAGGTCGTCCTCCTCTGGGGTCCTCACATGGGCACCCCATACGCTCTTCATGAGCTTGAGATCTACCTCCCTTTGCCAGGTGGTGATCTTCTGTTCGAGGTCCTCCTTCAGTTGGGATAGGTCTCCCATACGTCCTTGCTTCAGTGGCCATGAGCTGCGGGTAGGCTTCGCGTAGCATAGCTTTTTCGCCACCAACTTCCTCTTGGAATCCACATACTCCCTGAGCCTGGATCGAGGGTCCAGCTCCTCATCCACGGGGTCTTCCACCCTCATGGAGAGTAGGGGTTTTAGTGGGGCGACGTACTCGGCGTTCTCCACTTCCTCCACCGCGGTCTGCACGAAGAAGGCGTCGTGCTCAGTTTCGTCGTCTGAGTGGATAGAGCTAGGTAGCTCGGATAGTCCACACTCAGAGACTCCATCAGGTACAGGTACATGACAGGGAGAGTTGGGGGCGTTGGTGTCAGTCACGACGTACTCATCTCCTCCGGGTGTAGTTTCAACAGCATCTTGAGGTCGTAGACGATCCTTCAAGTCACTCAAGGCGAGTCCATCGCTTTCACGTTGTATAGCCTGGACCAGAGTCGGGTCCAGGTCCTCCCAGGGAATGGTGGTAAGACTTCCGTCCACCACGCTGAGCATACTCCCCCATCCGGGCTTCCCAATAGGCGTCTTGCGTCCCAGAGGCACGTAGATGGCCTCATCAGGTAATCGCACCGAGCTGATAGTCAGCTTGTCAAGGAGGGTTCGCCAGTACTCGTTGCCCCCATGGGCTCCCCAATCGGGGGAACACAGGACCATACGGGAACGTTCCAAGGCCACCTTGGTCAGCACCTTCCCCAGTTCACTGAATCTGGGGTTCCCGTAGGCCATCCCGAGGGAGGGCCAGTAAAATTTGTAGCTGCAGTTCTCCCCCTTGCTGCAGTATAGGTCCAGTACATGCTGCTTGTCGCTGGCGAACAGCTCCACACTTAGGTCTTCTCGAGAGTAACCCAACTCCTTCAGACCTCGGTCTAGGACTTCCCCCAATAGTTGATAGTCCTCAGTTTTGGAGGCCACCATCATGTTCGAGGGCTCCTCCTTCGATAGTCTCAGGTAACTCGAGGTGTGTTCCGACTGCTCCAGTGGCACAGACTCTCTGCCACTGCCGTGGTCCACGTATAGGAGGTAGGGCGCTTGCAGCGTCAGGGATTGTATCTGGGAGTGCTGCACGAAGAAGTCAGTACCCAGTACAAAGTCGAAGGCCTCAGTGTCCATCACATAGAACCGATGGGCGATAGTTCCAGAGCCCATAGGTACCTCCACTTCACAGTCCCCGCAGCTGTGCACCACATGTCCATCACCCATGCGTATAGCGGCGGTGGTCAAGGTGTTCTTCAGGCTCCCACAAGGTAAAGTTTTCTTGGCCACTATAGATATTGTGGCGCCAGTATCCAGTACCCCCAGGTATTCTCGTCCCCCTAGTCGGATACGTACCCAAAACACCAGGTCTTGGGTGCCACCAGAGCGTCCCAGTCAGAATTCCGCGGGACAGGTCACCTCGAACCCCTTGTTCCGCAATTTGCGGGCCATCCTCATGAAACGGCTTCTCTTCTTGGCGTTGCCGTCATCACCCCCTTCATGCTCACGCTTGGCTCCTTGTTCTTGCTGGGCCTGCGTCTGTGAGCGTGTGGTAGGTCCAGACTGCCCTCCAGAGGGCTCGGAGTTCCCCCCTGGATTAGGGTTCGGGTTACCTCCGTTCTTGTCCTTGTTCTTGTTGTCGTTCTGGCGGTTAACGCCTCCTCCTCGTCCACCTTGACCCTTGTCTTGACCACCTTGACCACGTCCTTTCGACTTGCCCTTGCCAGAGTCGTTGCCTTTGGCCTTGCCTCCACCTTTGCCTGAGCTTTTGCCAGGATCTTCCCCCTTAAGCTTCGCCGATAGGCGTTGCTTATGGTAGCACTCATCCTCGTAGTGCTTCCGCTTACCGCAGAATGCACACGTGATGGTGCAGCGGTAATGATCCGGCAGCTTCACTTTGGCGCCGGTGATCTTTTCCTGCTGCTTCCCCTGGACTACAAAGCAGTCTCGCTGCTCGCAGTCTGAGGTGTGCTGCAGGTGGCCCTGCTCATCTCTGGCATCACACCAGAATAGCTCCTTCACGTTCTCCATTAGGCGGGCGTGGGCGTGTTTGGGGGTAGTCCCCTGCCCAGGTCGGGACCCTTGGTACCCTTTGCCTCCAGAACCTCCACCACCAGGACGGTAGTGGTTCAGGTGCTGGTCGCTCTCCTTCTCCAGCGCCATCTCCAGGAGCAGCACGCATAGATCCTCGTAGCGGAGGGATCTAGCCTTGCGCTCAGCCGTCAAACGGCACTCGTCCCATAGCTCTCGGGGGAGTTTGGAGCACAACCAAAACAGCAGGTCGTCGCTGCTGTAGGAACCGGGCGTCAGTCGTCCAGCCCAGTGATCCAGATCAGCCAACAGCTCGGAGACCCTGCCAGGTTTGGGGTTGTTGGGCAGCACGGGCAGGTTCTGGATCTCGGCCCTGATGGAGAGGTCGGTCTCGTAGTTTGGGTACTGCCTCTCCAGGGCAACCAACACATCGGCAAAGGTGGCGGAGTTAGTGACGATCTGCCTGACCTGCTTCTCCAGGTATTTGGTCTTGCAGCACTGCAGGAGCAGGTCGCACTTAACTCGCCCACTCGCGTGGGTTTGGCCGGTCAGTCGTAGGAACCGGCCAAAGTTCTCAGCGAACTCGCTGAGGTCCTTGCCTGTGAACTCAGGCAGGTTTACCACTATCTTGGAGGTGGCAATAGCCTTCGCCTCCTGAGCTCGGCGTCCTTCAGGCCGTCGGGTCTTCTTCTTCTTCTTCTTCTTCTTTTTACCCTCGGGGTCCTCGGGGTCCTCAGGGTCTTCGTCATCCGATGGCGAAGAAGAATCCATCGATGGCGGCCCGTCGTCGGAGGGGTCTCCGCCTAGATCACTGGAGCCATAAGGCTCCACGTCCACCATAGCCCTTAGGGCTGTCAGCCCCAGCCGGTCCAGCTCGGCCCTCGTCGAGTTCGTCACGTGGCTGTAGGGCGGCTGGGCCGTTCTCGGGACGAATGGACTTCTCGGTACTGCTGCAGGAGTCGGCATCGGTCGGCTCCTCAGGCTCCCCAGGGTATTTGTCAACCCTGCCGCCAGGTGGTTAGCCTGTACTCGGTGGGGTGACATTCCCACCGTCCTAGGTGACGCATGGGACGGGATCATCAGTGGCTCCAGTTTCTCCCTGATCTCTTGCGTGAGGTCGCTCACGATTTGCGAAGTGGCTCCTCGGAGCACCTCGTTGATCTCCGACCGCGTCAGGGACCTGTGGGAGGATCTTCCCGATCCTCTACTCCTGCCTCCCAGAGACTCTGGTCCTCTCCTCAACCCACTCAAGGGTGCATACCCAGGTGCATACCCAGGAGCATACCCAGGAACTTCCATGTAGGTTCCAGTGGCGTGGAGTGGATGGGGATGGTCAGCCGCATACCATCGCGGCGCAGAGCTGGAAGCCACCGGCTCACTGGCAGTAGTTGCCTCAAGGAGCGCAGTGGTAGGTGGGCCCATGCCATAGGCGGGGTAGTGAGGCATGCCAGTAAAGCCTGTGCCCTCTGCCATAGGCGGGTTGGTTGTGGAAGTGGATGTTGCTGCGGCTGGGAGTGTGGTGGTTATGGGAGAGGGTGATGCGTGGAGGCCAGAAGCGCTTGGTGCGCCTTCGAAGTTAGGGTTATGCGTCGGGTCTTGCCCTCGTTCCTCTCCTTCGTCTGCTCCTTCTCCAGCATCCTTCTCGCTCTCGTTCTCTCTCTTCCTCTTCACAGGCTGAGGCTGAGAGACCACTTCTTCGACCGTCAGGGCCCCGAAGGCCGTCTGGAGGCCATCCAGGGAGTCCTCCGCCGTATCCACTGGCCCAGGTAAGGGCTCCACCGAAGGTACTGCGTCAGGCGCCGGCCTTGCCGGTGCCTCAGGCGCTGGCGCTGTGTTCACATCGGCGTCCACTCTTCCTGGGTCCATCTTAATCCGCCCTTCTGCTAATATTTGCCTGCTCAGAGCACTGTTTGTACGGCGCGGGGTCGCTGCCGGTGCAAAGAGACAGGCTGCCTCTTGCTACCAGAAAAGTTTATAGTGTTTTCAGCACTGTGTTTTTGCTTCTCCTGCTGCTTGTTGTTGCTGTAGGGTGTCCTGCTGCTTGTTTTGGATGATGAAAAGCTTTTGTTTGTTGAAATACAGTAAAGCCAAGTCAATCCAGGATAGCCCAAGCCAATAGTATGCAAGGAGAAGGTAATTCAGGATCAAAGCATGAAGGGCTGCAGTGTAAACAGTGAAAGATGATTGAATATTCACAGAAACTGCAACTCAGGTCACATATGAATGCATATTCACAAAGATAGCTGAAATGCTTTAGGAAAAGAGTTAGAAAACTGCCTCAGGATCACTCTCTCTCCATAGTGCCATCTCAGGAGATGTGCACTCTTTGTTTTGGGTCCCATATGTGCTGAGGTGGCATGGTATGTGGCGATGAGGTCACTGCCATGTCACATGGGATCTTACTACTTAGCTAGGCTGACCAGGAATTGAACCCAGGACCTCTCAAAAAGAGGTGCCCAGCCCCCTAGGGTGCATACCACTAGGATAGCTAAGAATTCATGGAAAAACATAGATAAATTCATAGGCTCTACCTTAGGTATGTCAGTGCTCAGTCAACTCAGGAAAAGATGTTTTACTTCACATTGAAAGGGGATTAAGGGGTCCACTCCATATCCTGATTGGGTGTTTGGTTCCATAGGTCAAAATGTGTTATCACCAGTTTTGGTAGGACCAATACTAAGATTAAAATGCATGGAAGCTCAGTGCATCTCTAATACAACTAGAGTATGCCTCAAAGCAATGGAAAAGCACTTTTTCTTACTCAACTCGAGCAAAGGACCGCAAGGGGATCCACAGCCGGGCAGCAACGAGGCTACCGACCTCACCATGGTGACGGGCGCCAAGATGGTACCAGGAGTGCGTCGTGGAGGAGTCAAACAAACCAGCAGCGTGATCCTTTGACAGCACGAGCGGCACCGAATGAACAGGCAGCGCAGCCAATGGAAGAGCGAATCAAGAGACTAGAGGAGATGGTCCTCCTTCGAGTACCCGTACTGGAGGCGGAGGTCGAACGCCTGAAGGGCGTTCTCAAGCTTCAAGCGGAACAAACGGGAGGACCAACGACATGGGCATCCAAGCAACAGATGACCATGAGCAGTCAAACGCCTAGTCCGAGCAGTCCCCGATGGCGGCGTTAAGCCGTGATGACACCTCTTAAAGGGGGTATCAGAAGAGCAGGACGAACCTGCGTAAATATTATCATATTTTATTTGAGTGCGCGCAGTTTTCCTTCTCTGGTGGAGCACTAATAGCTGAGCGTAGTCTTGGCAGGCTCCACCGACCGGGTATATATGTGGGACTTAAAACCCATGTATATATGGGGCAGCTCAGCCCCTTGCACACGCACCCGCACTTGTACAGTACAGTGCACGGTGCCTGGGTAAGGCACGAACTGATACAGCACCATGGATTTGATGCTGCGTTATAGTGCTGTGTGCGTGCCTGTCCTGTTGTTTGGTTTTTGAAAGCATGGAGGTTTTCGGGAAACTGAAAGCTTTTGCCAGGTTTTCAAAACAAACAGGGCAGGCCACCCAAGGCCTTTTTCTTTTTCCTAAGGTGTCACAGTAGGCAGATTTCTGCCTGAGGGTAGTATTGGTGCTCCCCACCGGACACCTAGGGCAGGGCCACCCCTGGGACTTGTTTTTCCCCCTGGGGGATAAACAAACCTTTTTGTATCCCATAAAGGAGGATCACCCAGCGGAGACTTCCTCCAGGGCACTCCAGTGCGGAGTTGCAAGCCTCCTAGAGGGTTGCAACTCTTTTAAGGAGAGGGGTGATGCGGTAGCGGGAGCGTCTCCCCAGCGCGACCGCAGAAGTCTCCGCAGGCGTAAGAATGACCTCAGCAGAGGCGTAATCCCAGATTGGGAAATAGCGATTTTTATAGTTAATTTTATAGATTTTCGCAATAAATTAATCAATTTTCCTTCTGTGCCTCTCCAGAGACCATGTAGCCAGGACTAATCCTGCCATGCGGCAAAAATCCTGGAAAGATTTGTATAAAAAGTGGTCAAATGGACTCCCAAAGCGATCGAAATCAAGAAGATAACACCGCTGACCAGAGTCATGGTTGAAGCCTGATTTTTGTGCTCTGTTGCATTTTCAGGGTCTTCAAGGGCCAACGCGGCGGGCCCCCACCCTACCGCTTCAGTATGTTGTGACAGGAGGAAATGGTTCCGGCATGCCATCATTATCCTCTGTCCAGCACCTATCCAGATTGAAGACTGAATGTTCCATCAAGACAATGGCTGTCCACTTCCACGAAGGAAGGGCCCAAGTGCCAACAGTGGGTGAAAAAATAGAAACAGATGACAGTCCATTCAGTGAGCTGGGGCCCATACCTTCAGTGGGCGTTAGATCCCATCAACCCCAGCAATGCAGAGAAGAACAATGTACAGATTGCTACTGATCATCCAGGATCAGTCAGGATTCAGGGTAGAGGTACTGCAGAGGCTATGCCAGCGCCTGCAGTGCCTGGATTCAGTCAGACTACTTGCAGCACACATATATCAGTCGGAATACTCAGCATACCTTACTTCAGTTTGGCTCAGGGACACCAGAGGTTCCTGTACTCATACCACAAGCAGTGCTGTTTACAGCCACAGCCTCCACAAGCATGGTCACTATAGGTCGTCATCAATTTTTGTCTTTACGCTACGACCAATTTTCTATGTGCCATTTTGGCCTATTGCTGCTTATAGTAAATTTGCTCATGAGCACATTGCCGGAATTTAGTCAGTCCATGTGTTGATTTTTCGAACTCATATCTTCATCTACATGTTCAGTTTGAGCCTCAGTAATGATTCCAGTGAAGCAGCATGCTTGCCACTCTGTGTTCATGCTTTTACTTGGTTATGACTCACGTTGGGCTTACCACACCATTGCAACCTCCAAAAAGTTTTGGAGATTTCAAATTGTGTGTGTTCACTTATTCACTTGGTTCATTTGGGTCTTTGGGGCAAATCTCATTGTTCCTTGACCCTAGACCTCCCCATTGTTTCTACTTTGCGTATTTGAACTTGTTTTGGTATGTTCTTTCACTTACCCAATCTATTGGAACCAAGTCTGCCAAGTGTATAGGGTAGTGGTTTTACATGGTCCCAGAGATGTACATTATGGACCCGGAAAACCACCCTGTCATGTAGTCTCTTGGCGGGTAAACAGTAAAGAACCCATGAGGAGTTGGACCTTGGGGTTGTGTCCTATGTTTCAATGGTGCTCTGTACTCTGTATTGAGCATTTGTTGGAAGGTTACTGGTACATAGGTTCACTGTTTTGAATTTTCTCTGGAATTTTGTTGAAAATGTCAAATTTCATGAGGTCACTTCTGGGCCATGGGAAAGGTGGGCCATCTTCTGAATTTGGGCCAATATTTCACCCATGGTCTCTCCTCAGTGTCTCCCCCCGCATATTTGAGGAGTTTCGGTTATGGCCTACCCTTATGAAATCGGACCAAACCCATATGTCACCTCAATTTTGACTTCCAATCTGACTCACGAATGTATGCATAAGCCCTTTTTGAGGTCCCCCAAAAATGACCTCAAAAAATGGGTATTGGAGCTTGTTGCCTTGCTCGGACCTGAGGGTGACTTAGGGCCAAACCCTTTAGGACAATCTTATCCTCACCAAATACTTTCTGCATCCACTTCTTTGGACCTTAGGCTGACCCTATGCGGGAGTTTTTTGCATTCTTTTCTCCCTTGTTTTTCACCTAAGGGGAATTTCGCCAAAGTGCGCAGCCTACCAGACTTGTGACAGTGGCACGGTATCAGAAAGACAGACTCGGATATCTGCTGGGCAGAATGTCTGACTGATGTCCTTTGCATGTGCCCACATAAAATCCTTCGAATCCCCTTTGCTTTGCCGGGCAATTGTGTTGAAGTGGGTAACCTCTGATTTTTGGTTTTGCCTGTTTTTGTGCCCTGCTTCTCATGCTAGGTCTCAGAGCCCGTGTGGAGTTGGGTCCTGCCCCCCTACCTGTGTCAGGGTGAAGGTCTTCGCTACCCCCAACCAGCCTTGTTTCCTTTTGGCATTTGGGATCCTGAGGTGGTATGGGCGATTTACCACTTTACCCCCTTTTCCACAGAATTTCTCGGGCCTAAGTCTTATAGGCACCCAGGACCACCACCACCCCTACGGTGGTGTGGTGGGACTATCTCCTGCCCCAAGGAGAGTTGAGTTGAGGTATTTCGGGAGGATGGAGGCTGAGTGTGTAGGCACTAGACCCCAGCCTCTGGAGTCCTGTAGTGCCGGGAGTGGAGAGTGACAACCCCCCCACTACGGAAGCCTTTGACAGCCAATGGGCCTTACCGATGTCTTGTTGTTTTTGCATGTTTTGTTCTTTCTCCTTGGGGATCCTGAATCAGGCTACTGAGGATGTGCTGAGTGGGAGACTCGGCTCCCTTTGTCCCCCCCTCTCCTGCCTTGATGCCCTTTTCTTTTGTCACTTATGTTGATCACTGCACCTTACCCTAACCGGGACATGGTTTGGAGGATTTACATGTTCCTATGACCATTTGTACATGCTTTCTTTCCTTTGTTGTTTAGACCTCAAAGGGATTGCTTCGATTTCGCAATGCCGATGGATGCACACTGAGTTCGAGTGGATGTGAGTGGTCTTCTTCTTGTGCTAGGCTTACGTGCAAGGGAGGAGGCCGCATGGGCTTGGAGAGGGTTGACCGGGGGATGGTGGCCCCGGACCAGCAAATCGAAGCATCGACCAGCCCCACATTCCGAGCGCCATCGGTAAGGCGCAAATCAAGCCCATTATCCTCGGAAAGTGTCAATCCCTCGGAGATGGACTTCAAAGAGACCATGGATGCCCTCACCAAGGCCCTCATGGAGTTGAAAGACTCCGGGAGGGAGCGCCTCACCATCCAATGCGGCATAGAGGACTTCATCATTGACTTGGGCCCTGCCCTGCGGGTATGCAGCCCAGCCCTGGCCATCAAGGAGCGCTGGGAGTCCATGGAGAAGAGGATCTCAGTGATGGAGGAGGCCGTCAGCGCCCCCCTACCGACCTCCTCGCGTCCACCGAGCCGGGCAGCCCCAGCTCAGGACCACCCCCTGAGGACGGCGCCTCAATTCCTCCAAGGGGAGGCCCCTTTCTCAGTGGCCGTCCCCTCGCAGCCCTGGAGGCGCCGATCAATTGAAGGGCAGCTACAATGGTCGCCGCCAACTCAACAATCGCCGGCGCCTTCGAGTTCATCAAAGAGATCATGGGAACCCCGTGCGCCCATAACGGTGACGAGCACCCCACGCCGCCGCCGCCGAAGAGGATGTGGAGCCTGCCAACAAGTGAAGAGTCGACCACAACGTGAAGGGCCCGAACCAGCCCCAGAGGCCCCGTTGCCCGCCCTCGATGACTCCACAGTGCTGAGCGACGCCCCCGAGGTCCTGAATGACCCCCCGCTTTGCCGCCGGGGCTGAGCTGGGGCCGAATCAACCCCATTCAGCCCCCCCAGAGGAGCCCATGGAGTTGACCACCGCGGACCAACAGCAGAGCCTCGTGAAGGACCCCTTGGACTTCAGGGATGTCGGCTCAGGGGTCAAGGAGGCCGAGAAGGATGCCCAATGCGCCCCCTCAGGGGCTAGGCAGGCCGAGGACGCGACCACAAATGGGCAGGGCACTGTGGCAACCTGCCCCTGCCCTGAGGAGGCCCCCAAGACCGTGCAGGACATGCTGACGATCAACCCCAGCCCTTTGGAGGCTCCACAGCCCGGGCCACCACGCTCGCTCAATCGCCTCCAACAATTATGGGGATTCATTGCTCCCGAGTGCGACGACCTGATCTGAAGCCCTTGGGATCCGCCATGCGGGGGATGTGCCTGCAGATGTACTCAGGTGCAACCGGATGACCTACGGGGAGTGGCACTACCCTGCCAAGACGAGCATTAAGTTATATGCAGGTCTGGTTTCTGGTTTTGAGCCCAGTCTGGATGTTTATAGGGGTCCCTGTTGGTAACGGGGATCCACCAGACGGGAGCAGGAACCAGCAGACCTGCAGGGTGCTACTTTTTGTGTTTGGCAGCAGGTTTGATCCAGGTTGGGCTTGAGCCGTCGCAACCGGCCTATGCCACATCTTCTATTGTACATAGGAAGTACTGCATTGCCTGATTCTGTGTCTATAGGGGTATGTCAGCCTATGATGGCCAGAGCCCCAGAAAATTTGCAGCGCCCGGCTCAGTGTGACAGTAATGTCCCACTGGTGATAGGACGTGGGGCTCCCTTCCACTCTGTGACCTGGCACCCCCATGGCACCATAGCTGGCACATGCGCTGGGGGCGGGTCCCCACAAGGGTAGGGCGTGCTGGTCTACCCCTCACTTCTGCAGGTCCATGGCACTCAGTCCATGGCACCAACAAGGCATTGAAAAATGAGGTACAGGTCCCATACCAACCTGGGTGTTCGCCTGCGGCACTTAACCTTCAAGGGGGGGCAGGTTCTGATGCTGAAACTGGTAATCTATCAGGAAAACGAACTGCCCCGTTCGCGGTTTACCCCTAAAGGGCTTTTCTATCCACCCACGGGCTGAGAAAGGAAGCGAAAGAAACTGGACACAGGCCGATTGCAACGGCTCAGGCCTCACATCAGCACAGCTGCAGATTCTCTGGGGCTCTGGCCATCGGAGGCTGACATACGCCTATAGACACTCAGAATCAGGCAATGCAGTGGTTCCTATGTACAAGAGAGGATGTGGCATAGGCCGGTTGCCACGGCTCAAGCCCAATCTGGATCAAACCTGCTGACAAACACAAAACGTAGCACCCTGCAGGTCTGCTGGTTCCTGCTCCCGTCTGGTGGATCCCCGTTGCCAACAGGGACCCCTATAAACATCCAGACTGGGCTGAAAACCAGACACCAGACCTGCGTATAACTTAATGCTCGTCTTGGCGGGGTAGTGGCACTCCCCGTAGGTCATCCGGTTGCACCTGAGTACAACCGCAGGCACATCCCTCGCATGGCGGATCTCAAGGGCTTCAGATCAGGTCGTAGCACTCGGGAGCGATGAATCCCCATAATTGTTGGAGGCGATTGAGCGAGCGTGGTGGCGCGGGCTCTGGAGCCTCCACAGGGCTGGCATTGATCGCCAGCATGTCCTGCACGTTCTTGGGGGGCTCCTCAGGGCAGGGGCACGTTGCCACAGTGCCCTGCTCATTCGTTGTCTCGTCCTCGGCCAGCTCAGCCCCTTAGGGGGCGCATTGGGCATCCTTCTCGGCCTCCTTGACCCCTGAGCGGACATCCCTGAAGTCCAAGGGGTCCTTTACGGGGCTCTGCTGTTCGTCCGCGGTGGTCAACTCCATGGGGTCCTCTGGGGGGGCTGAATGTGCCGGATTCGGCATCATCTCAGCCCCGGCGGCGAAACGGGGGGTCATTCAGGACCTCGGGGGCGTCGCTCAGCACTGTGGAGTCATCGAGGGCCCGCAACGGGGCCCTTGGGGCTGGTTTGGGCCCTTCACTTTGTCGTCAACTCTTCACGTGTTGGCAGGCTCCACATCCTCTTCGGCGGCGGCAGCGTGGGGTGCTCGTCACTGTTGTGGGCGCACGCGGTTCCCATGATCTCTTGGATGAACTCGAAGGCGCCGGCCATTGTTCAGTTGCCGGCGACCATTGTGGCTGCCCTTCAACTGATGGGAGGCTCCAGGGCTGCAAGGGGGTGGCCAGTGAGATAGGGGGCTCCCCTTGGGGGAATTGAGGCGCCGGGCTCAGGGGGTGGTCCTGAGCTGGGGCTGCCGGTCTCAGTGGACGCAAGGAGGTCGGTAGGGGGGCGCTGACGGCCTCTCCCATCACTGAGATCTTCTTGTCCATGGACTCCAAGCACTCCTCGATGACCAGGGCTGGCCTGCATACCCCGAGGGCAGGACCCAAGTCAATGATGAAGTCCTCCAAGATAGGGAGGCGTGCCATGCCGCATTGGATGGTGAGGCGCTCTCTCCGGGAGTCGTCCAACCCCATGAGGGCCTTGGTGAGGGTATCTATGGTCTCTTTGAAGTCCATCTCCGAGGGATTGACACTTTCCGAGGATAATGAGCTTGATTTGCGCCTTACCGATGGCACTCGGGATGTGGGGCCGGCCGATGCTTCAATTTGCTGGTCCGGGGCTACCGTCCCTGGGTCGTCGCTCTCCAAGCCCACGCGGCCTCCTCCCTTGCACGTAAGCGTAGCACAAGAAGAAGACCACTCACATCCACTCGAACTCAGTGTGCATCCATCGGGATTGCGAAATCGAAGGAATTCCTTTGAGGTCTAAACAACAAAGGAAAGAAAGCATGTACAAATCGTCATAGGAACATGTAAATCCTCCAAACCATGTCCCGGTTAGGGTAGGGCGCAGTGATCAACATAAGTCACAAAGGACAGGGCATCAAGGCAGGAGAGGGGGGGACAAAGGGGGCCCACGCTTCAACTCAGCACATCCTGGGTAGCCTCATTCAGCATCCCCAAGGAGGAAGAACAAAACATGCACAAACAACAAGACATGGGTAAGGCCCATTGGCTGTCAAGGCCTACCCTGGTGGGGGGGTTGTCACTCTCCACTCCCGGCACTACAAGACCCCAGATGCTGGGGTCTAGTGCCTACACACTCAGCCTCCATCCTCCCGAAATATCTCAACTCAACTTCACTTGGGGCAGGAGAGAGCCCCACCACACCACCGTAGGGGGGGTGGTGGTCCTGGGTGCCTATAAGACTTAGGCCCTAGACATTCTGTTGAAAAGGGGGTAAAGTGGTAAATCGCCCATAACACCTCAGGATCTTACATCCCAAAGAGAAACAAGGGTAGTTGGGGGTAGCCCAGACCTTCACCCTGACACACGTAGAGAGGCAGGACCCAACTCCACACGGGCTCTAAGACCTAGCATGGGAAGCAGAACACAAAAACAGGCAAAACCAAAAATCAGAGAATACCCACTTCAACACACTTCCCCGGCAAAGCAAAGGGGATTCGAAGGATTCTATGTGGGCACATCCGAGGGGCATCAGTCAGACATGATGCCCACCAGATATCCGAGTCTGTCTTTCTGATACCGTGTCACCGTCACAAGTCTGGTAGGCAGCGCACTTTGGTGAAATTCCCCTTAAGTGAAAAACAAGGGAGAAAAGAATGCAAATAACTCCCGCATAGGGTCAGCCTAAGGTCCAGGGAAGTGCATGCACAAACAATTCGGGGAGGAGTTGATTTTGGCTAAAGAGTCTGGCCCTACCTTTCCCTCAGGTTGGAGTAAGGCAACAAACTCTAATACCCATTTGCTGAGGTCATTTTTGGAGGACCTCAAAAAGGGCTTATGCATACATTCCTGAGTCAGATTTGAAGTCACAATTGAGGTGACATATGGGTTCGGTCCGATCCCATAATGGTAGGCCATAAACCAAACTCCTAAAATATGGGGAGAAGACACTGCTGAGAGGCCATGGGTGAAATATTGGCCCAACCCCAGAAGATGGCCCAACTTTCCCATGGCCCAGAGGTGACCTCATGAAATTTGGAATTTTCAACCAGATTCAAGAGAAAATTCAAAAGAGTGAAGCTATGTACCAGTAACCGTCCAACAAATGCTCAATACAAAGTAGAGAGCACTATTGAAACATAGAGAAAAACCACAAGGTCCAACCCATCATGGGCTTTTTACTGTTTACCCGCCAAGTGACTACATGACAGGGTGGTTTTCAGGGTCCATAATGTACATCTCTGGGACCATGTAAAACCACTATCCTATACAGTTGGCAGACTTGGTTCCAATGGATTGGGTAAGTGAAAGAACATACCAAAGTAAGTTCAAATACGTAAAGTAGAAACATTGGGCGGGTCCAGGGTCAAGGAACAATGATATTTGCCCCAAACACCCAAAGAAAACAAGTGAATGAAGTGAACACACAAAATTTGAAATCTCCAAAATGTTTCAGAGGGTGTAATGGTCTGGTAAGCCCAAAGTGAGTTATAAACAACTAAACGCATGCACGTAGAGTGGAAAGCATGCTGCCTCACTGGAATCATTTTTTGGGTTCGGGCTCAACATGTAGATGAAGATATGAGTTCGAAAAATCAACACATGGACTGGGTAAATTCTGGCAATGTGCTCATGACGAAATTAACTATAAGCAGCAATAGGCCAAAATGGCACATGGAAAATTGATCATAGCGTAACGACAAAAATCGACGACAGCCTATGGTGACCATATATGAATAGTAGAGACCATGGAGACCAGGAATGATCGAGAGTTCAACCAAAAACTCAATAGTAGTAGATCTTCATGGTCACCACAAGTGAACACATGAAAAATATATAAGTCAAGACACAATCATTAAAATTCATGTGTGGCCCTATGTACCATAAATCACGGCCCAACAGGATGCATTAACCAAAGAGGACACATGCCACAACACGCACAAACATCACTTAGATTCCAACTCCACAAGAGCTTGGATATCCAAGCTCAAAAGGTAGGCCCATGAAAGGCCAAAAATGAGTGATTTTTGGCATAAAGGAACTACGCCATAATTAGCTCAAACAGTTTAAAACTTCGAACGAAAAGATGTCGAAAGCGTCGAAACGCAACCAAACCTTGAACATATATTGTTCGTACTCACCAAGTACGAACAAAATGAGCTCTTACTTATTTTCCGTCGCCACTATATCTTGGAGATATAGTGGCGAACTTTGAGCAAATGAAAACAAAGTGCCAAACATCTCGAAAGTAAAATTGACACCTAAAGTCGCCAATGGCTCAAATGAACTTGAATCAAGGTTATTATGGAATTAGAGACCTGTTGTAACGATGTCAGAAAGAAAATTATCGAAAAATCGACAATTACGCGACTCACTGACTCGAGAAAATGGCATCATGAACGACACAAAAATGCACTATTCATGCATAGATGTGGGTCCCACCATGGAGTGTGGTGACCCACCACGACCATATCTTGACATTGCAAAGGGAAGGCAAGGCAAACAAAAATGATTACCAATGTTGACATCAACCTGAGATCAATGAACTCAACATGACCTTGAGATTCACCATAGGTTGTTCATCACAACCAAAACACAATTCAATCATAATAATTTAGGCATGTCTCTAAAATGGCTTGCAACTCACACAAACAAATAACATACAATTGCAGAGGACAGTCATGCCATTGCACTGCATCTCTTTTCAACAGAAATGGATGGAAAATCTCAATTTACGGTTAGGCAGAAGTGAGCACATGAACCGCATAAGATGTGCATGCCATGCCTAATCTAACAATGGGGGGTAAGAGAAAAAGGCACCGTAAGGTGCCGGCAACGATGCCTGAGGTATCCCTATCCTTTAAATGGCGGGGCATCAGAATGTTAGGGGTTTCTGAAAATTGTGGCACGGGAGCCGGACCTTTTAATTCCCTATTATAAACTAAGTATTGACTATTACAACTCTGCAGTCAGAATTAATTCCGGTCAACAGGATGAAGTTGCAGTAAAGGCCAGTTCATGGTCTCGCGATTTGGGTCGCCAGATCCCAACTGGCAGTTCGCTCGCGAACGGGCGCGACGCCGGTTCACCACCAGGCTGCTGCCAATATCTAGCTTCTGTATCTATGCAAATTGAAGGCAAATTCGCATAGCTATCAACAGGGCAATGAATTCCCTAATGACTGATACAAAAGCGGCAGAAAAGCACGCCGAGTTCCCTGATATCCCTACTGCAGGTTCAAGTCAAAAGTACCATGAAAGGAAAGGTTAAGGGGGGGAAGAAGGCCAATGATATCCCCTATCAAATCCCATAGTGTGGGCCTATAATAGCCTACACAAAGGGATGACGGGGGTCAGCACAAAGAGGAGTATGTGTCCCCGTAACCAGGGATCAGGCCCCACAGGGGGGACCGGGGGGTGCAGGGCATGACGGAAACCAAACAAGGAGCTCCTGAGCATTGGGCGTCAGTTCCACTTGTGGGAATCCACTCCGCTTGTCCATCTTCGTCTTGCAGCGGCAGGAGGCTATCTTCTCGAGGATTGATTCCATGTTAGGAATGGACCCTGGGTGGTTCAACGTCTTCTTGTTCAGTCCTCCGTAGTCCACCACAAGCCGTTTGGCCGTAGACCCAGGCTTCGCCACCAGGAAACGGGGGCTGCAATGTTGGCGGTAGTCCCGATCCTTGTACTCCAGAACCTGGCCAGCACTGGACATTCTTGTATCTGTCACGCAATCTCATTGGCCTGCTCTTTAGGAGCCGGGGAGGGTCTCCTACGTATCTTGTGACCCACAAACTCGGGCTTCAGCTTGAGGTCGATCTGTACTAGCTTGTCACAGGAAGCGGGAGGGAGTATTTCTCCAAACACCTCCAGGTAGGCCCTGATCAGCTTCTGTACTCTAGGGTCCAAGAGCTTGATGTTGTCTTCAAAGTCCTCGTCAGGGTGTAGATTGCTTGCCCCTTGAGGTTTGAGGTTTGAGGTTTGATTTTGCGGGTACTAGACGCCTTTCGGCCCCGGGGGGCCACCTGGTCGGGCCAGGTGATATCCTCCCCACCGGGTCCTAGTGGGGGTCCCTCCAAGACGCACCTCCTGCCTGGTGGCGGAGTCCCCCGGGTTCACAGAGCTCGGAGCCCCGTCCTTCCCCGGCGTCCCCGTTTCGCCACTCCCCGGTCAGTGCATCAATTCGCAGCCGTGGCTGCGGACGCTTACCCACTGCGTCGCCCCCCTAATGCGTGGTCGCCCGAGGCGCCGGCGCCGCCGGGCCCGTGCTACTGGCTTGTCGCCAGTGGGACCCCCTTGGGCTGGCGCGGAGGCTGCCTAGCTTAGGGGTTGGGGCGTGGCGCTGTGCACCACTACTGCCTTGGCGGGCGCAGTGCCCCGTCTGTGTGTGCGCGGCGCTCGCGGCCGGTTTGGGGGGGTTCGGGCCGGCCCCTGGCGTCGTGTCTCTTTCGTTTCCCCCTCCCCGCCCCGCGTGTTCCGCGCTGCGTATGGCGGGCCGTCCCGTCCGGGTGTCCCTTACCCTCGCTCGCTGGTACGCCATTCCATGCGGTCTGTGCGTTCCGCGCGCTCGGTCCGGTAGCCCTGCCGGTAGTCCCCGCGTGTCCCTTTCGTGTGTGTGCGCTCGCGCTCTCGCGGTGTCCGCTCCCCCCCCCCCTGGGTGGTGTGGCGCGCGCATCTCGCGTGGTCCCGGCACTGGGCGCTGGTAGGGCCGTTCCACGTGGTCAGTGCCCCTCCGCGTGTCCTGCCCCGGTCCCCTGCTCCGTCTGGCGTGCTTGGGGGGGGGCGGTCCGGTCCCTGTTCCCCCCTACTTGGCTTGAGGCTGTGGGGGCGGCGGCAGGGCGTCCCCGGGGGGGTGCCTTCGACCGTTGCGTGGGGCGTCTGGGGTCTTGCGCTCCTCCTCCCCCGACTGTCCGTCCACTGGGTGGGCTGTCGGGGTCCGCGTCGTGGGCGCGGGCGTGCGGGCGTGGTAGCCCTGCTCTGTCCCTGTGGGGGCTGCGCGCCGCGGGGCGGGTCCATGGCGTTCTTATGCTGGGGGGCGGGCTGGGGGGGGGGGGGGGGCGTGCGCCGTTTCCTCCGGCTGTGCGGCCGGGGCGGGGCCTGTAGGGCGGGGTGTCGCTCTGCCTCTTTCCGTCCCTCTGCCTTCCCTGGGCAGGCAACAAAGCGGGCGTCACTGGCGTTGTGCTGTCCATGGGGGGCGTGGCCCCCCATACCACTCCGGTTCGTGCTCACCCGGCTTCTCTGGGTACGATCTGTGCGGCGTCCCGGTGCGCAGGCGTGGGCCCGCTTGTTCTTCGCGGCTCCCATGTGAGCCGGCGGCTGGGGCGGGGGGGCGGGTCACACTCTGGCTCCCCTCTCGGGCGGGGGGGGCCCATCCCGCCTGCCTCGGTGGGTGGGGGCCGGGGCCCCCGCGGCTGGCGGGCTGGTGGGGGGGCGGGGGGGGGGGGGTGTCGCGCCGCGGCCTCCCTGCTCTCGTTCGGGGCGGCGGCCTACGGTACTCCTTTCTGGCCCTCTCCGTGTCGCCGGCGCGCTCCCTTCCGGCGCGCGCGTGCGGTTGGGGCTGAAGTGCCGCCCCGGGGGGGGGGGGGGGTGAGGGGCGGCCCGTGGGCCGCTCCCCCGGGGGCCCCAGCTGACCTGAACCCCCCCTCTGTCACCTCGGAGTGGGCTGTGGTTACGGGAGGGTCATGTGGGGCGCGGCCTCCTTCCTGTTCCGTTGTGCGCGTTGCTCCGGCGCGCCAGTGTGGGTTCGCGGGAGCAGGTCCAGCCGCCGTTGCCCTTACCGCGTCGCCTTTCCTCCTGAGGGGGGGGGCGCCCCCCCGGCCCTGGGGGGGCGGAGGGCCGCGCCTGTGGCTCCCCAGCTGAGGTGGGTGCGGGGGGGGGGGGTGGGGGGGCCGCCCCCCCGCCCGCTCTACGGCCTGTGTGGGAGGGGGGGGGGGGGGTGGGGGGGGCCCTTTGGTCCCCTGGCGATGCCTCCTGTCGGCAGGGGGGGGGGGCGGCATGGCAGTCCTGGCCCCGGGGGCCAGCCATCGGCCGGGGGGTCGCGCCCTTCCCCCGCCCCCCTCTACCGAGAGCCGGATTCTCGTGCAGGCCCTCGCTGGGGTCCCTCAACCCCCGGCCGTTGTCGCGCGGCGCTGGCCGGCCGGGGGTGGCCGTGAGGGTTAGCGGTCAGTGGTTAGCGGGCTGCGGGGCAGCAGGTTCCCCCCCGCGCTCGTTGTCTCCGCACTCCCTCCCGCGGGAGGTGGCGGGCCCTCTTGCGTCGTGCCGTACCGTGGGGGGGGCGGGGGTCGGGGGGCCCAGCCCCCCCCCCGAACTCTCCCGTACCCGCCGTCTGGGCTTTCACCTGTGCCGCCGCTTGTATGGGGGCTGGGGCTGCGGCGGCGGCGGGTTGTGCCGGCGGTAGCGCCAGTGGGCGAGGGCGCTGCGCAAAGCCCGGGGGAGCCAGTTGTTGGCGTCCGCATCCGTGATGCGGAGCACCGCTCCCCCTTCGGGGAAGGCCGGCCACGCCGGCTCCCCGTCGGGCCACGCCGCCCGGATCACTGACCTGAACCCCCCCTCTGTCACCTCGGAGTGGGCTGTGGTTACGGGAGGGTCATGTGGGGCGCGGCCTCCTTCCTGTTCCGTTGTGCGCGTTGCTCCAGCGCGCCGGTGTGGGTTCGCGGGAGCAGGTCCAGCCGCCGTTGCCCTCACCGCGTCGCCGTTCCTCCTGAGGGGGGGGGCGCCCCCCCGGCCCTGGGGGGGCGGAGGGCCGCGCCTGTGGCTCCCCAGCTGAGGTGGGTGCGGGGGGGGGGGGTGGGGGGGCCGCCCCCCCGCCCGCTCTCGGGCCTGTGTGGGAGGGGGGGGGGGGGAGTGGGGGGGGCCCTTTGGCCCCCTGGCGATGCCTCCTGTCGGCAGGGGGGGGGGGCGGCATGGCAGTCCTGGCCCCGGGGGCCAGCCATCGGCCGGGGGGTCGCGCCCTTCCCCCGCCCCCCTCTACCGAGAGCCGGATTCTCGCGCAGGCCCTCGCTGGGGCCCCTCATCCCCCGGCCGTTGTCGCGTGGCGCTGGCCGGCCGGGGGTGGCCGTGAGGGTTAGCGGTCAGTGGTTAGCGGGCTGCGGGGCAGTAGGTTCCCCCCCGCGCTCGTTGTCTCCGCACTCCCTCCCGCGGGAGGTGGCGCGCCCTCTTGCGTCGTGCCGTACCGTGGGGGGGGCGTGGGTCGGGGGGCCCAGCCCCCCCCCCAAACTCTCCCGTACCCGCCGTCTGGGCCTTCACCTGCGCCGCCGCTTGTGTGGGGGCTGGGGCTGCGGCGGCGGCGGGTTGTGCCGGTTGTAGCGCCAGTGGGCGAGGGCGCTGCGCAAAGCCTGGGGGAGCCAGTTGTTGGCGTCCGCATCCGTGATGCGGAGCACCGCTCCCCCTTCCAGGAAGGCCGGCCACGTCGGCTCCCTGTCGGGCCACGCCGCCCAGATCACTGACCTGAGGACCCTCTCGTGGTCCTCTGGGGCTGCCCAACCCCCCGGGGGTACCTCTCGGTTTCCTCTGTCCCTCCGGAGGAGCACGGCATCGAAGGGCCGGTTCCTCGACCTCCTGAAGGTCCCCTGGTTGGCCCAGCACAACCACCCGTACACCTCCCCCACCAGGGGGAGGGTCTCCTCCCCCAGAGGGTCTGGGACCGCGCCCCAGTCCCGGTCCCATGGCTGGCCCTCCTCCGCCCCCCGTGCCGGTCCCTCTCGCCGCCCCTGCGCCTGCGGGGCCGATGCCGCGCCCCGTCCCCCCTCCGCCGAGGCCATCTGCGCCGGCTCCGCCCTTGGCGCGGGGGGGGCTTGATGGTGCTGGTGTCGTGGGGGTTGGGGGGGGACCAGCTCGCCAGCGTCAGGGTCGATGTTGTAGAGGTGGTGGTGGTGGTGGTGGTGGTGGTGGTGGATGTGGTGTGCCGGCATCTGTTGGATGCCGGGCGGGATGCACCCCACCGGCTGCACGTCCGGCTGCGGGGGCGCCCCGCCCTCTGCCCCCCTACCTTCGTCCCGTCCTCCCCCCTGGGCTCCCATGCCCCGTCCCGCCTGTCCCTTGGGGCCCGCGGCGCCCTTGCCCTTGCCCTTGGGCCCCTTTCCAGCCCCCTGCCCGTGTCGCGGGTCCCGCCTCCCGTCCCCCACGCCCTGGCCCGCTCGCTCTCCCACCTCCCCTCGCCCTGCCCCCTGCACCTGGGCTCCCTGCCCGCGCCCCTGCGCGCCCTTCCCGTGCCCTGGCCCCTCCCCGGCCCCCTGCCCGTGTCGCGGGTCCCGCCTCCCTTCCCCCACGCCCTGGCCTGCTCGCTCTCCCACCTCCCCTCGCCCTGCCCCCTGCACCTGGGCTCCCTGCCCGCGCCCCTGCGCGCCCTTCCCGTGCCCTGGCCCCTCCCCTGCCCCCTGCCTGTCGCACCGTCAGCTGCCTGCGCTCTGCTTCCCCCCGCTGCTGCGCCCTTCCTGGACCACTCGCCGGGCGTCCCGCTGCCTTTGCAGCTGCGGCAGCGTGACGCCCGGCGGCGAGCGCTCGCGCGCCGGGGGGCGGACGTGCCGCTCCCCCCGGGGGGAAGGGCTTGGGGGGGAACGGCTGGGGGGGGCTGGTGTGGGTGTGGGTGGGGTTGGCGTGGGCGCGGTACTTGCTTGCCCCTTGGTGTATGGAAGCAGGGTGGTGATCGTCGACCGGCTCAGCGTCCATGGTAGTGTCCCCTTGATAGGCGCGTTGAAGATCCCGTTCCACAATCTCAGATGGCCGGTGGCAGCATAGGCACGCTTGAAGGGGTTGGCATACGCATTCCTTTGACAGTTCATGTTCGTCCGGGGTCCTCACAGGGGCACCCCATAGGCTGTTCGTGAGCATGGGATCCACCTCCCTTTCCCAGGTAGTGATCTTCTGTTCAAAGTCCTCCTTCAGTTGGGAGATACCTCCCATAGACCCTTGCTTCAAAAGCCATGAGCGACGGGTAGGCTTAGCGCAGCATAGTTTTTTCGCCACCAATCTCCTCTTGGAGTCCATGTAGTCTCTCAGCCTGGATCGGGGTTCCAACTCCCCGTCCAGGGACTCCTCTCCCCTAATGCAGAGTAGGGGTTTCTGTGGGGCAGCGTACTCAGCGTTCTCCACTTCCTGCACGCATGTCTGCACAAAGAAGGCATCATGCTCGGTTTCGTCATCAGAGTGTATTGAGCTGAGTAGCTCGGATAGGCCACACTTTGAGACTACATCAGGATTAGGTATATGGCAGGGGGAGTTGGAGGCAGTGGTGTCAGACACGACGTATTCGTCTCCCCCTGGAGTAGTCTCCACAGCATCTTGAGGCCGTAGTCGGTCTTTCAGGACACTCAGGGTATAGCCGTTGCTCTCACCTTGAATTTCCTGGACAATAGCGGGGTTGAGATCTTCCCAGGGCACAGGGGCCGGACCCCCGTCCACCACACTGAGCATACTCCCCTATCAAGGTTTCCCAAAAGGCGTCTTACAGCCCAGAGGCACGTAGATGGCGTCATCAGGCAACTGGACGGAGATGAGCGTCAGCTTGTCCAACAGAGTACGCCAGTACTCATTTCCCCCATAGGCTCCCCAATCGGGGAACAATGGACCATACGGGAACGTCCGGGGGCCACCTTGGTCAAGACCTTCCCCAGTTCCCCAGTTCCCCGAAAGAGGGCCAGTAAAGTTTGTAGCAGTAATTTTTCCCCTTGCTGCAGTAGAAGTCCAGGACATGTTGCTTGTCGCTGGCGGATAGCTTCACGTTCCGGTCCTCCCAGGAGTATCCCAACTCCTTCAGACCTTGGTGTAGGAGATCCACTAGGAGCTGGTAGTCCTCCGTCTTGAAGGCCACCTTCATGGTAGAGGGCTCTTTCTTGCATACCCTCAGGTAGCTTGACGTGTGCTCAGATTGCTCCAGAGGTACAGATTCCCGGCCGTCACCATGGTCCACATGGAGGACGTAGGGCGCTTGTAGCGTGAAGGAAAGTATCTCGGCGTGCTCGACGAAGAAGTCAGTCCCCGGAACGAAGTCGAACGCCTCGGTATCCATCACGTAGAACCGAAGGGCAATACTCCTGGAGCCCATAGGCACATCAATTTCACAATCCCCACACCTGTGCATCACATGGCCGTCCCCTATCACTATGGCTGCGGTAGGCATGACCTTCTTCAGGTTCCCACAAGGTAACATTTTCTGGGCCACTATATATGGATACATATATGGATATAGTGGCCTGAATATCCAGTACCCCCAGGTATTCTCATCCCCCTAGACGGATACGTACCAAGAACGCCAAATCAGTTCATACCCCGGCGCGTCCCTGTCAGAACTGGGCTGGACAGGTCACTTCAAACCCCTTCTTGCGCCCTTTCGGCGCCATCTGCGTAAAGCGCGAACGTTTACGGGGGTTAGGTTCATCCTCATCTTTGTTGCCACGCTTCGCTCGTTGTTCTTGTTGAGCTTGCGTCTGGAAGCGCGTCGTAGGCACCGGATTTGGCTGCCCAGTAGTGGGCTCAGAGTTCCGCCCTGGTGTAGGATTGGGGTCCCCTCCGGACCTGTCCGCGTTCTTGTCCTTGTCAGGCTTGCAGTCAAAGCCTACTCGTCCACCTTTGCCCTTCTCTTGGCCTTTCCAACGGCCCTTGGACTTCCCCTTGCCACTGTCCGGGTCGGCGTTGCCCTTGCCATTGCCGTTGCCACTGCCGTTCTCGTTCTTGAGCTTCGCCAAGAGGCGTTGCTTGTGGTAGCACTCGTCGTCGTAGTGCTTCCTCTTACCACAGATCACACAGGTGATAGTGCACCTTTAGTGGTCCGGCAGCTTGGCTTTGCCGCCGGTGTTGGTCTCCTGCTTCTTCCCCTGGACCACGAAGCAATTCCGCTGGTCGCAATCAGGGCAATAGATTGGGGCCACGCGAGGCAGGCGACGGCAAAATGCGGCAGGGAGCGACAGGAAGGCGACAGGGTGGCGACAGGAAGACGACAGGGTGGCGACAGGAAAACAACAGGAAAGCGGCAGGAAAGCGGCAGGGAAGCGAGAGGAAGCGACAGGCAGGCGACAGGAAGGCGACAGGGGAGGTGCGACAGGAGGGCAACAGGGAAGCGACAGGGCGGCGACAGGGTGGCGACAGGGAGACGACAGGGAAGCAACAGGAAACAAGACATAGCAACAGGATAAGCGACAGGAAAGCGAAAGGAAGGCGACCGGAGGGCGATAGGGCTAGCGGTGACAGGGAAGCGACAGGGAAGCGACAGGAGAAAGCGACAGGGGAGCGACAGGAGAGCGACAGGAGAGCGACAGGAGAGCGGCAGGGTGTTTTTTTGCGACAGGAAGGCAACAGGAAGGCGACAGGAAGGCGACAGGGATGCGACAGGAGAGGGACAGGCTTGTGGAGGACAACAAGTGGGACAAAATAGTACATGGTTTTTTATATAGGTGGATATATGTAAAGAAAACGAGAACCAATGATTTAGATTTATTGGGATTCTTATGAAGATGTCATTTCATTGTTACATGGATAAACTTTTACCATTTGGTGAATTTTAATCTTTTATGGAATCACTACATTCAGCAGGTAGATTTCACCTGAAACTGAAGGCCAAATGATAAAGATAAAGATAAGTTTCAACTGCAAACTGTCCCGATCATAAATGGTCCCGACATCCCAAAAACAAGAACTCGTCCCGACAGCAAGAACTCACGAGACCTGACTATAAACAATAAACAGAAAATGTGGCAGGAAGAGGACAAAAATAACACAGTCAGAAACAAATAAGAGCAAGAAAGAAAAGGTCCTTGTGTGTGTACAACTTAGCTGCTCGATCAGTGTGCCGCAGTGATAGCCGGCCCATTTCTATCCCCAAGATCAGGACCTATTTTTCCTCACAGGTTTCGTTGCACTGATCTATCGCCTATCCGAGGATTTCGGAGGAGCCCGGCAACAACGCGTTCACGACCCCAGGAACAGGCATGGTTGCGAGCCTACAGCTGAGCGGTCATGCAAATGTGCATAGTAGATCACCAAGAGTGTTAGGAATTTAGGATTGTTAAACAATGCAAATGATTGAACCATCGATCTACGATTTGCATCATTGCTTTGCACACCTTTGGGGAGGTTTGCTAAGGCGAGATCTCACAATTTGGCATGAACAAAGAACATTTTTAGTACTATCCAACTGCCTGTTTGAGGTATCTATGGCTTTCCATCGATAGGGTAACACATTGGGCGACAGGGAGGCGACAGGGAGGCGACAGGGAGGCGACAGGAAGGCGACAGTCAAGCGACAGGCAAGCGACAGACAAGCGACAGGAGAGCGACAGGTTACCACATTGGGCGACAGGCAGGCGACAGGGAGGGGACAGGGAGGCGACAGGGAGGCGGCAGGAAGACGACAGGCAAGCGACAGGCAAGCCACAGGCAAGCGACAGGAGAGCGACAGGTTACCACGTTGAGCGACAGGGAGGCGACACGGAGGCGACAGGGAGGCGACGGGGAGGCGGCAGGAAGACGACAGGCAAGCGACAGGAGGGCGACAGGGAGGCAACAGGAAATAGCAACAAAAGAGCGACAGGAGGGAACGACAGGAGAGCGACAGGAGAGCAACAGGAAGGCGCCAGGCAAAAAGTGGCATGGCGACAGGAAACGACAGGAAGCAACAGGAAGCGACAGGATAGCGACAGGAGGGCGGCAGGAAAGCGACAGGGAAGCGACAGGGGAGCGACAGGGGAGCGATGAAACAGCGACAGGGAAGCGACAGGCAAGGGACAGGGGAGCGACAGGGGGCTGAAAGTGCAAAAACAGCGACAGGGAGGCGACAGGGAGGCGACAGGATGGTGACAGGCGGGCGAGGTGGCCCGAATCCAATGAAGCAGGCATCCGTGCTCATCTCTGGCATCACACCAGAAGAGCTCTTGGACATTGCTCATAATGCGAGCATTTTTTGGGGTAGTCACCTGTGTAGATCAGAATCCTTGGTACCCTTGGCCAGGGCTTTCAAAGCCTCCCCCTCCAGGGCGGTAGGCGTTCAGATGCTGGTCGCTTTCTTTCTCCAACGCCAGCTCCAAAAGCAGCACAATCAAGTCCTCATAAGTGAAGGTCCTTGCCTTGCGCTCCGCCGTTGCCCCACATTCATCCCACACGCCTTGTGGGATGAAGGCCACAAACCAGAATAGCAGCTCGTCGCTGCCATAAGAACCAGGCGTCAGTCGCCCTACCCAGTGGTCCAAGTCGGCAAGCAACCCGGAAATCTGGGCGGCCTTGGGGTTGTTGGGCAACGGAGCCAGGTTCTAGATCTCGGTTCTGATGGAGAGGTCAGTCTCATAGGAAGGGTACTGTCTCTCTAAGTCAATCAACACGTCAGCCAAGGTAGCGGACTTTGTCACGATCTGCTTGACCTGGTTCTCCGGGTACTGTTTCTTGCAACAATGCAGGAGCAGATCACACTTCACCCGACCGCTGGCATGGGTCTGGCCCGTCATTCTTAAGAACCGACCAAAATTCTGGGCGAGCTCGCTGAGGTCCTTTCCAGTAAACTCAGGCCAATTCACCACAATTTTTGAGGTGGCGATTGCCTTAGCTTCTTTGGGTCGGTGTCTCTCATGTCGTCGGCTCTTCCTCTTTTTCTTCTTCTTTTTGTCCCTGGAGTGGTGGGGGACCTCAGGGTCATCGTCCTCAGAGGGTGAAGCAGACGATAGCGATGGCAGTTCGTCATCAGAGGGGTCACCGCCCAAGTCACTAGAGCCGTAGGGCTCAACATCAGCCATAGCCTTAGGGCTGTCAGTCCCAACTGGTCCAGCTCGGCTCCGGTGGAGTTCTCCACATGGCTGTAGGGCGGCTGGGCCGTTCTTGGTACAAAGGGACTCCTTGGTATTACAACAGGGTCCTGCATGGGTTCGCTCCTCACGCCTCCCAGGGTGTGACTCAGTTCCGCCACCAGATGGTTGTCTTGTAGACGATGTGGTGAAGCTCCCATGGTTGTAGGTGACCCTTGGGGAGGAATTAGCGGCTCCAATTTGACCCACAGTTCTTGAGTTAGATCACCAATTAGGTCTGCAGTGGCTCCTCGAAGAGCGTCGCGTATCTCCGACCGCGTCGGGACTTGTGTGAGGATCTTCCTGACCTCCAGCTCCCTCTCCCACATTACTCAGGGCCCCGTAGGCCACTCAGAGAGGTGAAGCCAGGTGCTGGCATGTTATAGCCAGTCTGGGACGCTGCAGAGCTAGGCATACCGGTCATGTCCACACCCGTGTGATAGCCCTCAGCGTAGCGACGCGGCATAGACTCACGGATACCGGTGTAGGTGGAGCTGGATGCCACCGGTTCGCTGACTGCAGTTGCCATAGGTGGCGCATCCGCGAATGAGTCCACACCATAGGTGGGGTAAGGCACACCAGTAAAGCCTAGACCCTCAGCCATAGGTGGAGTGGTTGTGGGTAATGATGTTGCTGGATATGAGGCTGGGAGTGTAGTGGTAGTTGGAGAGGCTGCTGCAGGGTGTTCAGAGGCGCTGGGTGCGCTCTCAGAAGTTTTGTCCTTGAAGGGTACCTCGTCAGTTGGATCATGTCCAGGGTGTACTCCTTCGGCTCCCATATCCACCGCTTTCTTCTCCTTCTCCTTCTCATTGCCTTCAGATGGTCCGACGGCTAGTCCGCCGAAGCCAGCTTGGAGTCCATCAAGGGAATCATCCACGCGCCCACTTAAGGGCACTGAAGGTACAGGCTCTGGCTTGCCTGGTGCCACTGAGGGCGCTGTCTTCTCGGCAGTGTCCTTGGTGTCCATGTTGTTTTTCTTCCGCCCTTCAGTAGCGTTGTCAGTCTCAACGTACTGGTTGTACTGCACGGGGCTGCAGATACGCAAAGACTGAAAACCTCTGCTATCAGAAAGTTAAAACAGGCTTCCACTGTTGATTGCTTTGATGATATTGTTTTGTTTGTGCCTCTGTTTGCTCCTGCTGCTTCTTGATGTAGCTCAGGACTTCCAAATATAAATGTTTTGTTAAAATAAACCAAATCTCCCAAGTACCCACAGTGCAAGAGAGGAAGCGAAGGATCAGATCCACAACATGAAGGGCTGCGCTCAAAGGAGATAGCATATCAACAAAGATACTCACAATAACCACAGATTTAGGTAAAGTAGTTAGAAAATATCCTACAATCATGGGAAAACTGCCCAAGTGGGCACTTTTATCGTGCCATCTAGTGATGTGCACTCTTTGTTTTGAGTCCCGTAGGTACTGCGGTGGCATGGTATGTGGCGATGAGGTCACTGCCATGTCACATGGGATCTTCCTACTTAGCTAGGCTGACTGGGATCTGACCCCAGGACCTCCCAAAAAGAGGTGTCCAACCCCCTAGGATGCAGACCACTAATATAGCCAAGCATTCATGAGAAAATATAGAAAAATGTATAGGCTCCTGATCAATGTCAGCGTCTCAGTCAGTCCACGAAATGGTGATTAAGTCCACATGGTTGGGTGATAAAGGGGTCCACATAACAACCTAAGCTAGTGCTTGGTTTTATAGGTCTAAATGCTTTATCACCTTCATTTGGTTAGGTCAATACTAAGATAAAAATGTGCTATGCCTCTAGGCATCTCTAACACACGCAAAGCTTACCTCTAGGCAGGGAATTACACTTTTTCTTACTCGCAGGGACGCAAACAGTGGGCCATGAGCCCGACCCACATATGACCACAGCCTAGTTGCATTCCATGTACCGCTTCCCTCTCCTCGTTTTGAGTAACTTCCGGTTTGGCTTGCGTGCGGGGTAGCCTTGGTTGACAGTAAACAGGTGTCCGTGTAAGCTAATGGGTACATTTTGTTGGTTGTGACGGCACTGCTCTCCGGAGAGCTGACTGTTTTATGGATGTAGCGTTTGTTAATGCTTGACCACTGTGACATGCTGTTCCGTGACGTTTTAGCAATGATGACATGATTTGCCTTGTCTCCATCTTAGGCGGCTCAAGTTGCATGGTCAAAATCACGCCAAATGCACCCAAACTGGACCATGCAAAAAAATGGTTTTCTACAGGGTCTTTTTTTTGAAAACAGAATATTAGTCCAAAGAAAGAATCTTTCTTAGCATTTGTGCCATTCTGTGCCTTTTTCCGTACAGCCCAAAACAAAAAACATTTATTATTTCAGTTGAAAATGATGTCCTTTTAGCGGAAATTAACCAATAAATGCATTTTGCGTTCCCCTTGTTTGGAGGATGAACATGGTCTGCAGAACAAATGATTGCAACATGAATTTGTGCTCTTCATGTTCATTGCATAGTTGGAAAAAGGCATTATTGATCAAATTCTATGCGCGAGTCCTCGCGCAATCAAGACCAAAGAGCATTAAATCAGCAGCAAGGAGGATTGGACATCAGTGCAAAGCATATGCAGCATGTGACTCAAGGGCTGCCCAATGCGCGAGGCCTCGCGCATAACTTAATAAACCACAAACATCTACCAATTCTTTCTCCTTTTGAAAGACGGCTTCAGGGTTGACTGGTCTTGCCACCCATCCCACGGTTTGATTTTTGATTTGCACTGCCCGAAAAAGAAGTTATAGGTTGTGACTTTCAAGTTCTGGGACTGCATTGCAGTCCTCATGCGCGAGGTCTCGCGAAAGAAAAGCCCATAAAATATATTTTTTGTACCATTGTGATGGGTTCTCATCTGATGGCGCTCGTGTATGGACTTCACTGAAGCAACGAGTACCTAAACGGTCATTGAGTCATCGAAACTCCCAGAAGCCGGCACCACCAGAGGCGGCAAAAGTCTTCTCGAACTTGGTCAGCCCCTGCGGTTGGCAGACTGCTTCCCGCAGGGCACCTTCTTTCTCGAAGTATCGCACATCATCTTGATTACTGGTGCGGTTTGCAGTACATTGCATTTTACTCTCCACAAAATCAATTTTACTTTGCCCAAAAACACGCTCAAAAAAGTACCACGCATGGCGAATTTGTATTTTGTTTTCACAATTTACTTTGATTCATAGTCACCAACGGGAGGATCAATTCCTTTTCAGCCAAAGCTACAAGCGTGGTCCCTGTCCAGCTCAGCGCCATCTGTTGAGTGGACATGCTTCATGTGCCAGCAGTGATATTCTTGTTTTTGCTTGACACTCCCCATAGTTTTCGGCAGGTGTCTATCATCAGCAATGCTGAAGGATGCACTCTGTGCATCACCTCCAACGTATCTGCTCCTTTCATTGGGAAGGCAACAACATTAGAAATGATTTCTTGAATCATCAATTAGATTTGCAAGGCTTGTTTAGAGCGCTGAATGTCCGTCCGCATAAACATATGGTACAATGTGATCAAGTCAAGGGTGCCTGTAATGTCATTCCAGTGGAGGTGCCTGCTTGATTCATAAATTCTACCATCATTACCTGGCTTTGCAAGGGCAATGGACTGCTCTATGCGCGAGGCCTTGAGCAAGGAACAGTCGATTGCCCAAAAAAATTCATTTTTTGGACCTGTCGGGACAGAAAAAAAGCGCCAAAACTCCTTACATAAGAGTTCTTTTGGTGTTTCAGAAACGGCTTGATTTTTTGCAAGCCAGAGGATGGTTTTTTCGGTGTTTTTTTAGGCCCTGTATTTCGGGCACTTTCTGTCGTTTTGTACCATGCAACTTGAGCCGCCTACGTACATCACCCTGCTTCCGCTTGCTACATACAGTTGCTGACTATGTTTTTTTACGGTATACATGTGTGGTGACTACTCTTGGTAGTCGTTTTTGAGTCCTGGAAGAAATGCAAGGTTCCTTTGATCTGCATCCTGACTTCCTACCGGTACTCAGGTCGGAAACCACTCGGGGAACAGTGCCCTACTTTTGTCCGATCCCGCTGATATCATTCTTGGTTGGAACATTCCTTAGGGTGTTCCCTAAAATACTCTGCCCTAATTCATATTCCTTGCGAGATGTGCCATCAGACTACCACGGATATGGCAAAGTGACATAAGAGTAGCACATGTGCATGCGGCCTTGGTATTGAATTGGGTAGACTGTTGGGTTTTGCAGTTTGATTGTCTAGATTTGCAGTTGTGTTTTGCCCGCCGTTGTCGTGTATGTGTGTGCGCGGTAAATAGTAGTGTGCTATATTTTTAGTTTTTCGCATGTTCTGCATTAGTCCAAATGTCCATTCATTTTCGTTTCGTAGGATGTTACTATACATTTGTCGGTTTTAAAGTAGTATAGAAGGTACGGCCTTTTTGTACGGCACCGGTTTTTCGCTTATGTCAGTTTTTGTCTTTTTCCTTGTGTACTGTGTCATGTTTATGTTAGTGCAAGTGACTCTTATGTGTTATATGCATGTCACGGTATTGCCGTGTGAATCTTTAATGCGTGGTACGACCAGCAACCATGGAGAAACCAAAACGGTCGCCCAACGCAGCAGATTGGTGGACATAACAAAGAATAGTGCCGAACCCTTTCTTCTTTGCCTTCTTGCACTTGCCTTGTGTTTGTGTTGTGTGTCATTGGAGGAAAGGTTGTAAATGGTAGGTTTGGTATTTTATGCGCTTCAATTTTCATTTACAAATTCAACCTCTTCTGGTTTTTGGGTAGCCTAGTTTTCAGCCCGTAGGCTACCCCGAGGATTGGAAAGGACTTAGGAAATTCCTCCCTCTCCGTGAAGATATATAAGAAACTAGTTACTCAGCCCTTGTGGGCACTAGTTTTTTATAGGTGACCAATGGACCAACAAATCGAACAATCTCTCGACTGTGTAGCATTTAAATTTTTCACATTTCCAACTTTGTACGGTGGATTACGAACTCGTCCCTCATGCACATGTTGGTGTTTAGCATGCGCCCATTTTTCTAAGTCCTCCCACACTTGTATGGGCGTGAAGCTGAAAACCCATGGCTTTGCCACGAGACAGGTTCCTCCGGAAGAAACCCTGATGAACCAGCTCACCCAAAATATCTCTCTTACTTTTCTTTGCGAGCCGTACCCTCCAAACACCGTCTTTCCTCTCGCACTTGGAAAAGCTGCAAAGACAAAACTTTTTGGGAGCGTCTTTGACCTGAAGACGGGCCATTTCTCCTCGGACACATGTGGGAATGTTACATAACCTTGGTCTGCTTGTGTACCATTGCACCCAGGTATCCCGAATCGGACGCTTCAAGCCCTCAAGAAGAGCGTCAATCTTCTCGTCTTTGCGAAGGTTCTACTTGCAGAGCCACAAGATAAACAACAAATTGAACAATCTTTCGACTGTGTAGCATTTACATTTTTTGAGATTTCCAACTTTGTACGGTGGATTACGAATTCGTCCCTCATGCAACTGCTGGTGTTTAGCATGCGCCCATTTTTCTAAATCCTCCCATAATTCTATGGGCGTGATGCTGAAAACCCATGGCTTTGCCACGAGACAGGTTCCTCCAAGAAGACACCCTGATGAATCACCTCATCCAAAATATCCCTCCCACTTTTCTTTGGGAGCCGTACCCTCCACACACCGTCTTTCGCCTCGCACTTGAAAAAGCGGCAAAGACAACACTTTTTCGAGGTGTCCTTGACCTGAAGACAGGCCATTCCTCCTGGGACACATGTAAGCACACAACACTTTTCTACGTTAGCACCAAAAGCTTCTCAAAAGGCCATTATGCTGTGTGAAAACGAGTGACCAGTTAGAAGCAGATCAATTGGTAAATCAACAGATCTCAATCGTATGGAACACAGCACCGCATTTCGCTTTTAACAGGTACATGGTGTAGAAAATACTGCCTGAAATGATAGAAATCCGGCGCGCGCATGACATGCCGCATTATAGAACCTGTGTGTTAAAGAACACACCTGGAGCAGCGGCGACCTGTCTGCGCAGAAAAAATAGGTACTGCAGTAACGCGACTGAACAGAAAAAATGAAAAAAAGGATAAGTAAAACCAAAAGTCAAAAAGTCAAAGGCTGACAGACAGTCCCACCCACCCCCCTGTTCTCCCGTATGTAAAACACAAGGATGGAAAACAGACGAGGAGTCATGCAGTGGGGTGCTGTGTCCATTTGTCAGCGGCTACAGACAGAGCTGGTCGACAAAAAGACACATTGTTGAGCAACTGAAAGATGTGCCATGCCGCACGATCATATGCCCATAACGTATGGCCATCCCGTAAAATATATAACGAGAACAAAACAGCAAGAAGAAAAAAGAAACCGGAAACCTCAGAAAGAGGAGACATGTAGGGGCATGTCACGCAAATGCATTGCCAAGGCACGCCCTCTGTCGTAGAAACATAGCAGTTCAGCCCATGGTACCCTGATATCATGCCGTGTAAGTTCTCTTGAAAATGTCTGCAAGCATGCGGGGCACTGGTAGCCCTTGAAACCCACTTCAGTGGCAATAAGGGTGACATTAAGTGCCATGTCCGATTCGCTGAGGGACCATAGTGGTACTTTGGCCGCAACCCCAGGGATCAACGATCTCAGTAAATATTGGATATTGCCTGACCAAGGGTCCGGCCATCTCCAAATGTGCTTCACGGCATCCCCATCAACGACTTTTCTGCGTAGAGAAACACTCAGTGCAGCACCAGTGGCATCAAGCAGCGCCTCCAAACATTCAATCTTCCCACCAGTACCTCCCAATTGTAGTGGCATCGCATAAGCAGTCGCCAACACCTTCATCCAGGACTCCAGACAGGGGATCACCGAACCTGCCGGACCAGAAAAGTAGAGATGGTCTTTATAGCGCGCACAGAGGACTTTGGGTCCAAACAGAGATTTGTTGACATTCAGTGACTCACGATACATGAGGTACATACTCGACAGCTGTGCTGACAGTTTCCCTCCCATAGGAATACCAATATGTTGCGCCAGCACAAAACTGCCGGCCCTAAACAAGTGGTTCCCAGTCAATTCGAACTCTATGTACTTACGGATGAATGCAAGGGGGTAGTATGTATAATCTTCAGGCCTCGGGGCCCGGCCATGTTTGTCACCAAACTTGGAAAATTTGCTGATGCTCACACAGTCGAAGCGAACACGCCGTCGGTGCGTGTTGGGTTCGGCGTTATGAATGTATTGGATCATGGCATCAAACGCGGGGAGGAGGGCATCCTTCGGAATGTTAATATACATATCTTCAACGTCCAACTCTCCTATTTCCCGAGCCTGTAGTAGTGGCATGGGAGTCGATATTTTCTGCGCTTTCTTGAAAAAAGTTGTCCTCTCGGGCATTGTCAAAACCTCTAGATTGGAGTCTAATTGGCTGTACAACTTAGTTAAAATTGTGAGACACCTGCTGATGTCCGACGAAAGTCCACGGAGGATGTGTCCTGCGTGGGAAAGAATTGGGCGCACCTGCAACACACCAGACATTTCGTCTGACTTGTGTTTTATGTACAGGAATCCGTGTGGCGCAGCACTCTTTCGCGACGACCTCTTAACAAAGCGGGACAACCCAAGTTGAGAGGCCATTTCAGCAAGATTAGACAGGATAAGTGAGGAAGCTTCCTGGACACTGTCAAATTCATGGAGCACTTGGTAGCGTGGGCTCAACAAGAAGTGTTGTTCAAAAAGTTGTGCTCGCACCACAGAGCAAGCACCCACTGTGTGTCCCGTCTTTTTGTCCAAAGGACCCCAATGGAGGCACTGGTGCTTATTGCGGATGGCAGCAACATGTTGCGGAAGGATACGCGCGTCAGCGTCGTGTAACAGTTGCTCAAAGATATCCTCACCCCTATCAAACACTGGATTCCGTAGGTCACACCACTGGCGACCCTTGAAACGTGGGATCGCACTGCATACCGTTTTTGTTATGTGGTTCACGGCGTCAACAAGCTTGCCATGTCTAGGCGCAGTGGCATTCGTCATGCACTGGCGTAGAATGTCGATGTGCAGGCAGTCGGGATACAACTCAGCCAATCGGGACTCCGCCCCTCTGATGATAATGTGGTTCAAGGGGGGTGGGCATGTCAGAGTGGGGAACAAATTGCACGGACATGACGAATGTAGGGTCATGTTGAATCGTGCACGGTTGAAATCATAGTGAATGTTATACAGACGCTGGCCAATAGTTGCCGTGCGCATCGGTGCGGGTACAACACGGGACAGGTGGAATTGTTTCAGACCCCTGGGGGCATAGCTGGAGGAGATAGCACCCTTTACCGCATGGACCATCTGTTGGCACACATGTGGTGATGGGCTGGGCAGTCGGATGCAAAAGGTGTTATGAAACCAAACTTTCTCAAACGTGGTTTCCTTCCGCACACGTGTGGCAACACGCTGGAAAAGCCTGTTCCACGTGCTGACTGGAACCTTATGTTGAGATCGCGCAACTAGGCTGATGGCCTGCATTGCCGACAGTGACGAGCGCAGGGATGTGATTTCACGTTGGACGTCGACATATATGTCCTTATGAAAGTGACACATTGGCGCCATACCACCCCTTAGTACCTGTGCGAATTTTGGTTGGGATTTCTGGGGTTGCATGGTGCTTAACGGCTTTGGTGCATGTTGAATCCAGTGCAGTTCACGCCTGTAGCACTCCGGGATCGGACAGACCTCTACAGGGAGCAGCACCCAACAGTGTGCACCAATAATCGCCATCAGGGTATACATTGCCACAGCCCCCCACCAACGGTACTTCAAGTTGGGGTTTCTGATTTTTTCATAGCCCACAGGATGCAGCTAATGTGTTCCTTTGCCCTATCCATACATCAGCGGCCGGCTCTGTACTTTTCAGAGTGTACACGCCGGGCATGCTTATACAAAAAGGCCAAAAAGCACCTACAGAACCAACATATATACGTCCCCACTCCATACAGAAGAACACGTACACTCGTGACCCGGGTGATCGCACCGAGCATGGGGGTGTGTCCGCCCCCATAAGGACGCAAATACGTCAAATCCTCGCCTAGGGCATATAGATAACAAATTCCCTATGCGGTCGAAAGAATCCGCAACGATGTCCCAATCCCTATGTGGCTGGTTAATGGCATTCAAGCGGATGTTGCATTCTTTTTTCCACAACATCTCCCAATCGCGGGAGAGATTATTCACTTCGTAGGAGGCAGAAATTTTTTTGAGTCGCGCAACTGGCGTAGAGACACCGTATTGTGTTTTCACCCCATGGGAAAAGAAGGTACGGAGGGTGACGGTGTTCAAAGGCCATACCGTAGCAGCCTCTGCGTTATGGAAGAGGAAGAAGTGGGCCTCCATGGTATGTAAGGCAGCGCATGTTGAAGAACCATAGGGAGGCACAACCACTTGGAAAGTGGGTACACGTGTAATAAACCATCCCAGACCACGGCTAGCACAACCCCGCGCCCATCGCAGCGTGGTAGTACACCAATCGGAGATACATACGAACAGTCTGCAGGGAATTAACGAGGAGTGCAGATTGGGTACGAAGGAACGAAGCGTGCGTGCATTAGGACATGCATCGCTACTAATAATGCAACACGAGTTGAGCGCATGCAACAACGTGTGTTCCATGGGCATGGCATTCAATGGTGATTCAATGGCAAGGGGTGATGTGTATTGACGACACGGGGTCACTCCAACAGTAGTGCCCAATTAGTGGCACATCCCGAATGCACCAAGCAACCGCATGGCGAAAAGTGAACGAAAACCACACAAATCGAGTGCAGTTGACAATCCCATACGACTAGTAAATGTGTGGTATGTGTCAACATGGTACCAAAACTGGTTTGTAAGAACCGTAGATGCATCCATCCAAGACAAAATACTATGTTCAATGCAAAAGAAAGTCCATAGGCGCAACACATTTGGATTATGTCTGACGACATTCCGAAACAAAGTCAAGTGGTGTATATGGAGGTGTGGTAACGGGATTATTTCATCATGAGGGAAACAGTATTGTTCACGAAACACAAAACGTTGCCACCAAAACCGCATGTCGTTACACTCCGTCATAGATGCATGGGTTTTCATCGCATTACGTTCCTAGAGTAGGAGACCAAGGGAACGTTGGTTATGCCGCAAAACTTCACAGGACTCATTCAAGCGTGATAGGAGAGCAACACTCTTTCGCATGGGTTCTTGCAATGTGTCAACACATACATGTTTTAACTCATCAAAGGGGTGTGGCGGAAAAGAGTCGCAACCTGTGTGCAATGGGTCATGAAATTTGGATTGGCGTGGTCAATGGGTGTCAGGATCGTCACCACGACGGCGGTAGGGACTAGCTCTAGCCCCCGAGCGAAGACGGCACGTGGGTCCGAGCGGATCATCTGAAGGCTCCAACGACGGAATCTCCAAAGGAGCACCGTTTCCACCCTTACCAAGCAGTTTAGCAAAGGCCGACATCAAACGGTTCTCATGTTCCCGCGTCACTTGGGGTTGTTTTTTGATATGTGTAGAGAGTTGATGTCGCACTCCTTCTACCGCTTTTGTGGTGTCGTTGACATCCTTGGCCAAAGCATTGATCTTGTCATCTTGGGCTTTTAGACGGATGTCCAAATTGTTTTGTACACGTCCCAAAACCTTTTTGGTGTAGTCCGAAACCGTGGCGAAGGAATCTTCTTCGTTACCCGCATCGTCGGCATCTGGATCTTCATCATTAATGCGGATAATGGGCGTCATGTGTGCCCCAGCCACGGCACGTTTTCTCTTTGTACCCTTGGGCGGTGTCTCTTCGTCACTATCCATCACCACGTCAATGTCCTCCTTCTCCATTACAAGACTCGGAGAATCCTTAGCCGCTTCATCATTGTCATCGTCGTCGTCACTTTCGCACTCCTTTTCTTGGCGTTTGGCACACTTGGCTTGCGTCTTTTTATCTTTCCGTTTGGACTTCCTTTTGGTTGTATCAGAGTCCGTACAGCTCGAAGAGGATGAGGAAGAGCTAGAGTCGGATGAGTCCGAATCGGCTGATGAATCTCCAAACTTGATACGTAGATTGGTACTCAATCTCGGGTTAAGTTCTTTGGGAATGGCTTTGATTTCCTTTTTTGTGGCATGTGAAACCACAAGCGGATATCCGCCAAGACTTCCACCTTGTAGGCTCTTGCAATACTTTTGGCGATCATTTTTGCTGGGAAAGAAAGCCAACGCGGTGCAATACACGATGTTGGACCCGGCGGTAATATAAGGGAAAACGCACCTGCAAGACTTCATTTTCTTCAGGAGCGCATCAAAAGTTGATGGTGTGGTGGTCGGTGGCAATCCCGCGATAAGGATCACCTCTTTCGTACATGGTGGCAATTTGGTAGAAAGCCGGTGTAGGTGTAGCCGAAACGGTGGAGAAAAGGCGGTGATCCTTCTCCTTATTAATCAAGTCCTTTGCTTCACGTGAGACTTGTCTAATGGCGTCAATTGCGTCACGGTCGGGTCGGCGAGAGCATTCATTGAGAGTGTGCAAAGGTGAACCACAACCAAAACAAAGTTTCAATTTTCAAGGTCGTAATCAGAATCCCATGAATGTTTACCGTCATAGCGGCGGCTTTGGCGGTATTCTCGGTGATCATCACGCCCGCCATAGCCACGGTCATTGTAATCACGTCCACGGTAATTGTAACCACAATTGTCATAACCACGATTGTCATAACCACGTCCATCTCCTTTGTAACCACGTCCACGTCCATAATAATCTTGCGGAATTTTCTCGTGCCGCCCCAAAATCGCAAGCAATAGCCAAAAATGAAGAAGTAATTGGAGGCAAACAAGATGAAAGTGTTTGTAATCACCGCGATATGTGTAGCAAAGCTGTCGTTGGTGACGAATTCGGCACGCAACACTTTTCTACGTTAGCACCAAAAGCTTATCAAAAGGCCATTATGCTGTGTGAAAACGAGTGACTAGTTAGAAGCAGATCAATTGGTAAATCAACAGATCTCAATCGTATGGAACACAGCACCGCATTTCGCTTTTAACAGGTACATGGTGTAGAAAATACTGCCTGAAATGATAGAAATCCGGCGCGCGCATGACATGCCGAATTATAGAACCTTTGTGTTAAAGAACACACCTGGAACAGCGGCGACCTGTCTGCGCAGAAAAATTAGGTACTGCAGTAACAGGACTGAACATAAAAAATGAAAAAATAGATAAGTAAAACCAAAAGTCAAAAAGTTAACGACAGACAGACAGTAGATTGTCTCTATCCGAACAAAGCAGCCATCTCCGCAAGCATTTTCGTGAAGATGATGGCTTATGTTTCACCATCAGACAAACATTACCCACCACTCTCAACCTCGCTCACCAGGTCCTCAAAGTCTTGCCCTTTATTTTCAACTTCATGTAACATGAGCTTTGTAATGTTACGAAATGATATGAAGAAAGTGCGGTAGTGGTTCCTGTGGCAACCTACCCCCTTGTCCCTCAATTAGGAAAGAAATCTCGCTAAACGTGGCTGGGTTAGATTACCTTGGCCTATTTGTGTAGGATCTCACCCGGTATCCCAAATGGGACCCTTCAAGCCCTCAAGAAGAGCATCAAGCTTCTTGTCGTTGCGAAGGTTCTACTTGCACAGCCACAAGAAATATTCCGTCTTAAAGAATACCCAGCTGCGAAGATTATACTTTGCCTGTTCCGCAATGCCTCTTCTTAGGCCTCAGAGGATTTCTAATATCCTGAATGCCGAGAAATCCGGCAAAAACTTGGTTGCTAATTCCTATTTGACGTGATGACACTTTATGACATGTTTCCGACGGTCCTCACAACCAACGCTACTTTTTCAACATCTCATCAAACTGACATTTGCATGTTCACGGGCCTTGATACTCTCTCCTTTTGATATTCAGGTTGTGCCACCACCTTGCAAAATTCCTGACAACGTATACTTATTTTATAGCATGCCTAAATTCCAAGAGGCACCTCTGCTTGCTTTTAGACATTGGACCTGCGCCCCCTCGCCTCCTAGTTTGGGCCCTCCGGCCCACTGTCAGTTAGTTCGCTGCCAAAATTAAAAACCTCAGAAAGCAATGCGCACCGAAAAGGTGTCACAATTCAACGTGGTCAAAAATGCAAGAAAAAATTGTTGTCCATTCTCACCTTCAGCCACATCATTAATCTCAACTTCGTACCCCAACGCTACTACCCTCAACCCCCGCTCTGGCCCTGGCCCATGCCCCAATAAAAACTAAATATCGGGCAAAGAACACCACGTGGCCTAATACAAAAGGCTCAAAATGGGCATGACCCTTTCAAAAATGGCTGAAAATATTTGAAAACCAACTATTTGTGTGTCCGGAATGGTCTATGAATCACGTTTGAAACAACATATTTCCCCCCTCCCCTTTCTTCAGTTCCAAAAAGCCCCTTGTCAAAGCTTGTTGGGAATTGGCGTGCGGTGATTTGTGTTGGAATTGGATTGGAATTCCTAAATACGCGGATGATTGCTAGGAGAGGGGCCAGGGGGGAGTTGTCGCACGGTGCGCGCACGGTTCAATTTTATTGGAATACTCACCCAACTTGTACCCTGTTGAACAACCCCCACACAACACACCCAAGGGCCCACTCTCTGCACCCCGAAGTCTTTGCTAACATACCAGGAATTTTTATTTTTTCTTCTGATGCTTCACAGGTCACAGGGTCCTAATTTCCTGCACGTTGCAGCCGTTGCTGATAAACCCGAATTGAACTGAAATTCTCCATGATGACCTGGCGTTCCAAAGGTCAAGTTGAAAGCATTTTAACTTTATCTGATTGTACACAAACACGGATATATGCCCTAGCCTGATGCATAAAACCGTTCCCCCGCAAAGTGAAGGGTTGCGCCCAAGCGGGTGTGGACGAGACGCACAAAGAGGGTTTGTTTTAAGTGCACTCCGCACCACGCTCTCTCACACCCTATGAGTGCCACGGCATCGTCTCGCACCCCCACTTCTGGGCAAAGAACCCCCCCCCTCTTACCGTAGCACTCAGCCAACAGAATGCACCGCTTAATAGAAAGAAAGCAAATTTTGGAAAAGGAAAAAAGGAAATTTTCAAAAAAGGGGGCAACGGATGATCAACCAACAGCTGAATAGCTGTCCTGCATCTACAACAACCATGGAGAACCCAATTTTGTGGAAAAAAATCAGGCGCTCTGAATCTGGGTAATAAACAATACCCAAAAGTATGCACGGTGCGCGCACGGATCAAGCAACACCCCCCAGGGGTCCAGGGCCCCCCTTCGAGGAACACTATTAGCACATTCCTTCGGATCAACATGCGCACATCAGCACATGACACCTTACAACATACTTCAGGGGGTGCTGAAAGCTGGAACTCTTCCATTGGCATATTGATGAGCCCTGACACTCCCCATTTGCTGTCAAAGGTTTGATGACACCTTACAACATACTTCAGGAGGTCCTGACAACCCTCAATTGTATTTGAGTATTCCGCAAACACTTTGCCTACTGAGGTGTCCTGAGACTCTCCAATTGCTGTCAAGGGTTTGATGACACCTTACAACATGCTTCGGGGGAATGTTTGCCCGGCGCGCTACTTTTAGACTATGTTCCCCCCGAAGAGCCCCCAAGCACACCCCTTGGAAACGCCCTTAGAATTAGGTGACCCAAACTGCCCCAGCTCAAGAAAGTTGCAAATTGGGGTACACAGTACCACTCTCGCTCCTTTAAGGGCGATCTTGGTCAACACCTTAGCAAGTTGGGAGAATGGGGGGTTAGCATAGCACAACCGCATCCATCTCCAGTAGAAGCGATAGGCATTATTGAGGTATCGCAAACAGTAGAGCTGCATCATAACATTGGTCCCACAAGTGTGGGTGTCAATACATTCAGTACAATAGTGCTCCTTACACTCATCACCAACTGCAACGGTGGAGCGATCTGGCAACACAACACACACACTTCTGCCTCATCCTCTGCCTCATCTTGCGTGCCACAACCGAGCAAACAGCTGCTCAATGCGTGCCCTATACCACCCGTGCGCGTCATTGTAACATTGTTGGCGGGATGTCAAAGTGCCATTCTTTCTTCCAATGAATGGCACAATGACATGAATCCGGCCTTTATAAGCACCATCATGGCCCCCAACTTCGAAATCAAAGAAATCACCTCGGGTACGAGAAGGTCCATACCCATCCCAAATCAAAACATCTGTTGATGTCCCGGGGGCCAAGGGGCAAATCCATATAATGTTGCCCAACATATCAACGGCAACAATCCACCGGTAGGGCACGGGTCAAAAAAGGTGCCCGGCGCGCGCCCGGCGCGCTAACGTTCCCCCTTCAGGGGGCCCTGACAGCCTCTGATTTTTTTTGGGTGTCCTCTGGTCACAATTTCCAATCAATCATTGCACCAGCCAATCATGACAAATTGGATCCCATCCCATAACAACATCAGTTGAGCCAAAATCCACAGAACCAACTCTGAGCATTGTTTGAACAGGGTGTTGCTTGGACGGGGCCTTCTGCTACCTGTACCAAATCCCAAAAATGCATCAACAATGTGCATGATATAAAATTCCTCCTCAAGAATACTGCAGAGGGACGTGGCCTTGGTATTATGCACATGCACAGGGGCATCTAGGAACCCATCCTACGCAGTGGCTGACTTCAGGTGGGGTGAGGGGGTGGTTCCTTCCATTTTCCAGCAATGTGAGCCACTTCCAAAACCACCCTCCTTCACTGATGCCCACTAATGCACAACAACATGGGCAATGAGGGCAATTGGACTCATGCTAAAGGTGTTGGTTTACCCTTTTGGAGATGTGTTGCATGCAGGCCTCAACAAAGGACACACATCAGCAACACAGGAAAATCCAGATGAATGGTACCAGAGTTGCTTTTCCATCGAAGAAAACAGACACTTTAGAAAGCCCCTCACCGTCCAACCCTCCAGGCGTCTGTCCACCAATGCCCCCCTCAAGCGGCGGCCAGCACTATGCAACACCAATGGAGTCATATTGTGATAGACCACCACAGGAAAACCTGGTTCACACAATGATACCCTCTCCCTCCCTTGCCCTCCCCCCCCCAAAGGGAAGACAGTCCCCCCCCCCTCACCCCCGGGGAACGGTTGCCAACTGACACCCCCCCCATCCTGGGGAACTGTACTACCACCATACACGCACACTATGGGGCACAGCAATTGCAGCGGAAAGCGAAATGGCAAAGCATACAAAACGTTGGTGAGCAGAGATTGTCAAGGTCAAAACACAGAAACAAATAAACGCAGGTGTGCCAGTGATATGAAAATTATGCATGCGTTCAATGGTCTGCCAATGCAATGCAACTTACTCCTTGAGTGGCTCAGCGTAAAATTTCTTGGTCCTGCTCCGATCAGGGATAGGTGCCTTCTCATTTGGACCGCGGTTCTCCACCCATCCCCTACAGCAACCCGCAACACAATTTTGGTGTTGACCAAGCGATGATCCTGCCCCACCCCCCAGGGAAGGACAAGGGGGGGGGGGGTACAATGGCTGTCCTTCCAAGATGATTTAACTGCTCACTGTCAAGACACAATGCCTTCTTCTCTGGAACCTTTGCATTTGCCCATTTCTGGAGCCCCTTAAAAATGAATCAGGGGAATATGCAACATGACTCCCCTGCACCACAACGACTCGTGTGGGCAGGAATGGCACTCTCATCCTCACCAAGATAACAAGATTGCACCCCTTGGGAAATACCCCTTGCAGGCCTGAGAGCAAGGAGAGGGAGGCTGTATGAGACGAATCGATTTCAGATGCTGCAATAAATTTATTTGTGAACTGCACAGAGGAAGACACTAAAGGCAATCCACAAAAGGCCACACACCTAGGCAAGGCAAAGAGGTGACGACACAGTGGTCTATAAAATGGCAAGGGAAGGCAAATCACAGGGGCCCATTCCACCTAAACCCAAAACGCCTGGGGTGGCCACTTGCTGCTGCATTCAGCACCTGGGCTATGACGGCCACTCCTCAATGCAAGCCCTGCAAATACTATTACAGGATAGGTGAAGAGCCATGCTCCATGGGTGGGGGGCTCAATGCACTGTATGTTCCCTCCAGGGGCTGTTGGAGCCAAGAAATCCAAGAAGGCAAACCTGGGGGACTTGTATTTAAAAACAGGACTTTGCAAGTGCAGATGAGACAGTGGGCATCACGGCAAAGCCTGGCGAGACCTCCACCACAATGCAGTACGTTGCAGTGCAGCACTGGACAATACAGCAAATACTGTACAATACTGTGCAATGTGTAATCACTACACAACAGACAGAACAGTGCAACCCAGTCAGTGGGGTACAGTAAGTTACAATACACGACACTACAGTGGAATACAGCAAAAAACAGATGAAGATTGAAGAGAGCACAATACATTGCAATACAATACAATGCAATACCATACAACACAACACACCATTTGTTCCACCAAGTGTCTGCTGGGCGCTCAAAGAGCAGATCAAGGTTGAGCAACAGGCCGGGTTTTGGGTGAAGGCCAGGGTGCCCTATCCTCTTCCCTGCCCAGGTACGGCCAGGTAGAACAAGTCCTACGCTCTGACCCTCCGCTGTTTGAGCTGGGTGATGCCATCGTTTACTGGGTTGTAGTGTCCACCTTGGATGGTCTGTGAGGGCGCATGCACCCGTTCTATGGAGACTCCTCCAATGGGACCTCCATCTCTTTTTATTGTTCCGGCATAGGCATGTGCAGCTGCCCCTCAGAGGGTCCACTGCCATGAGCGCGCATGGACATTGGGTCCAGAACCCTGTACAGCCTACATTTTGGGACCTGTCGTTTCACACAGGTGGGGTGTGTCCCCAAGGGGACTCTCCATCTCCTGCATATCATCAGGAACCTCTACCATGGCGGCATACAACACAACACAACACAACACAACACAACACAACACAACACAACACAACACAACACAACACAACACAACACAACACAACACAACACAACACAACACAACACAACACAACACAACACAACACAACACAACACAACACAACACAACACAACACAACACAACACAACACAACACAACACAACACAACACAACACAACACAACACAACACAACACAACACAACACACCACAACGGCAGGTCTGAGCGATTGTTTGCCAAGGGGGGAAGGAACGCACGGCACAAGTCAGGAATGGGCATGCAACTCAGACTGCCTGAAAAAGAAAAGCAAACAATTGTTTTGGGTTATAAAACAAAGGTTCCCCACAATGTCTTGGTATGTTGCTGCTGGGCGCAACATGTTGGGGCATTCGTTATGCCCCAACATATGGCTTGGGTGTCCCCCTGTCCATGAAACCAAAGCACAAGAATGACCCAATTGGCGACAAATAGGGACAGTTGGGTGGGGCTTCCAAGCCCCTCCGAGACGATTGTAAGAAACTCTAACAATGAAACAGTAATACACCAAAGCCCCCACAAGCCCCAAACTTCAAATGCTAGGGAATCTTCCATTTGGGGAGCGGGGGACAAAGTGGAGCACGACATGGAATCATGCCATTGTTGCAGTGAAATAATGTGGCAACAATTCTAAAATGTTCCTTGCCCTAGTGCATGCAGCGGTTGTGAGCCAAACCCTTGCATGGTGAGAGCCAATCAAAATTAGTCATTAAACACGTGATTGTGGCTGTTCGCGTGAGCAAGACAAACGGTTCGGAACACACTCTGTTGTCCACCGTATGCAATGCAGTTGGTGGCACGCAAATGGGTCATCAAGGCCCAGTAACAGAGGCTGGTTCTAGGGGCACATTGAACCTCTTAGCTGCCTAAGTTCGCATTTGACGGCGACAATTGGGCTCCTGCTAATGGACGTGTTGCGGTGGTCTCGGTTTGGGGCACCGTGGGAAACCACTCCACAACCGTGCACAACAACTAGGCCCAGGATTTTCAACGTTATAATCAACTTCCCGCTCAAGGTCCCACTTAACAAGCAGGAAACAAGGAAAATGGGGGGGAAAGGGGGGGAAAGCCGAGGACTGGGGCAAAATGCGGGACGGGGATGATGAGAAAGGAGGGAGGAGGTTGGTGGGGACGGTGCCAAGGTCGACATGGGGCAGCGGTGAGGGAGTGGATGTTGCTTTGCCTAGCAGAGGGGCGGTTTTGGGCCATGCGGAGGGAAGCATGGGATTCGTGGTAGCCACATGCAATATGCTGGTTGGACTCGGCAAAAACCAACGAATTGTGTATGTGCACATGACCATGTACACATTGATGTAGCAGCAATTTCACATATTTCAAAAGGTGTACACGTGGAGCCGGCAGAAATTTGATGCCGGACTGTGCTTCGTCTCCAACAACCGACCCACAAAGCTGGTACCGCCGATACCAAACACATGAGATAAAACCAATAACGCGCAACATGTGGAACCATGTCCGCAAAGTGACCTTCGTGGCGCAGCACAACAACGTCTGGCTGGACGACTGAGCAGTCTCTTGGGCAGTGGCGCATGCACCACGTGTGCATTTGTCAGACGACGGCATAAACAACGCCATGCATCACCCGGTCACGGCTAAGCGACTAACTGTGTGGTGGGCGCAAGGGCACCGTGACCCTAACAAGGCGCACAACGTGCAAGATCGCCACGACTACGTGGGCAACAAAGTGCCGGGTGGGGGACATGCTGCCACCACTATGCATCCCACCCGGGGATCGCGTTGCTCCGCAAACGACAAGTAGCGTTGCAAGCATGCAATGCAATCGCTGGCATGCAAACGGGTCGTAAAGGCCTAGCCACAGAGGCGGGTTCTAGGGGCACATTGGACCTCTTGGTTGCCTCTATTCGCATTGGATTGCGACAAGTGCCCTTGCTTATGGGCACCCTGCGGTGGCTTGGGTATGGGGCAACGTGGGAAACCACTCCACAACTGTGCACACGGTGCCAAGGTCGACATGGGGCAGCGGCGCAGGAGTGTATGCTGCTTTGCCTAGCAGAGGGGCGGTTTTGGACCATATGGAGGGAAGCACGGAAAACCTCTTAGCCACAGGCAATATGGTGGTTGGACTCGGCGGAAGGGCAATGTATGTGCACACGACTCCAAGTACAAGTGATGCCACGGCAATTGTTTAGCACGGTCCTAGTGTACTGGTGGGTGGTGGTGGGCACCGGGCAGTTTGGTACTAGCCTATCACATGTGACCTGATGCAATCCGCCTACACGGGGATGGCTTTGTACTACGCTACATGTGCCAAGGAGGAGCTGCTCTCCTTCTCAGTGTATGTGCTGGTCGCTGCCTTGGACGTCTTTTATGAACACCACCAGTGCCTCACGTACACATGCCCCAAGGAAATGACCCACCAACTCTATGTGGCTTCGGTGCGGGCAGTTCAAAAGGAAACACAGGTCCGGGAGTGCCACACCTTGCACGTGTGTGCATACTGCAGCATGCTCTGGGTGGTAGGATCCCAAACACAAGCGGACAAGTAGCACGTGGTGCACCATGCGTGGGTACAAGTATACCACGCCACAATGGCATATACCCGCATAGCGGAGCATGAGGCTCCTCCACCCCATGGCAACGTATGTGCAACAGACGGAAACTAGAGTGCGACACCACAAATGCCGATAACATCACACCGCCCTGCAACTAGTGTCCCGACACAAGCCAAAATGGCTTCAACAACATGAGGCGGGGCGCCGCTCCAAAGGACCACGCTTCCAGGAAACATTGGCCGAGGAAGTCCTAGAGCACATGAGGTTGATGGAGGTACCCCTTGAAGATTGGGGTGACACGATTGTTTTAACACGAATCTAACAACCACAAGTGGACGTGCAGCAGGACCAACATCCTCACTTTGGGTATGAAAGAGACAGATCAAGGTGCACGACTCCATCTGACCACCAACTAGTCTAACTAGCTTGAAGGGTCCAGGCCCATAATTAGTCCTTGACTGACTAGGCCCATCGGCGACCACATGAACTACTTTGTGCATGCACAGTGGACACTTGGTGGAACATTTGACTCGGGTTAAAACAAACCATAAAAGACCAGTATTTCTGCGACATGGATTGTGACAACCCAACCGCCAAAAACCTCACTGTACAGTGGATCGGAGGTTGCCGTTGAAGAATTTTTCCTCATACCATGATGTGCTTTGCTTTGTCCCCTTTCCCCCAAAATTCCCAAAAACCCGAACCAAGGCACAAAGGAGGGACAACCCCTACCCCCTTCCTCTTCCACGGCAACCTCTTCAACTGCGGGACGATGGCTTAGCGCAATCACGTGCCCTCTACCACCATCTACCGGGGACAAGACTTACCCATGGTGTCACCCATATGGCCCTCCTTAGACCACGTGGTCGCACACCCGGCATGCATCCGGGTTGGAGCTGGTGACTGCGCAACTACATCATGATTTATCTCCCCGTACAACCCTCCCACTTGAATGGTTTTAAAAGACAACCATCCTCCATGCCCTCCTCTTCACCCATTCTTGTTTCCTTTAGACCTACGGTGATCCACGTGGTGACCTATCGCATCTCCCTATCGCATATCCGGACCTAGGGTGCAGAGGCCCTTGACCAATGAGCCATACAATCGTGAAAGCTCGGAGTAAGACCTCTTGCTAGGAGTGGCTTAACACAAGCGATGGTCCATGGCACGCCCTACAACCGCTGACAACTACCTGACAAACCTAACCTTGATGAAACAACAGCCGCCATCACCCAAGTAGTGAACACGGAACAATGTGTTGGTGCCACCTTGTACTAAAAGGCGAGCCAAAGAGACACGGTGGTACATTGGCGGGTTGAAGCGCCATGGTTGGGTGTGAGCACGTTTCTACAACGGGCCTCTTGGCGTGGACTTCCATGACCAAGACCGAAGTGAGGGGCCACCGGACCGGGACACCGTCGGGGAAGACCTGGAATGGGAGGGTTAGGCGAGATAGGGGGGTGCCATGACCGCTCGGTCAGTGTGGCGGTTGGTGCTTCGGGTTGTACGCACCGGTTTGAGTTTTGGGAAAGAAATTGTTTGGTACCTCTTTGTCAGCCATAGGCCAACCGGGGGCAGCTAACCACTCACTGCCATCGGTAAAGCACCAACCGCCGTCACCAACCACCGCGGCAATGCATCAGTCCAAACGAAAGCCATCAAAGAAGTGTGAATGGGCTTTGACGTCCCAATGGCTGTTTCCCTGCAAACAAATACCACCAAAGAAGTGTGAATGGGCTTTGTCGTCCAAGGGCCACAATAGGTCTGATCGATATAAACAATGGCTTGTGTCATTGCTGATGACATGGCCCAGGGCGGTGACAATTACACTAGACAACCAAGCTGTGGTCAAAGCTAAGCCGGTTCCCCATAGGCACGGTCACATACCAGAGCGTGGCACAATGAGCATGAAGGCATGGGCACATCGCGCATAAATGATCTACCAAGCGGAGCTGTACGGGTTGTGGATTGCAGCAACTGTGACACAGCCTGGGGACAACATCATCCTAAACAGCCCACCAATCTCTAGGGCGGTGCAATCATCGGACTACGACCTACATGCTCCCAAAGCGAATTGTCGGCTGGGTAGCCGCCCGATCTCTAGGTGGGACACAAAGTGGTGCGAATGCATGCCTCTCCATCCGGCACTTCGTTGCCCATGTAGTTGTGGTAGTCTTGCGGATTGTGCGCCTTGTTGGCATCCTGGTGCCCTTGTGCCCACCGCACAAGGGTCACTTGGCGGTGACCGGGTGATGCATGGTGTTATACAAATGTATGGCTCGCCCAAAAAGTGTTGCAAACCTTTGCACATTGAGGAAAATATCGGAGAATGTTGGAGCACGAATGTGATGGTGACAACAATAGCACATGTACTCTTGGGAATGGTAATACTATGCAAAAGCGAAAGCTTGAATATACACAAACACATGAAGCACAATCATCAACCACACGCATGTACAACGTTTCCCCAAAAATTTTCCAAAAACTTTCCGTGAAGCACCGGATTTAATACTACTCCATTGTACGCAAAAAATATGTAAGCAGTACTTCTCTCGCACAATTGCCCGCATTTTTGACAAACAACCAACAACTTGTTCACCCCCCCCCTCATTTTCCCAACATTTTGGTTGAATTTTCCAAAACAGCAAACTATATCCACCGTAAATTTGTATTCCTATTAATTTACTCTGCACGCAACGCATCCACCTGCTAAGCCAAGCTCCCGTTTGTGCCGCTACACTGCTATATCTCGTTTCTTCCTACTTGCTCTCGGCTGCCATCTTGCTCCTCAAGACATGCTTCTCGAACCACTAACATCCATGCTCCGCCTCAAGAACAGATGGAGTCCGTGATCTTGCCCATCTTTGGGTGGAGCCCGACCATTGCACTCATGGGCGTCCCGTCGTGATCAGATGTCTTTTCAACGACCTCCAATTCTTGCATGCACTCCAAAGCGTGCACCCTTGCACATGCTGGGGCGGCACACCAATACACATCACAATATGATCACCGTGAATGCGCCAAAGGCGCATACTCTCGCACATTCCCGGGCCGGATCCCCGACCTACACTCTTCCTGTTGCCAACCACCAGTGATGTTTTGGAGCTCACCACCTTTTGCACCTTATCCGGTATTGCTCAAGCAATGCCCTGACTCCTTGCTAGAGGTGGCGGCAACAGTGTGCTGATTGATGCAGTAGTGTTGGTGGGCCCAGCTCTTGGCACCACTAACTAACGAAGATAATTCATGTTGCACTAGTTGCAGAGTGTTGTCCACTTCATCACTGGTGCAGTAAGCTCGCCCACCACACTGTACGTGTTGAAAGGGTTTTGTAGCTGAGTGCCCTCCCCAGAGCAGCGTGCTACACACCTATAGTAGAAAACTGCCAATGAATGCCACTGTTTAAAGTACCATTTCCACATTTTTGGAAACTTGTGGAAACTTGATGCTCGCGTCTAACAAAGTGAGGGAAAAGCATGACGACACCACCTTGAGAAAACTGAAGAACGACATCATTGTACCCATTTTTTCGGCTTTCCATTCCAAAACAGGGATCAAGGCGGCACATGGTGGGTTCACTTTTGCAAACACAAACAGCTGTGTGTCCATTTCGTGGGTAACAAGATTTCAGCAAGATAAACAAGCACAATCACAAACACGCAACGAGGTCCCTACATCACTTCTTATGTACTCCTAGACTATGTACAGTGGAGAAAAGCAAGGGTGGCACAACCGTGGCAACACATGCAGTGCATGTGGTGTTGATCCCGTTATGCTGGTATTCCGAAATGGCTCTTGCACCTAAAAGTCATCATTGATGCACTGTTAGTCGAAAACCCGGCTATGGGTACAGGTATTGGTACATGTAATCAAGGAGCAATGTGCAACACAAATCTTGGGAAGACTTAGCGTGGCGCAATAGGGCAAATCGTTGCAAACCCGCAACACACCATGCGAAGCGTCCAGAGACCGGTGGATGACCTTCAAATATTTCCTTGCCTTTGGGGCAAAGGCATCACTTGTCTTCTTCACACGTCCCGTGAAAAGGGCAAGGGGAGCATGTCGTACTAGTTTCTTATTCCCTTGACAATCCACAACCTGGGCAGAGAGATCGTCATTGCTACTCTCGTTGGCGGACTCACAGCTTTGCAACTTCATTGTCCTCAAGAGTTTTGGCAGACTTGGCCTTTGGGGGAGGGCCGGCCACCTTTTCTTTGGAGATCTTGGCGCTCAAGGTGTCACTGAGTGCACTCGGGAGAGTGCCAAAAAGTTGAACGTCCTCATATGCATACTAAAAGGTGCAACCGGAATGTGAGCAAACCAGAGCCTCTACGCATCGTACCGGCATAACATGTGTTGACCTGCGTCGGTGCACGTGTCCGGTGCACGACATCGTCGACATGTCCGGTGCACGACATCGTCGGTGCACGACAGCACGATGCACGGCAACTCTTGCAGTGCACTGCCACACCGCTTGGATGCGGTGGGCAATGGGGCTCCTGCAATGCAATGCCTCACTGCTTGGGGGCAGTAGGCAATGCAACTCCTGCATTGCACTGCCACACCGCCTTTTGGCGGCGGGCAACGGAACTCCTGCAATGCGGGGGCCGCAAGCAGTCGCTACCAAAAGAGCAGACATCCCACAATGCACAACCACGCTGCATGGGGGCAGTGGGGAGAGGAACTACTGCCATGCACTGCCCCAATGCTTGGGGGCAGTGGGCAGTGGGCCCGTAGTTATGCACTGCCACACTCCTCAGGGCCAGTGGGAAGTGGCACTCTTGCAATGCACTGCCTCACCGCGCGGAGGCTGTGGGCAGTGCAATTCCTGCAATACACTGCCTCACCGTCTGTGGGCGCTGGGCAGTGCAACTCCTGTTACACAGAGCCACGTAGCTTAGGGGCAGTGGGCGGTGGAGTTCCTACAATGCATTGCCGTACCGCCTGGGGACAGTGGGCAGTGGGACTGGTGCAATACAGTGCCTCACGGCCTAAGGGAAGTGGGCAGTCCAGCTCTTGCAATGCACTGTCATACTGGCTGGGCGCAGTGCGCAGTGGGACTCGTGCAATACGCCGCGTCACTGCGTGGGGGCAGGGGGCAGTGCAACCGGTGCAATGCACCGCCACACCGCTTGGGGGCAATGGGCGGTGGAACTCTTGCAATGCGCGGGCCCACCAGCTGGGGGCACGGGGAATCGTGCCCAAGAGGCGGTCGTTGCCGAAAGAGCAAAATTCCTGCATTGTGCTGCCACACTGCATGGGGGTAGTGGGCAGTAGAACTCCTGTAATGTACTGCCACACTGCTTAGGGGGAGTGGGCAGTGCGCAGCGCAACTCCTACAATACACTGCCTCACTACTTGGGGGCCGTGGGCAGTGGAGCTGCTACAATGCACTGCCTCACTGCCTGAGGGCAGTGCGCAGTGCAACTCCTGCAATACACTGCCTCACTCCCTCGGGGCTGTGGGCATCGGGACTCCTGAAGTGCACTGCCACATCGCCTGAGGGCCATAGGCAGTTGAACTCGTGCAATGCACTGCTTCATTGCCGGCGGCAGTGCGCAATGCAACTCCTTCAATACATTGCCTCACTGCCTGGGCGCAGTGGGCACCGGGACTCCTGCTATGCATTGCCTCACTACCTTTGGGCCGTTGGCACTGCAACTCTTGTAGTGCACTATCACACCCCTTGGGGGCGGGGGGCAATGAAACTCCTGCAACGCACCGCTTGACTGCCTGGCGCAGTGGGCAATGCAACTTCTGCAATGCATTGCCACACCGCCTGGGGGCGGTGGGCAGTCAAACTCCTACAATGTGCGGGCCCAGCAGCTGGAGGGACGGGGAGCACTGCCCTTGAGGCAGTCGCTGCCAAAAGAGTGGAGCTCCTGCAATGCACAGCCACACTACCTGGGCGCAGTGGGCAGTGGAACTCATGTCGCGCACTACCTAACCGCCTGCGGGCAGTGGGCAGTGCAATACCTGCAATACAATGCCACACTGCGTGGGGGAATGGGCAGTGGAACTCTGCAACGCACTGTCGCACTGCCTGGTGGAGGTGGGCAGTGGAACTCCTGCAATGCACTGCCTCACTGCCTAGGGGCAGTGGGCAGTGGAACTCCTGCAACGCACTGCCTCACTGCCTGGGGGCAGTGGGCTATGGAAAGCGTGCAATGCACTGCCTCGCTGCCTGGGGGCAGGGGGCAGTGGAAGTCATGCAATGCACTGTGTCACTGCCTGGGGGCGGTGGGCAGTGGAAACCTTGCAAGGTAATGACACACTGCCAGAGCGCAGTGCGCAGCGAAACTCACGTCATGCTCTACGTCACTGCTTGGGTTTGGTGGGCAGTGCAATTCTTGCAATACACTACGTGACAACCGGGGGCAGGGGGCAGTGGACCTCCTGCGACGCACTGCCCCACTGCCTAGGGGAAATGGGCAGTGGAAAGCCTGCAATGCTCTGCCTCACTACTTGGGGGCACTGGGCAGTGGAGCTCCTGCAATGCACTGCCTCACCGCCTGGGGGCGGCGTACAGTGGAACTCCTGCAAGGCACCGGGCATTGTCATGTGATGCGGGGTGCTGTGTTGTCCTGTGTTGTGGTTTGGTGTCATGTGTTGTGGTGTCATATGGTGTGGTGTGGTGTCCTGGGGTATCGTGCCATAGGGTTGGCTATTTGTTTTGTCGAACAGTGGGTTGGATGCGTGTTTGAATTGGCTTGTTGCTACGTGGGGTTGTCTGGCAAGTTGGGTTTTTCGAGGGGTTTGTTGTCGGTTTAGCCGGTTGTGTCATGCCGTGTGGTGTCTGCACCCTGTGGTGTGTGGTGTCCTGTGCTTTTTGCATGCTGTGAGCTGTTGTATTTGTGGGTATACATGTATTTGCTGCCATTCGAAGGGAGGGGGGGGGGGTGTACCAATTTCATATCTTTGTTCTCGCCACGTTCTAGGGAACGGTTCTAGCGGCCCCCTAGGGGCCCCCTATGCCCATGGGTCGGGGTAACCACCACTTTTTTTTCGTTCTAGCCTTCTAGCGCCATCTAGGCGGGAAGGAAATCGGGTACTCTAGCGTACACCTCGGGCACGATACACATCCTCCATCTCCAGCTCTCGGTGTTGATGGTCTTCCCACTTGTTGACTTCGACCGCGAAATTCCTTGGGATCCTAGATCGGCTCTAGGGGGCCTCTTGCACTCTTGGTCCCACTGACCCCTAGGGTCCACCCGTTGTTGTTCTCGCTCTGGTGCGTCGCCGGACCCCTGTGACATTCCGTTTCGTGGGAAACAACGAGCACCTCAACCACATCCCCAACAGTGTCCTTTCGTGCTCTACCTTCATCCACCTCGGATCGCTCCCGTGTTGGGATGTCCTTCTGCTAGCTTGTGAAAAGCACATATTTTGATACTTCTATGAGGTTTGCTGGCTGAGACAGCAATCTTCTTCCATTTGATTCTTGCAACAACTAGCCAAAGTAATCGCTCCTTCTTCATGTACTCGAACTTGTCGAAGGGAGTGGCATACATATGGGCGATTTTAATACTTGTCCATCCTTCGCAGCAAAGATGTTGCGCCAAGGCAAGCGACGTTCCCCTAGATAACTGGCACTCGCCCTTCTTCAAGCATGTTGTCATGCCTCACATTGGCCAAACTTGAAGAAATCTTGGCATACGTTCCTTGAGGTCGCTTTTGGTATCCACAACCGTCGCTTCGCTCGGGGCAAAACATCGCACTCAAGCGGCCCATGCCAGCTCGTCCGGGCCAAGTGTCCCGGTAACTTCACTCAGACCCCTCTTGATGCCATCGAAGGTCATCCCCTGCTTGGTGATGTGGCACCATGTTGTGGATGCATTTTCCCCGGCTTTGCAAAGGGAAGCAAACAATAGCACTGCTTCGGCATATATTTTTTGGCCTCCAACTCTCTTGCTAACCTCGCTGATGAGCTGCATGACCTCCGGCACCCCTCATGGTCCCGTATAGTTTGCCGTGGTGTCTTAGCCAACCTTCAAAGTGTGTCCGTTTGCAATTGTGATAACCGGCCAATTGTGGTGAAAGCCTTGAGTGCTGAGACACACCGTGGCGTACACTTTGTTTTGCATCCTGATGCGCATATGTAGTACACGACCCTTTTCGCCAACACTTGCATGTCCTTCTCGGGCACTGCTCCTCCAAAGCGTGAAAACCGGCAGAGATGGGTCGCATTGGCTTGTCTTGTAGTCTCAACGTGAATACCAATCATGCCAAAAAGCAATCCTCTGGATTGAACTCCCTTATAATTGGCCATGTCTCCATAATATCCGGCCAATTGATGATTCCAAAGGGAGCCAACGTCCACAAGGTGCCGAGAGGACCCTCTTGCCCCCGTGAAGCGGACGAGCCACTGAACCATCTCTGTCACGTCCAACGGTTGCGCTGGGGTGTCCCGCCACTCTAGGAAGGAGGACTCCGTCCAGACCCATTACCCTCAGTGTACTTCAAAGAATGCCATCCAATCCACCACCTTAAAGCACCCTTCATCGCCCGTTTCAAGCAGGCACCTACAAGCTTAAGTTCACCACTGAAGGCGTGAGTGGAGGAGCCTGTTTGCAAGAGGTCAAGCCCATCTCATCTTTGCGCTTGGCCATTCAATGGGGAAGGCCATTTTGATGGAGCTAAATGTCAGAGGCTCCAATAGGATCACACATTTAAGAAGATGCAGCAGTCTCGTTTACCCATTGTGGGCGGTTCAAACCCCTAACCATGCATGCAACTGCTTCAAGGACAATCGCGGGATTGTCTTCACTCTCTTCCCTGGCGCCTGCGGCAGACTATTCACCTTTTCAATGAGGGATATGAAAAAGTGGCAAGGCCTTCCAACAAAGCACATCACTACTTTAACCTTGACTTTAAACCAGTATGTGACCAGCCATCTTGGTGTCTCGATAATTGTGGTTGCATTTGGATTTCTTCTAGCTCATGGCCGCGCGGATATTGAACAAGAATCACGCCGCAGGGAGGGAGAACACGTCGGCGGCCGACTGGGCTGGAGCAAAGGTACGTGTCTCTAAATCACTTCTGCAATAGGGGGATTCTGAGAAAACGTGGCGCCAAACCTTTGCCAATGCAGTGGGCTACAACGGCTTGGAAGAGTTTTTGGTGGAATGCATCATTGGATACATTTTGATGGACCAAGTTGAGCTTAATACGAATCCAGGTCATCACCCGAAATTCAACCAACTCTTGTCTACCCAGCCCACCTACAAATGACGCAACCCACAACGAATCATGGACAACTAATGCCATAGGCAGCATGTCTCTATTTGCACGGAGAGCAGTCTAGGCTGTCCACCAATAAGATACCACAATCTCGATGCACCTACATAAGCCTTGCCGTCTTCCATGGTCCCAAAACGGGAAAGAAACCATAAATGGCTTCATAACCGCTGCTTGGGAGTCCCCAAGGCACCTCCACACATGTCACATTTTCATAACCATAAAGACATTTATATGTTTGATTGATGTACTTGTATAATAATTAGAGACGGCGGCAAAAAGCTCCATAACCGTGCCATCTTGGGAGTCCCCAATGTGGAGAGGAGGTCAAAATGCCTGCACAACCTTTGTTGTCGCGAGATACCCAACGCTGGAAGGAAATCGGAAGTGGCTAGATAACCCTCGGGGGGAGGGGGGCTAACGGGGAGGCATTACAACTGGTTTCATAACCACTGCCGTCTTGGGGGGCCACCTTAGGGCAAAGTGGCTACAAAACCTCTTCCGTCTTGAGGGTCCCCTAGCTGGGCAAGATGTCGAAGTCTCGCCATAATCCACGCCGTCTTGGGGGACTACGTGTGGGGAAAATGGGTACATAACCGGTGTCATCTTGAGGGTCCTCAACGCACCCCCACACATGTCACATTTTCATAATCTTGACGGCATTCATATGTTTGTGTAGTGTACTCGCACCATAATCATAGATGGCAGCAAACGGCTCATTAGCCATGCAGTCTTGGAAGCCCAAATGTGGGCAAAGTGGCTGCATAACCCCTGCAAGCTTGGAGGTATCAAAGGCTGGGAGAAAATCAGAAGGGCCTATATAACACCTGCAATCTTGGGGAGCCCCCTAATGGGGAGGAAATCACAAGCGGCGGCATAACCCTTGCCGTGTTGGGGGGCCACCTTTGGGAACAGTGGCTACAAAACCTCTTCCATCTTGAGGGTCCGCGGTGTGGGCAAGAAATTAAAGTGGCTCCATAACCCATGCCTTCTTGGGAGACTTGATGCGGGCGGCTACATCACCCTTGCCATCACCAAAGCGGGTTCCCAAAGCGGGGAGGGGATCAAAATTGGCTTCATAACCATGCCGTCTTGGAGGCCCATGCGTGGGCGAAATTGCTACATAACTGTCCCGGGGTTCCCCATGTGGGGAGGAGCAGATCTTTTTGAATTTTTTGGTCCCTTATGGAAGAAAAGCAACTTCCTTTTTTGCGGTTTTTCCTTGAGCAAAAAAACCCCACAATATGGCAAAATGTGGTAACAAAATATTTATTTGGTGAATTTCGCCACAGACCCATCGAGGACTAGCTTGTGTAGTGTGGTGGGTGTGGAGCAGGTTGGTTTTGTTGGGAAATAAGGCAGAACTCAGGCAGAACTGCACCTTCTGACCTGCAGCAAAGCAGTGTACTACAAAACCAAACATTACAGTATCATAGGTAACGCAAGACCCACCAGATACACTTGTCGTCAATTGGCAATTCAAGTCCAGCACAATAATGTGCAGTGCAAGGCTTCTAGGTTCTGGGACCACTGTGTACAATAAACTTACACTACAACACAATCCCTTGGCGCACATCACGGTGCAGTGTAGTGCAATACACTCAGTACAACTCTGCAATGTGCAACCAATCTCCGCATGTGAATGAAACTGGCCCTGAGCCATGGCACAGGGGAGACCTTTTGCACACTACCTCCCAATCCCAAAACCACTGACTAATTGATTAGCCTGGCCACATGTTTGTGCTAACATTGGCATTAGAAGGGGTCAGAGAGGGGTGATGAAGAAGAGCAAGATGGGGCACATTCAGAACGATCTGACACCTGTGCCAAGACTCCAATGATAACCACCCAACAAAATCCTGCTGCTGCCAGAACCCCCAGAGGCTGGTAGATGGGCTTCGAGGTCAAAAACGGGTGGAGTCAAAGAAAGAGTGGGGAGAGACGGGACGATAAATCGGAGGAGTGAACCATGAACTGGTGGTATACATTCAGATAGGTTCACTTGTGTTGGGTTCTCATGGAAGAGGTCATTGATGCTGCTGAATCGGGTCCTTTTTTGGACACAGAATGTGTGCTGCCCACTTGGCAAGCACATCAAGGATCTTGGACCGCGGTACTAAAGCAGGGGTTCTGTGGGTCAGAGTGCAACGGCAATACTGCAGCTCACCTTTTGCAATGCACCCATGACTTTGGATCCACTGCCTTGCTGGCTCCAGCAAGCCCAATTTTCAGCCCGACTCAGGGCTGCATTGTTCGGAGTGCGCTTGCCACCACTGATATGGTTCATGCAGCACATAGCCAAGGTATTCTTGATGGCCAAATTTGACCCACCAGTGCAACGCACCACAGATGGGAGGGTGGGGCATCATATTCCAGCAACAGAGTTCATACAGAATGTGCCATGACAAACAACCATAAGAATGGATCAGAAAGGAAAGCCAGGGAGGCCTCTTTGGGGAGGAAATTGTGCACAAACCTGATCTCAACCATAATCCAAGACATGAACGAGCACAGCATAAACCCCCAACACTGAGTAGCCGCTTGCAATGTGGCCCGAAATGGACACCCCCATGTGGTGTGGTGTGCTGTGCTGTGCTGTGCTGTGTTGTGCTGTGCTGTGCTGTGCTGTGCTGTGCTGTACTGTCTGACCACGATTACATTGCATGCCGTACTGCTGGTAGCAAATACAGTGAAAAGCAAGCAAAGGAGTCACTCATGTAAATCAACCCACTGTAGGGAAAAGGCAGCTCCAAATAGCGCTTTGGGGTGCTACTGCTTTAGATGCCCAGTCGTCCATTTGCGGCAGCACGCCTGCAACATCATGAGAACAGTGGGGCAGCCAAAACACTGCCTGGATGGTAACATGGGTGAGATGTGCGACTGCACAAACGTTGGCATTTGCCAATAGGGGACTGCTATAGTTCTGGTGCCACCCTCAACCATGTGCGAGATGTGCAGCAGCAGATCAGTAAGTCAACGAACTTGCATCAGCAGTGGATGTAAGGGAGGGCAACAGTCTGAGGAGCAAACTGATCAAGGTTGTTGATACCTGCAAGGCAGGGGTGCCGCCTTACCCCCAAAATCGCCCAAAACAGGACCATTTACCACATAGGCACAAACTTGACAGCAGCATGAACAGCCTCGACCCAATGCACATATTGCCTGCCCACAGAGCTGACTGCAAGCGACAATTTCTGCATTGATTCGGCACAGACCACCACCATCATCGCAGGACATAGAGCAGTCATGCACTACTGCCACTGTGGATCTGGATCAAGCTGCTCCTGCTGGAGCTGAAAATTCCAGAAAATTGTTGAAGACTTTCTCCAAATATTCCATCTGCATGGGGGGCAGTGTCACATGCATGCAGAGACCGCCAGTTTTGGTGACCGGAATGACCAAGAATGCACCAATGGCCACCAATTGATATGAGTTGAGCCACTCGAACTGTTTGAGTGGGGCCCCAAAATCAGCCTGTGACAGAGAATTCCAGAGAGGACATAATTTGGAACCACTGGGAAAAATATCGGAGGGGATCTGGGAGGGGTTGAAATATTGCATGGAATTGTGGGGAATCATGGGGAATTATGGAGGACTGACTCATGGGAAAGATATGCGGAATGAAAAGGGAAGCTGTGCGTGTTTATCGGTGTTATTTGTTTTGGTGGATGTCCTGCGGAATCAGGACGCGCCTGGACAAGAGCGTGGATCCCCAGCCACAGTAGCCACATTCATGGGGGGCATCATGCTCAAGCCGTTCGTCGCAGGTGGAGTCCTTGCGGCGGGTGTGCCATGCCAACATGATGCCATGGTATAAAGCAAGCATTACCGTGCAAACCAAGGTGAAAATGGCAAGGACACACGGAGAACACAACCCAAATGGGGAAGAGTCAAAATGACTCCAGACTGGGGGAGGTGTTTCCCTTGTGTCCAGAACTCCCAACCCGTAAACCCAGTCCTGTCCACAACCAAAGTGGGCACCCACCGAGCAGAGTTTTGCTTTGGGTCCAATGTGGGGAAAATCAAAATGGCTACAACATAACTAGGGAAAAATCACAATGGCTACATGGGATCCCAAGAGCAGGGAGGACTGAAAAAGGAAACATAATACCTGCCTTCCTGAGGGAAAACCAAAATGGCTGTGCAACCCCTTCGATGTCGGGGTCCCCAAGGCAGGGGAGGAGTGAAACTGGCTACATACCCCATGGACCACCATTATGTCGATCAGAAATACTCGCGGTTACTCCTCAAGTAAAAATTGTGACCAGAAAATATTGTAATGATGTTATTCATTTTTACTGATATTATTCATTTTTACTTGCGCTTACGGCGCTTACGGTGTGTATGTGCTCGCAGCTACTGCATCTGTTTACGCGTGATTACAATGTTCGAAAACGTGTAACCACAATTAATGATCTTGTTTTGCTTGTGCCCCCCCCCCCCCCCCTTCCCCTCCGATCTGCCTACCCTGTTCCTGCATTAGCAAACACATACGCAAACACTGCATGTCTGATGCACAGCACATTAACCAACAGGTCTGTCTGATGTGGACCAATCTCTGAACACTCCATTTTGCTCAGTTCTGACTGTACCCCCCTTCCCCGGTTACAAACAATGGTCATATACTCAACCCCCTCCCCCCCCCAAAGTGGCGAAGAAATCCCAACAAATCAGCGGTACAAATTGGTGGACCAATTTTTCAGCAAAACAGGTTTCCAGTGCCCTGGATCTCAGTCCCAGGCCCCAAACACACCTTCCTTCTGCTTGCTCTGTAGTTGGAGTCATGTGGAAACCCAAAATATCTCTCATTGAAAAAAAAAATTCACCTCTCGGTCTGTACGTGGTCCCTGAGCGTTCATATGTCAGCATGGGGCGGTGGTCCAGTGGTATATGCCCCGGTCTATAAACTGGTTGGCGGTGGTTCAATTCCAGGACCGATGTTTCTGTCATTTTTTGTCACTTGTCCTGATGAGAAAATTGGTTTTCAATGCACAAACAAAGCCTGCCGGAAGAAGATGAATGCACACAGGCTTCCCATTCCCATCTGACTGTGCTGGGTGGGTGTGCAGCAGACCCTGTGGCTCTGATCTGCAACCAAAGCTGTCCTGCAATTTGCGCGCACCTTCTGACCATCTGACCCTGTGGCAGACCCTGTGGCAGCAGTAGAAGACTCTGCAACAGACGCTGAAGGCTCCACAATCCCAGATTCCACTGACTCTGTGGCCAAAGACGTGGCTGCACCAGACACAACTAGAGGAGCTGAAGGCAGTTGCAGCCCAGAATCCATTGCACGGGGGGGGGGGGGGGGCGTACCATCGGGCCATACGCCAACTCCCTCCCACTTTCCAGCCAATTTCAGGGCGGGGAGGGGGGGTCTGGGGCCGGCTGAAGGGGAGGGGGGCACCCAGACCCCAACATATATGGCTTAAAATGACCCCCTCATCGCGGTAGACATTTTTGCAGTTTGTATGTTGACAAAAAAAATTGCAACAGGGGGGGGGGGCATGGTAGGTGGTACTTGTGTTTAAGGGCATAGAAAATGGGGACAAAATCAGAATTGGCTGCCTAAGGCGGGAAGAAAATTGCTTTGCGGGGGGGGGATGGCACGGAAGCCCATTTGCCCAACCCCCCCCTCCCCCTCCTTGGTCGCCGTGCCGGGAGGGGGGTTTGGGCTGGGGCTGCCCTTCCTGCCGTGCCGGGGGGGGGGGGGGTCCGACCCCAACATACATGGCTCAAAATGATCCCCACGTCGCGCTGATCATTTTGACTACACATATGTGGGGGAAAATTTTTGAGTCAAAACAATTTTCCGGGCCAAAATTTGTGTTCCGGCGCCTTTGGTGGCAACAACCGTCCTGGCACAGAACAAAGGGCCCGGCACGGAAGCCCATTTCTGGAACCCCCCCCCCCTCCTTCGCCGGGCGCCCATGCCATCCCCCCCCTCGCAAAGCAATTTTCGGGCCGCCTAAACCCTGCCTTCTGGGGGGCCCACAGGTGGGCGGAAATGCTACGTCAACCCTGCTTTCTTGGGGATACCCAACAAAGGGGACAAAATCAAAGCACTAAAAAAACAAAAAAAAACAAAAACAAAAAATTTCCCATGGTGCCTACAGTCTGGCAGACTGCCCCCACTGGGGTTTGAACCCATGACTGTTCAGTTGCAGAGGCACTGCTTTACCCACTAGGGTATGGGCCATCTCTGACACACTTCTGCACAGGGGTGGTATTCATATTTGGTCCAATTTGGTTTTCATCCATTATTGGGTTCTCCTCAAAACACTGAGTATTTTGAGTATAGACACATGGGGTGAAGTCCCATTTTTTCAGCCTCTACTAATTAAAGCAAAATTTGCTTCGGGCGCCTTTGGCGCCCATGGTCCGGCATTTTCCAGCCAATTTCCAGGGAGGGGGGGGGGGGTGTCGGCGTAAAGGGTCCGGTCCCGGCGAGCCCCCCGTGATCCACTGATTGGGGGGCGGATGATGAGGTGCTTGAAGAACGGCGGACGAAGAACTCACCGGGGCGTGCAGAGCGAACACACAAGTCGCACACTGCCCCCTGACCAGCATCAGTGTACTTGTCCCGCAGAAAAACTAGATCATCGGGGGACAATGAATCCCAGGGGACCACAGACGCGTCTTTATGTGGGCAGTAAAAACACTTCATGGTGCCAATCTGAATAACCAATATAGAAAGAAAAGGTATTATCCATTGTCCCAAAGCAAATGATGCACATCTTAGAGTGACACCTCCAAATTAGGTGTCCTAGAATCCCAGAAGCCCCAACAAGTCGGAAGAACAAATCGGCAAAATCACAGAAACCCCACAAATCAGCAGAACAAATCGGGGAAATTCAGAAATTCAACAAATCGGCAGAACAAATCGGCGAAGTCGGTCGAATTCGGCCGCTGATTTGGGGGGGTTGTATGTTGTTCCTTCCATGGCAAAACTAAATTTAATTGCCCCACTTTGGATAATATTATCGATTTTACTCACGATCACCGCAGAGCCCTGGAAACCCAGGCCAGAATGAGGGAAGGGGGGATTATCTGCGGCAATGGGGGCTCCAATCTACTTCTGCCCTGACCCTGTCACTTCCAACCCTGTTCACACACCTGCAGGAAGCCCTCTGCACGGGCCCAAGAATTCCAAACTACCAAAGGCTGGTGATCTGGTGGGTTGACTGGAGGTTGCCTGCACTGCGCAGGAAGATCCCTCAAAGCCTACAAACCGACGAGTGTGCAGCAGAATCACTGTGCCCCCAACAACCTGGCGGAGCAGAGGGGGGTTCTGGGTCTGCACTGTGGTCCAGAATATGCAGTACAGAGGGCACAAGAATGTAGGCTGCAGTGTGTGAAATACACAGTGTGGTGTGTCCCATTTCTGTGAATGACCTAGACCAGCCCCCGTACAGTGCTCTGGTTGCTCAGCCGTGCTCAGCAAGTCTGTGTGGAAAACTTGCGATTTTTTGGGCGATCCTCTGAATGAAAATTTTGTAGGATGCAGCATGTTGGAGTGAAACAGGTTTTATGTTGAAAAACCAACGTGGAATACAGTGACCCTTTGGGCCTTACCAACACCTCACAGGCTCACCCACTTAAAACAGGGGTGGGGATATGCGAAGCTCTATGATTGACATGCATCCAAAAAATATCCTCCAGCGCATCTTGGATTTCAAAAGACGCCGCATCTCACAACAGCTATGCCAAAGCCCTTGGGCGGCCATGGGAGAGGTATGGGTCAATATTATGAAATACGACATCCAAACCCAAAAGGTCTCATGTAGCACCAGTTGGAGGCACAGAGCCTCCAGCAAGTGATGGGCCCTCCATGATTGAACAAGGGTTATTACACGGGCAGGGGCTGAACTGTCAGGCCTGTGTTCGAAATCAGCAATCGCCCATGCTCGCTCTCTGTTCTTTACTGGGCCTTTCCCACTGAGCAACTCGCTCATTGACATACCAGTTCTATGGAACTGCGGATGGCACGCGCAACCACAGCGATGTCACGTGTGTAGATGATATTCCAGGGGACGAACACCTCCAGCGGAAGGGCACCGTTGCCAAAGAAATCTGTACACAATACATCGGCATCCGTAGAACAAGGGGCTCAGATGCAGAGCACCAGCCGGCAAGTAAACGCAGTCGGTCACATGGCCAAGGGTGGAAGAAAAAAAGGCTCGCATACGGGAGGGTGGGGGGTCCTTGGGACCCCTTTGCCAGACCAACCTCCCCTGCAGGGCTTCTGTGACAGGGACCCCTGACAGGCCAATGGGGGAGGTTAGGGGGGATCCTGAGGTACCCCAACATATATGGCTCAAAACTATCCCACAATGCATTGATCACTTCGAGTTATGTATCATGGGGGCAATTTCTTTTCGAATTTTCCTCTAGGCTGGTTTGCGGCCCAGGTGGTGAGTCACCACTAGTGTTTCGACTAGCCTCTTTGGACCAGCCTGCTATCAGAGCTCCTTTCCCAACCGCCCCGGTCCTTTAGGGGGATTGAACGATACCCCCCATCCCCCCCGGTGCAAACCTGTTTTCGCCTTCCGCTTGCAGCATCAGTTGGCCACCAACTGCTGTGGGCTGAGTGTCAACCTCTGTGCCAACCAACGCTGCTTAACAGAATCTAGCCACTGATGAAGTTAGGCCGTGGTTGGTGAAAAGAAAATAAAAATTAGGTTGTCGTTCCTAAAGGACAGGCCTAGGCAAAGCCTGGGCGGAGATAGAGCTCATCGATATGTGTGTCAGCAGAATTCAGGTGCGGTCTTGTAGGCCATAACCATGATCCTGCATTCCAGATGGCGCTTGAGCCGCAACCAAGTGCAGCAGCACGCAAGTTGCAGCGGTGACGCATCTTATGCACACTACAGAGCAATGTGCCTCACGATCTCAATGACAACTAGGGTGCCCACTGTGCCCATGGTACTCACCTTGGGATCAGGCGTCAGCGTCAGCCTCAGCCGAATTAGCCTAATAGCCGCAAAGGTGAAGAAAAATGGGGGAAATGGAAAAATGGTGGGAAAATGGGGGGAAATGAGGGGAAATGGGGGGAAATGGAGGAAAATGGAGGAAACTTGGGGGGGAATGGGGGGAACTGGAACCGCAAGCATGAATGCAATATACACTGGACCATACGACATATTTTTGACCATGGTGCTAGGGCCGTGCCATTGAAAAAAAAATTAGACATTAGCCTTGTGGGTGCCCTCCTTCAACTTTCAGGACATTGGTCAAGTGGAAAGGTGCGGATGTCACCAATGTGGCTGTTTGCCGTGGATTACAAATTCTGGCTTCCTAGGCAAAATGCAAATGCTTTGAAACATATTTCCACAATTTTTGAGCAGCAACCTCCAAGATTTCCACAAAGTTGCCTTGCCACAAACCAATGTCAACTGCATTATAGATCATGTCCTTGCCATAGGTGATTGGCGCTTGTATAGGGAGAACATTGTACCAGACGGTGGAGACTTTAAGGTAGGCATGTCAGCACGCCTACCTCTCATGACCAAGTGTGTTGGGCACACTCTCAGTGTTCCACATACATCATGTGATGTCGAGAGAACATTCTCCGTTTGGAAACATGTGCGCTCTACAAGCAGTATAGAATACATCTTTCTTCCCCAACTTCTTGGATGATTGACAATCAGAAACCCACTTCAAATGATTGCCGTGCCTCTTCTTGATAAAAATGCCGCCATTGAATGCTTTAAAAAAGAGGGACTGCCATTGCTGTTTGAAAATAGGACAGATTAACAACCATGACCTCCGGAAAAATGGAGGAAAAATGGAGTACCTACACACAAAAATGCAGCCGTTGGCCCATCATACATTCATGTGGAAAAGTGGGACCCGGTGACAAAGGGCCATGGACAAAGCATATACAAAACCTACCAAAAACATACAAAAAAACACACAAAAAATTGCTAGCCGAACTAGCCGGCTGGAAAAATGGGAATTTGGGGACTGGCCGACATTAGCTGATTTTTTGGCCAGTGCCGACGATTGTGGGATGGAACTAGCTGGACCCACTGTTGGACAATTCTGACAGACTTGGTTCCGGCACTACCAAGTTTTTTTTTCCCGTGGCTTCTGTAGTTTAAAAAAATTCTTCTAATGTTGTTTTCCAATCCTCCCTCGGCGCACTATCACGTGAACAATTCACAACAAACGGAGACACGGGCCGAAATGAATAACTACGTCCCTTTCTTTACAGGTCAACGCGCAGCAAGAATGAGGATGAATTGCAAAGCATCTGTGGTAGATGGTATCCTCTCAATGGATAGGCTGGTGGGGCAATCGGTGGGATGCCACGGAGGAAATGCCACAGATGAGCGAGAACCCAACTAACTCAAGCTTACAAACAAGTTTGATGTCTAGCCCTGCTTGTGTGTGGCTGGTGATTGTCATGAGTGCGCATTCTTCTAAAATGGCTCCTTCAAAATATCCCTCCATCCCTCAGAATTCTTTTAAGTTTGAAACAGACTTAGAACCTACACCTGAGGTGTCAAAAATGGTGGTCCCGGCACAACAGCCCTTTCTTGCCATAACCCTTTCTTGCCACAACATGATGATGAATTGTGGGATACGGGTGGAATCGCCCAACTGATCATCATGATGTGCAATGATGTATATGACCAAGTGGCTGTGAAAAAGCACATGGGGAAGTGTGAACCCCTTTAAACCCACTAAACCATTGATGCCATCCCAGATTAGGTCCTGCTGAACGCTCCTCACCACAGCACTTTCCCAAGGCACATGGGGTAGGTACTGCATTTTTCCTTGGGGACCACAGAGTGTGCTTGGCAGCACACTTTGTTGACTTGCTTCACTGCCTTGGGATCTGCCAGCACACCTGCATTCCTTTGCCGGGATGGTTGTCAGTTTCACCTGCTCACTGGTGAGGCTGTCGTGGCAACATGGTGATGCATACCAATGTACCAGCGGGCAGCTGAGACTCTGCACCCTGATCATGTGCCAACTGCACGCCTTGGCCTCATCTGTGTGCACCCCATCCATTTTCACCGTCACTGGTCATGGGGCTCAGGGCAAGAGTTTTTGTCGAAGCCTCTTTTTGGCCCCATTTTTTTGTTGTGCCTTCGTGGCTTTTGTGCCTCGTTTCCCCAAAGCTGGCCTACTATGTGAACGAATACATATTTAGAGCTAATGAGTATTAGAGTTCATACATATGAGCTCTACATGTTCTTTCTTCATTTTATTCATTTAATCAATATTGAAATTTCATGGTGAGTGCCATGAGTGTTCCCCACCCCCTCCCTTGGGTAAGTATAGCTCGGATAACACTGGTCAGACAGGAATCCTGTACTTTGACAAGGCCGTGCTCAGCTGAATCACAAACTTGCTCAATGAGCATGTCATAACAGGGCTTCGTGCTTAAGGACTGAAGTTGCTTGGTGGTGGTGCCTGTGGCAGCTAATGTTCAGCAGGGCCCTGCCAAAGGCCCCCCCCTCCTTGACTACTGTTGGATGAAACATCCACCAGCAAAATGCAGTGTTGAGGAGTCAATGATCTTTCCAGGAGGTCATTGTTACAACTGTTGGTTGGAAGGGTGCTTCCCCAGAGTGCCGTCCAGGGAGAACTTAAGGTGTTGTGCTCATTCCCTGTCTTGAAATTGCCTCTCCCGCCATCTCGGAATTTCCTTCTTCCCCTCTTCATCCAATGGTTGTGGTGGCAATGAGGCCATGGAAAAAGGTGCAAATATCTGCAATTTCGAGAGAGGTTGCGGAGTCTTTGATTCAGTGAATGGTGCTTCTGAGTAAGGATACTTTTGCTTTTGGACTGGCCTTCTGAAGGGGTTGATGGATTAACTCTTTCAGAAAGCACTGAGGCGAATCAGGATCGGGCACAAATGCAGACGGGAAGAGCTGCGGGATCAACCTCAACATATGCTGGTGTGCCATTTAGGTCTATCAATTATTGTGCATGCAGAAATATGCAGATTCCATGAGCGCATCGGAGTCAATTGTTGTGTATATTCTTCGCCGCTTTTACTGTGCACTTGGAGAAATCGTGGTAAAATGTCAACCGTTATCAGGAATGACCAAAAGCCATGGCTAGCACTATGATGCTACAAACCTCCAAAAAAGACGTTCCCACAACATACAGTTGTGAGGGTGCAACAAGGGTGCAATTCTCTCTGCATCTCTGTGTACCTCTGCAGAGGGAGGGCCACCTTTTGGGTTGCCACGGCCGCGGGAATCCACCATGCAAGACATCCGAGCGGTAGTGTGTCGAGGATCCGGGTTACTGAAAGCCCCCAATGCACAGGCCGCTATGGCCATTAGAATGTCATTCGTAGTGACCTGCAGGAGCATGAGCACACACATTTACTGCTTTTGGGAGCCTCTGCAATGATCAACCAAGGCTGACAGCAGCAGCAACAGCAACAGCAACAGCAATCAACAGCAACAGAATAACCAAATGACAATCTTGACACCAACAGCAGCAACAGGACAAACTAACAACAGAAACAAGAGTAAGCAACGTCACAACCTACAGCAATGATGATGACAAGAATGCCAACCATAATGACAACAAGCATACCCACAACCTCAACCACAACCAACCACAACCACACAACAACAAAAGCAACAGCAACAAGCAGAGGGGAGCTGCACAAGAGGTGGGGGGAGGGGGGTGAGTTGGAGGATATTTACACTTGTGAGAGATGACAGGCTTGAAGAAGTGAGATCGCATGATGTCTATCGTGTGATCACCTATTTCCAGGGAAGTGCAATGAGCATGTTTGGAGAAGTGAAATGAAGAAACAATACAATACTGCATGCAAAAATGTGGGGACAGACCACGGATCCTTTGTGCCTTCGTACATTAAAACAATTCTTTTGCTACTTCCTATGCACTATCTACATGACAAATGGAGGCTAGAGGTAACCAATAAGAGAGAAAATAGTTCATCCTAATCAAGAACAGTGCATACAGTTGCTCCGATAGTGTGTATACCCTCCACGTTGACTGGGAGCAGGTGGGTGGGTTCAGCAAAATTACCTAGACAGGGTCAAAATGGCACAAACTGAAAAATTTTCATCACTCAGGCCTACCGTGTCGGATTTTGATGAACCAAAAGCAAACTTTTTTCAACTTTTTATGTACCTCCACATTTTGAGATCAAAAATGCGCCGCCAATTGCTCCCGCGATTTTCGTACATCGGCCACACACAGCCCCAAACCAAGAACATGCAGTATCTTAGGGTAAGCGGCCCAAAGCCTGATTCTGAGGGCGCGTAGTCCACCCGCAACCCCCCATTTTTTGTGGTTTCCACCCCTTAGAAGTGCCCAAACGGACGCCTAGATCCCCATACTGCTGCCCACTTGCCCACTAGGCTGCAACAAGCTGCAAGTTCAAACCCCAACGGGTAGATGCCAAAATTGGTCAACGGGGACCAATGGGGGCTACAAATGAATTTTTTCAAAAATGATTCTAGATCCCAAAACGGCCCATTTTCAAGGCACTTTGAGATTTTGGGAGGGCCAAATGGGGCCGCCATGGGCTCAAAGCAAGCCAAAAACATTTGTTCTGGCTTCCCAAGGGGTCCAAAATGGGTCAAAACGTGTTTTTCCAAAAATGATCGTGGACCATTTGTAGCGCGCAAACAAATGAAATAAGCCCACTTTAGGCCTCTTTTGAGCCATTTGTGCCCGTAGAAAGTCCAACAACCCTTGAAAATGGGCCATTTTGGGACCAACAAGGGGTCAAAAAAAGGTGAAAATATGTTTCTCCAATAATCATCCGGGTCCATTTGGCATACACAAACAAGTGAAATGGGCCCATTTGGCCCATTTTGACCCGTTTTGGCCTATAGAGCCACATCAAAGTGCCAACATGTACACTGGTGGCCACGTGGAGCCAAGTTGTGGAGCCATCTAGGGTTGGGGAGAGGGATGTAGATTAGAGGACATGTATTACTACAACCCTCTCCCCTTAACTTTAGTTAGCAACAACAACAACAACAACAACAACAACAACAACAACAACAACAACAACAACAACAACAACAACAACATCATCAACAACAACAGCAAGCAAGCAAGCAAGCAAGCAACGAGCAAGCACCTCTCCTTTCTATTTTGGCCATTACTCCGTTCCAACGCTTCGGGCTCTACTCTACTTTGTCATCTTCTGCATAGACACATGGCCTTCCCAAATCCAGAGTTTGGGCCCCAAACGCACCGTTGCCGTCCCGGTGCGTAGGCGCAAAGTCGGGAGATGCCCTCCCAAATTTGCACCCTGTTGAGCCAAAAAACATGCGTTTTTTGTTGACATTGGCCCTAGAACCCGGTCAAAACGGCCAAAGAAAGGGAAACGGTTGCTATACGCCACGTGCCATTTGATCTCCCCATGCCAAAGCGCCCTTTGGTATGATTTCGACAATATGTCTGAGAAACACCCCAAAAAGGAGCCAAAAAGCCCCAAAATCCGCGCAGATTAGCCACCGACAACCCCAAACCAAGAACGGGCCGTATCTTGGGCTACCTTGCTCAAAATGCGATTCCGAGGGCACATGTGGTTTCCACCCCTTCAAATTGCTCAAAACGGACGCCTCAACCCCCGTACTGGGCCCACTAGGGCGCCTACCGCACGCTGCAAGCTGGAGCCCACAACAACTCGTGGGTCAACAGGGCCCAATGGGGGCAAAAATTAACTTCTTCCAAAAATGATCCTCGACCAGGTTGAATGCCAAAACAAGTGGTTTTAGCCTGTTTTGAGCCGGTGGTGGCCCATTTTGGGCCTCCTAAGGTCCCACAATGCCGCGAAAATGGACCCTTTTAGGGCAAAAAAATGGTTCAAAAATGGGTCAAGAACATGGGTTCTTTTCCCCAAAATGGATCCTCGCCCATTCGGGGTACACGCACACGTTAAAATAGCCCATTTTGAGCCCGTTTTGAGCCATTTCGGCTCCCAAAAAGTGCCAAAAACTTTGAAAATGGGCCTTTTCGAGACCAAAAATGGGTCCAAAATGGGTCCAAGACGCATATTCTTAAAATGATAATGGACCATATGGGGTGCTCAAACGGGTGAATTGTGCCCATTTTGAGCCCATTTTGGCATACTTTAGCATATCTAGCCACATGAATGCACCAATTTGTACACTTGTGGCATACCCTACAGCCGTGCTTTAGATCCGCCCACAATAGGGAAGAGGGGTGTAGAGTGGAGGATATATATATTGATAATGGGTGTTTGTTATGGGGGGTGATTCCGACGCAAACTCAGAGTGTTTTTAGTTCTCGCCGTTTTTCTCACAAACATTGTTTTGGAGGGGAGGTATGTTGCATCTTTTTTGAAATGTCCAAGAAAAGACCCCTTTCGGAAATGTATGGGTCAGGGGTAGGTGACCATATTTTTTGGTCTCGGGGTGTGGAACTTTGGCGTTTCGGAATCTACTCGTAAAACTTGGTCTGCATTGCGTGCAAAGTTTTCATGGCGCTTGGCCCGGTGCTCCAACACAATGTGGCAATGCTGAAAAAAGGGGGGATGGAAATTTGCGCATTTTGCTGTGCACAATCCAAAAGTACAAATGTATTAGAGAATTTCCCTATTTTAGTGCCCCGGGGTCTAATGCCAAACTGGTCACGGCCAAACAAGGAGGAAAATGTGATCTTTTTGACGTGAAGTGGTGAACTCTCGAACATCGTCTCGTTTAGCCAAACTGTTGCATGTTTGAATTCAACACGGCAAAAGGCACAATTTTATATGCCCCACTTTGTCATCCTTGAAACGGAATGTCGGAGATATGGGCCGGGCCGGTTGTTGGTTGGGGACTGCCATTGAGGATACTCGGGGCTTTTTGTGATAATTGGCCAATTTCCCCACTTTGCATAGCCCGCCACCATTTCATTTGGCCGTGGGACCTTGACTTTTGAACGCTCCATGTACAAAATAGGGGGGTACAAACGTGTCAACAAAATTCATACCCACCTCGGGTAGGAAATCCAAAAACGGCCGAAAAAACCCTAGCTGTGCGTCAACCGCCCCCCCCCCGTGCCGCCGCCTAACAAACACCCATAGATACATCACCACATACATTACTACACCCCTCTTCCCTTCAATTTAGCTAACAACAAGCAAGCAAGCAAGAAGGCAAGGAAGCACGCCGCCTTTCCGTTTTGGCCCTTACTCCGTCCCAATGCCTCGGATCCTTCCCTAATCTAGCCATCCTATTGCCAAGGTGGTGCCCTTGCCAAATCCAAGTTTTGAGCCAAAAAGCCACCGGTGGCGCCCCGCGGCGGGGGCGCCAAGTCCGGAAGCGCCTCCCCAATACTGCGCATTTTGGGCCCCAAAACAGCCTTTTTCAGCCCATAACGGCCCTGAAGCCCATTCAAAAGAGACAAATGAAAGGAAATGGTCCACATTCTCCACGTGCGCCTCGAGTTCCCCGTGACAAAGAGCCCTTTGTTGTCCTCTTAATCCACAATATGTCCGAGAAACGACCCCAAAAAGGCCCAAAAAGGCTCGGAATGTTCGCAAGATTTGCCACGGTGCCCTAAACCAAGAAAGGGCCGTATCTTGGGCTACATGGTGCAAAACCAGAATTCTGAGGGCACCTAGTCCACCCGCAGCCCCCCCCCCTCCCCTTTTTGTTGTTTTGCAATCATCCGAATCACCCAACAAGACGCCTAGACCCGTGTACCCGTGGCCACTTGGTGGAGCCAGAGGACATCCCGGGCCGCGCACGGCGGGGGCCAAACCCAGGGTCCACCAGGGTGCCCAAGGCGAAAAAACAAGTTTTTTCCAAAGTTGTTCCTAGACCACCTGGGGTGCTCAAACAAGCATTTTTCAGCCATTTTGAACCCGTGGTGACGCGGTTTGGCCTATGGAAAATCTCAAAATGCCTGAAAATAGGCCATTTTGGGACCGAAAATGGGTCAAAAATCGGTCAAAAATGCCTTGGAAAAGTGATTCCGGACCTTGTGGGATGCTCAAAAAAGTGTTTTTCGCCCATGTTGAGCCCATGGTGACTTGTTTTGGGCCATGGAAAATCCCAAAACACCTTGAAAATGAGCCATTTTGGGACCAAAAATGGGTCTGAAATGGGTCAAAAATGTGTTTTTCCAAAGTCATCCTACACCGTTTGGGGTGCACAAACAAGTGAATTGTGCACATTTTCAGCGCAATGTATTATATCATATTATATATAGATATGTATTTATGTATTACAGTATACTAATATATATAATATATTTATGTTTAGTTGGGGAGAGGGGTGTAATAACATATATATACATATATATACATATTGTATATAGTCATAGTCATAGCCATAGTCATAACCACTTATCATGCCGTCTACTGGACTTACCGGGCATCTCGCACCGACAGGTGGTTCTTGCCTTGCTCGATCCAGTGGGTCCCAGGGCTGCCTGAGGTGGCCCACAACATGACGGAGGACCCAAAAGACCGGGGATACCGGCCAGCCAGGCTGTGGGGGCAGTGGCAACTGCAGAGCTTTAGCATTAGCAACGGCGACGGGCGCTGGCCCGTTGGTTCGCCGGGGGTATAGGGGCAAGGCAGGGCAATGCAGCGGCATAGCAACAAGCAGAAAGCAAGGGTGCCTCCTATGGGTGCAACGCAGCAACCAAGTAACAAAGCAGCACACACACGGCGAAGCAAGAGCTTGCCCCATTCCGGTGTCCATTCTTGTCACCTTGTGGATGCTCACCGCCTCGGACCATGTGCATTTCGCAACCGGCAGCGCACGCGCAGAAGCCCAATGACGCACAGCCGGGGTTTCTGGGGGCTCAAGCCTAGCCTGGCCCTTCATTGCCCCCTGGTCCTCATTGTTTACGCCGCATGTTTCGCAAACCCACTGTAGGCTCCCCCCAGTCGGAGCTACAGCATTGTATATAAGCATACGATAATATTCCATGGTCATCAGTAGCTATGAGCTGCACCCGCTGACATTCCGCCTCATACCCCAAATATATACAGGCTTGGTATCCCTTGTCCAAGACCATGACCTGAGTGGACCCGTGGTACTGGTACATGCCCACATATAATATACCACGAGGGTCCACAGGGGGGATGCCGGCCGCCCCGCGGCATGAGAGGCACAACCCGTGAATATCGCCGGCTGGGATTCGGGCTAGTGGGTGCCGTAGCTTGATTATCGACCCCTTGTAGGGGTACCCACCAGAGGTTCGCCCCGGGCCGTGGTTACCAAGTGCACCTCATCTGGCCCACGTACACCTACCCTTGACCCTTACCTGCACTAATTGGCCAGCTCCAGTGGTTGTTCCTTCTCCGCCACAGCAGCGTCCATGCCGCAGGTTAGACATCCACAAACAACGTGGCATGCCTACTTATAGCATTGGCATGTGCCTCACCCCCTAGACCTCTCCTGCATTCTCTGTGCACTACCATACTTCACGAGCCGCTCAGGCATGTGCGCCCCATAAAGTCCCG